>QANU01029808.1:5572-20706 GCA_003254905.1 Nissolia schottii
TGAAAAGTAATGATAATTATGTTTCTTATCGTGAGTTTAATAGAATGAATTTGAATGTTTAATGTGAAATTACATGATATTTACATGATACTTGAATTTGAATGTTTATGTTTCTCACACGATTTTGCTTTCCTAACTCCTTGCACGTTAATTTTTCTTCTAAGTGCTAGCGTCAATCATATGGATATTAAATAGGAATTTCTGATTCCCCTTTTATTTGTGTTACTCATCATAATTAATAAATTAATAAAATATTTTTTGGGATCACACTTATATAATATATTTTTGCACATGTAAATTTTTATAAGTTTGAGTCGAGTTTACTGAGAATTCACGAGTTTACTTAAACTCTTAAGTTTCACAAAAATATAACTATCTATCTTATTTGACTCTCAAAGTGCCGCGTATATAATACTAACTGAATGAAATAAACGATTTTATTTTCTTAATACATGAAAGTCAAACTATACAATAAAATGTGAAAGTACTGGAATTAATTTGTTTGCCAATATTTATATGTGCGGTGGGTGATTACTGATTGATATATTCCAAATTAAAAAAATAAAATAACAATAAAGGCAAAAAAATAAAAACAAAAAAATCAGTGATAGGTATACTGTTAGGTCGTTATCAACAGCATCACGTGTGGCCCGGAAGTTTTGTAAATTTCTGTTTTTTCTTGGGTAATTCCATTAGCATTGCTACCCACAAAGGAGTAAAGAGTACACACACAAGGGTCCAGAGGACGTTATCAACAGCATCGCGTAGCATTTCTCTTCAATCAAAATCATGACTGCACCGTGTAGATCTTTCTCAACTAAAATAGTATGTGGCCTACGAGATGGCTTAAATGAACCGAGACAAATTTGGTGCATGATGCACCTTGACCCAATAACAAGGGTGAAATGTTTGTTTATGCGTGATATAATGTTTATTTATGAATGAAGTAATAGTTGTTTTAGTCTTCATTTTTGTATGGTGCAATGTTTGTTCATGTGTTGTCTACTATTTGTTTACATATGTTGTAATTTTTATTTATGAGTTTCATAACGTTTATTTTTTAGTGTTATAATATTTATTTATTTGTAATGTAATATTTGTTTATGAGAGAGTGGGTGGAGGAGCAAGAGAAAGGGTGCGACATTTATTCCTTGCTATTTAGTTTATGTGAGTCTCATTTTATTTTATATTTTGTGTTCGATAATGTTTGTTTATTTGTTCTTTAACGTTTGTTTGTTTATTTTATAATATTTGTTTATTGAGAGAGAGTGAGTGCAAGCGTTTTAAAATGTGAGTGAAGGCAATAAAGAGAATACGACAATTACTTTTTGTCATTTAATATGTCGTGTGTCTCGTTTTATTTTTCTTCTGTACATAAAAATATTTGTTTATCGATCTTATAATATTTATTTATTTGTATTTAAAATATTTATTCATGTTTCAGTAACATTAATGAACAACTAGTAAATATTTTTTTGGATGTAGGCCTAGCTCGTAAATTTGTTTCCCATGAAGCTGAGTTTGGACTTTTGTAGGCGAAGGCATCAGCGCTCATTAATTATGCTGTGGGTTGGACCACACTTGTTACCTACTATAATTTTGTCCAAAAGCGGATTCTCTTGTATGAAAAGTCTTTGAATATTTTTGTTAAGTACAATATCTTAAGACAAATTTTAGAATATGGGGCAAGGCAAGACACGTGATTAAAAATAGTTAACGATGAAAAAATCATATTCATATTTACATGTAAAATGTGATTGAGAATATCCATTCCCTCATTCGCCTCCCCTATCAATTTATATTTTATAGTCATAGCGATCTTCATCCTCCGATAAGTTGCAACAATGAAACATAGAGGCACGTTTATAGCATTTAATACAAGTTGTTCTTCTTTTTTCAAACCAAAAAAATCAACCACCAGATGAGTGTTAAAGTGACGTGTCTGTTGGTATCTGGTGGTTGTCATTTGAATGCCATGGGAGTGAATGGTTGAGAAATGTTTGGGTACTCTTGCATTTAATGTGTATTTTAAAAGGTAGTTTTTTAACTACTTTGTAAGATAAATATTCTATGATATCTAATTTAATTATTTTTAATAATTTTTACAACTAAACTCACTAATTTTTGTTAATATTTTATGATTTAATATGGCATATTGATGAATTATGTGACTTAATATGATAAATTAATACTTTTTAATACATTATTTGTAGAGAAGTGTATCCTAAACTCAAATGGTCCGTCAATATCTAAACCTGTTATAAGTTAGCTCTTTCAATGATTTGACTAGTAAAATTTTTTACAATCATATATAACATGTTATAATAACAAAAATTAATGAATTTAATTGTAAAAATTATTAAAAAATAGTTAAATTAAATATCATAAGGTATTTACCTCACAGGGTAACTAAGAAACCATCATTTTAAAAATATTATCAACCCTAATATTATTAAAAAAAAACTAATGACTGATAATATTCTTAAATCATGTAATAGGTTCCATACAAAATTTTATTATGAATATGGTGCTTTGTATATATGTTTCATGCCTGTTTATCTTTGTCTTGCTATATAAAAATATCATATACTTAATATATACGTACACCTTGATATTTTTTCTACACTTAATTATATTAACATAAGGAGTCTACGCAATATCTTACACAGTATAGGGTCGTTATCCACACAATATAAACAAAAGAAAAAGAAACATATAGCTGAATTGCTATTGTACAACGTTAGACATTAGGAAATGATAGTGATAGGGAGTGTTGTTTTTGCTGCGAAATCCCTAGCACAAGCAAATGACACTGATTCAGAATCCATTCACGTATCCTTGAAAAACAATAAGATAGATTACATGAATAATATCAAGAATGCTGAATAAAGAGAGATTTCATAAGATAACAAGAATTTTTCAAGGGAGGAAAATTCAAAAGAGAACGTGATAACATCTAAAAGATCTAAAATTCATAAGAGTCGTGATTATTGCACACCTGGTGTACACTTGGGGTACACCTGGGGCAATAACTATCCACAGCGTCTCGGTCACAATGGAACCGTCTCTCTCACCTTTCACATTCCGCGCTCTCTCTTACTACTGTTCTCCTTCAAGAGCTCTCGCGACCTAATTATTTCTTCATTTGTTCCTCTGTTTATCTTTCGTTTTGTCCATCTTTATGTTCAAAGTCCATCAAATACTTTCCTCTGTTGTGTGTGTGTATATGTGTGTATAACGGTTATTTCATACTGTTTAATAAGGTTAGATCTGAGTTCACGAAAAGGTTGTATCTTAAATAACAAAAAAGTTAGGTCTTTTATTTTGGGAAGGTTATGTCTGTCTTCACCAAATGTTCTATTTTTCTTTTCTCTCTTTGCTTTAATTATGTGATGGTTGTGTCTGTATAATATAAAGGATAGGTTTGTGTATATAACGTGGCTGTGTCCAGCTTTGTGTGTGTATATATAACGGGTAGGTCATATTGTTTAATAAGGTTAGGTCTGATTTCACGAAATGGTTGTGTCTGACTATAATAAAAGATTGTATCTGTGTATTTAAAGTGGTTGTGTCTTAAATAACAAAAAGTTTAGGTCTTTTACTTCAGTAAGGTTGTGTCTGTTTTCACCAAATGATTGTTTATGTTCTATTTTTCTTTTCTCTCTTTGCTTCGATTATGTTATGGTTGTGTCTGTATAATATAAAAGATAGGTTTGTGTATATAACGTAGTTGTGTCCAGCTTTGTGTGTGTGTACATATATACATAACGGTTAGGTCATGTTGTTTAATAAGGTTAGGTCTGAGTTCACGAAAATGTTGTGTCTGGCTATAATAAAAGATTGTGTCTGGTTATTTAAACTAGTTATGTCTTAAACAACAAAAAGGTTAAGTCTTTTACTATGGTAAGGTTGTGTCTGTTTTCACCAAATAGTTGTTTATGTTCTACTTTTTTTTTCTCTTTTTGCTTCGATCATGCTTTTAAGATGCATGTAATGGTTGTGTCTGTGTAACATAAAATATAGGTTTGTATATATAATGTAGTTGTGTCCATCTTTGTAAGATGGTTAGGTTATGCTATTTAATAAAGTTAGGTCTGAGTTAACAAAATGGTTGTATCTGAGTATAATAAAAGGTTGAGTCACTAAATCGTATTTGAAATATGCTCATCAATTACAAAAACGATTATAGAATAAGAAAGCACATAACAAATGAAAAACAAATGAACGAGAATGATCGAGCATAAACCAAAACGAATCGATACACTGAGAGAGAATGAGCAACAACGAAGCAAGAAAAAATGAAGCATGAAATTAAAAGAGAATGACAAAAAACGAAGAAACAAAAGGCATGGATGGAGTTGTTTGCTGAGTTAGCAGAGAATTTTACTAAAATAACGTGGGTGTGCAACATGTGTCCAAAGAAGAGGTGTGCAAGAATAATTATCCAATTCATAATCGTGAGTTGTCTGAAATCAAGATTAATCTTGAAGAGAATATTGTTTGCTTGTAGAATCTTCATTATTCTTGCTAGCGAATTTCTACTTCTTAGGAGCGGTTAAGATCATGAGTCTATATGATCCAACCCACAAGAAGGGTTTGAGATTCCACACCTTCTTCTTTCTGGTTAGAATTTGCAGAAAGATGATTGAGGTGTGCAGGGCAAAAATCAAAAGAAAAAAGAAAAAAAGAAACGATAAAAGAAACAAGGAAGAAGAGGAGTTTGGTAGCACCGAACCCCCATGGGGGATGACTCTGGCGATCGACTTCCCCTATGACCTAAAGGCATAGGAGAAGGATGCGAGAAGGAACGCAAAGGACACAGAGATGGACGATGCGAAAGCCCCAACTGGTGGAGGGATGTTTTCTGGTGCACAAAATCAACGCTGAAGTGGTGCATAAGGATGCATTTGGTGGCACAAAAGCTCTCACATAAAGAACATTCAGAGACACTAACGATTATCGGCAACGCGAAAACCCTAGCTAAGTTATTTAGGTTTCATAATTATAATAATAGAGTTTCAACTTATAACCTCATTTATAAATTTACGTACTTAACCTATAAGAGTTCTAATCAAAGAAAAAATTACTATAATAACATTAAAATATATGGTCAGTATTTTTATTAAAATTTTGTTGCATCACATTTTTTTAACTTTCATTATATTCAAATTTAGTAAAAAAAAATTCATATATGTACCAAAAGAAAGGAAAAAAAAAAACTCTACAAAGATCACTCTATATTATAAATCATAAATAAATGAAATAACTTGTATATCTCAAGATGTTGTTGGGTTTGAAGTGGTGAGGGAAAACCTAAAATTGAAAGATATTAAACTAATAAGCTAAGTGAGAAAAGCAAAAGTGAGTTACACACTACATCTTGATCAAAAACCTTAAAGAAATGAGTTTATGGGTCCTCTCACGTAGTCCATCATTTAGTGAGACTTTGCATTCACACTTGAAACACAACAATCTTTCTCTCGCATGCTCCCCCACAATGAAAGCTTCACGTACTCACGACAAACAATGTTTAAGGGTTGGTATCACACCTAAGCAAACACGCACTAGCCATTAGCTCTGATACCACTTGTTGGGCTTGAAGCAGCGAGTGGGAGCCTAAGATCGGAGGATATTAAACCAACGAGTTAAGTGAAAATTACAAAAATGGGTTGGACGTCATATCTTGATTCAAAACCTTAAGACAATGAATTTATAGATTCTCTCAAAAATATATTATTTGCTTAGTTCATCATTTATCACTTAAAAAAGTACGAAGGTAAGATTATACCACTCTGCCTTATTTTTGCATTACAAAAAAAAAAAGGAAAATATTACCTTATTTATTTTATTTAGCGATAGTATGGGCTCCTTTAAAGTTATATCAATAAAAATCTCGGGGGTTTATTCGAATACATTTATTCCGTGCCACACAAATATTTATGGCTCTCATGCTTGAAAACAACTCCCTGGTGGGGTTTGCTCATTCGATAAAAATTGACACAAATTACCTATAGAAAGAAGAAAGAGAAAAGAAAAAAAAAACGCTTGAAAACAACATTTTTCATCTCTCTCTCTTTACGCCCTCACTAACTACTTATTCAAATATAGTAAACTTCATAACTTTATTCATTTATCCCGGAAACAAATAAAAGTTAAACAGTGCTACAAAGTACGTAACAGCTACCATGATACCCCTTTTTTTGTGTTTAGATGAACTTCAAGATTGTATTTTAGCAGTAGTTGTTAGTCAGAGTCCACTATTCATCCCCTCCCCAAATCCACCACCTTTAATCTGCTGTCCCATTTCACTCCCCACCTTAATTGGGTGAAATTTAAAATTTAGGGGTTAATGAATTTAATTTTTTCATGTAAATCTCACCATATGAAGGTTGAAGCAGCGCCGCCCCTATCTGATTTGTCATCAGAGGAGTTTCACTAGTCGCCGAGTCGACTTTTGCCTCTCTCATTGATGCAATGAACAAGGCGCGGATGGTGGTGACTTTAGCCAACATCCATGTAAACTGTGACGGTTGGACGAATTTTTCAATTTGTGACGGTTGGATGTTAAAACTTATTAAAATATGGTATTGTGGAATGTTTTCAATTTGTTGATGAAATGGCTTGGACTGAGGGATAAGGTAGGGATTGTGTTTGTAAAATGTAAAGTGGGTGGGGTTGTGTTTGCAATTATTAAAAAGTGGGTGATTAAGTGAGGCAACGCCGGACATTGTAATTTGTATGAAATTGTTTACCAAGGCACGTGGCCAAGTAAAACCCTCACTATAATAGTGATTCCTAGATTTAAACTCCCTTTCACATTACAAGCGAAATTGTCTTGTCACAAAATCTATAATTTTATTGTCATTATAATAAATTTGATTTAAGAGTACTTTTTTTTAATTACACTTAAAAGAAAATGTCTTATATTATAAAGTGCAATATTTTATCATAGTTTACCGACATTGCAAATAGTGTAGCATTATTTTCGTAATTCATTACACGAAAAATTACACGTTTAACAATATGATTGTTTTTAATAGAGATTACACTTATAAAGTTAATCATTACTTTTTACACGGTAGCCAAATTGAAGGTGACAACCAATTGTCGTGCAAATTAATGCTAAAGCTAATAAACTAAACTAAAAATGGTAAACTATACTAAAAGGAGCAAAGCTAATTAAAGAGCTATAAATTTTCTTTTCTTCCCTCATTTACCCAAAATGGGATACATTTATAGGGGTATAGGAATTTTAGAATCTTCTATGGCAGTATACATGTCACCATCTGCCATGTTGACCTATTATAAGCTATACTTGTAACATATAATATATTATGAAGTATTTTATATCTTTGTCAATTTATATATATATATATAAATAATGCATATTTCTTAACGTAGTTAATGGGAAAATGGCCTTAGACATTGTTGTGGTGAAATGTGGTCTTAGATCAAATTTGTTGTAATGTGACTAATTATTTTAGGTAAATATTGTTTTAAATCCTTGCTAAGTTATCTTGTTTATTTTGGTTTCTCAAAGTTGTTTATCATTCGTTTAAATTCATCATTTTACATTAAAAATAAAAAGGCACTTCTAAAGACCATCACCGTCAGATTTTTGGGTTTTTTCGACAGTAATGCAGTCAGCAAAATATTTAACGGTAAGTAACTGACGGTAATAGACTTGTTTCTAGTAGTGTAAAGAATTAGGATAAGATAAGATAAGCAACGCAACACCGTATTAATTAGACTGAAATCCGATTGCTAATAGTGGAGAAATGCAATCTCAAATGTCATTCATATTGCAGTTGGATTGCATCAAGCCGAAACCATGTAAGAGCTCGATTGATTAATCGTTTCTCTGCCTGCAACAGCCTATTGGGTTCCCTTGGCATCCCAAAATCGTCATGCATAGAGGATCCCCCAATAATTATTTTCCCTAACAAACACTTGAACTTTCTCTTCATATCTAGAGGATGAGTTTTCTTTACCATAGAAAGCAATCGCGAACATGCATGGTGACTAATGAAAGCATCATTGTAATGAGTATGAAATCATAATTGTATAATAGAATATGAATAACAATGATAATTAGAATGATAAATAAGGCAATGTAACTTTGTATTGTATTTTTGGTATTTTTGTATAAAGGTATAACCGTATAACAATTACAAATATTATAATTGAGATAGAAAGAGATAGAAATAGAAAGGGGGGAAAAATGACTCGATAGAGAAGATAACTTAGAAGTAAGAGAGAGGTTTCACATTATATTTTCCATAATTTCCTTTTAAAGCCTTTTCTCTCTTAAATAACTAAACTTGGTATCAATAATTGAATTATTTGGCTCTTTAGCCCACTTAAACCCCGTTACAAGTTGCCACTTGACAGTAACAATAACCAATGGGTAATATGTCCAATATTAGGACTACGCCTCTATTTGTTTGTTTCCCTTAACGCTGAGTTTGCGTACTCACGAAGGCAAGTGGCTCATAATGCTCCGTGGGTTGGCCCACACTTGTTACCTGCTCTAATTTTGTTCAGATACGGATTCTCTTATTCTTAGATGTGAAAATCTTTACGTAATTTAGTTAAGTAATATGTCTTACCGCTAATTTAAAATATGGGTCAACACAAGACACATGATTAAAAGTAGTTAATGATGAAAAATCATATTTACATATGTAAAATGTGAAAAGGCCCATTCCCTCACTCCCCTAACCAATTCCCAACGTTACCTTTTGGATTTGTGTTTTATTAACAAGTGTCTTTAGGATAAAGACACTTATTAAGAAATTCATAAAAAATAAATATGTATTAAAAAAATAATAATGTGAAGTGTTTAATGTATTAAAAACATAAAAAATAATAAAATATTTCATTTTAAGTTTGTTAGGCTAACCCTTTTGTTTTTTTATCCAAATCTAGTATATTTTATAGCCGTGGGGATCTTCATTCTCGGATATGTTACAAGAATGAAACAGAGGCACGTTTATAGCATTTAATGTCTTGTGGTTTTTCTTTTCTTAAATAAAAAAAATTAAAGATTTTGCTAACAAATACAGTAACAACACTTGCTAAGTATATGGTAAAAAAGATTTGTTTGTTTTTTATTTATTCAATATATTGAAAATTTTAAAAATTTATACTTTGAATGAAACAGTTTTGTTTTAAACTTTTCAACAAATATTCTTAAGACAATTATTAACGTAATTTATGATTATAAAAGTGACATGTTCATGAGTAGCTGACAGGTGTTACTTGAAGAGAGTTACGAGTGTGTGAAGAGTAATGGTTTGATACTTTTAAATTTTAATGGGTAATAATGTTCTTCAAATACGTGTGCACAAAAACTTCTTATGAATGAATAAGGTGCTTTGCATGTTTCAAAATATTCTTAAGAATCTAAACTTAGAAATAATAAAGTCATGTGTTTGATTTGCAGAATAAAAAAATAAATTTAAAAAAATTATATTTTCAATAATTAAAAAAACTCACTTTCTCTCATTTTCAATCTTACTCTCAACCATGGAAATAAAACATTCTCATAGGAATGAAATGTTTTTATAATTATAAACAAACGAATTTTCCTTATTTAAAATTGAAAACTCAACTTTATTCTCCCATGACAATAATAATAAAAAATATATTTTCGGAGCTAAAAAATAATTAATATTAAATAATAATAAATATTGAATAATTAATAATAATAATAATAATAATAATGGAAATAATAATAAATATTCAATAACTAATAATAATATATATTAAATAATAATAATAATGATAAATATTAAATAATCTATAATAATAAATATTAAATAATAATAATAATATTATTAAATAATAATAAGTTATAATAATAACAATAATTAATGAGTATTATTAAATAATTAGTTAATAATAATTATAAAAATAATTAATAATTATTATTAAAAAATTAATAATAATAATAATAAATATTAAATAATTAATAATAGTATTAGTAATAATAAATAAATAATATTAATAATTAATAATAATAATAATAAATAATTATCAATAAAAATAATAAATTTTTTAGAGTTGAGAAAATAACAATTAATTATATGTAAATTACATTTAAACATGGGTTTAATGTGTGTAATAATAAAAAAAAAATTATTTGTTAGGATATTTTTGGTAAAACAAAAAATATTCTTGAAAATATTAGTGTCAACCAAATGTATGAATGATTCATTCCTAGATATATTTTGTAATATTTTCAAGAATTTAATGAGTAAATCAAACATATTTAACAATTATTTTAGGGAATAACATTTCTAAAAATATTATTCCTAAATATGTTTACTAATGATGCAAACCACATCTTTTGGAGTGTAATAACTAGGCGGCCGCCGGCTTCATTACTCTCCCAAAAAAAAAAAATAGGAGTACTGCTACAACTTTTTTAAAATTACAACCTTTTCTTAAATAAAAGGCAGGTATTCATTAATCAATTGGATGATTACATGAATAACCTCGATACCAGGAATGCAAAAGAAAGAGGGGTATCTCAAAAGATAACAAGAATTTTACAAGGAATGAGAAAGAGAACATGATAAAATATGAAAAGATTTTAAAATATGTAAAATTCTTAATTTGCCTTTGGATATAACAATCAGGATCATTTTGTAAGCGCCTAAGATTGATATTGGAGAGGATTGTTTTCTTGTAAAATTTTCATTATCCTTACTATCCAATTTCCATTTTTTGGCAGCAATCAAGATCATGAGTATATATGATCTCAACCACGAGGCATTACAAGAAAAAGTCCTATACTGACGGATATTCGTTGTTGAATGTTCCCGCGAATTCTAAGGGCCAAATCAATTGGAAACGTGGTCGAAGAACTATTAAGCCTATACATACAGACAAATTGAAAATCCATCACTAACACTTGGCGTCATTTGGAACCACACCACTTCGGATTTTTCTGTTGGCAAAAATAAAAATTATTTTGTAATTATTTCTCATATTATCGACAGACTCAAATTCGTTGATATTTGAATTTTCGCACTGGGGAAAGATTATTGCGTTCGTGAATTACGGCGTTTGATTAATATGGTAACAATGAATTTAGAGAAAAAATTTGTGGATAGTATTAAGTTAAGATGCGCACGACTCCCTCATTTCTTTATTCTCTCACTCTCTCTACACACACACACACACACACACACACACACACTCTCTCTCTCTCTCTAGCGATTCACCACCTTAGCCATCCATCGTCCTCTCCTAGAATTGCTACCACCTCGCCTCTCCTCTACGTGGCGTTTGCTCAATTATTATTTTTGTTAGATAAAACTTTTTTGTAAAACTCAATTTTTAATAAGAATCATCAACTAATTAATTAGGCTTTAGGGCTATAATATGTTTTTTTTTCTATACGTGTAGAGTTAACGGATTTATAAATGTTGAGTAAACGATTTATGTTAACACATGATTAATGACGTTTCATTTTTTAAATTACAAATAATTTATAAATGTTGAGTTAAATTTCTGACAAATATTAATATTTATATTTATAATTCGGTTAAGGTTTCTCCTTCTGTACCCATCCAATTTTATAGGTATTAATACCTAACTCACGTGTCATCAACTAGTTAGATAATAAATTTAAAAAATTTAATATTTTTTAAAAAATTAAAATAAGAATATTCTGCAATGCACCTAATAAGTAAAAATTAAGGTCAGGATATCAATACCTCATATTATGACTAAGGTGTCTGATAAATATCCCTTAAGATAAATTATACAATGTTGGATTTAAAAATATCAAGTTACATTATACGTTAAATTATTTAATTAAATGATTGAATTTATAGATTTAGACTATAAAAATTAAATATTTTAAATTTTTAAAAAAATTATGACAGATTTATTTGTTGGCATCAAAATAATACTATTTTATTTGATATGCTGTTCTTATGTGGTCAATCTTGTCAGTCTATATTCAACATATATTTCGTCGAAACCTTGCGACGGATTTACAAATATATTAATAAAGAAGGAACAGCGGAAGCACAGAGTAGGATGTTGCAAAGGTGCAGGTGGAGAGACGCAATTAGTGGCGCACAAAATCAACGCCGAAGTGCTGTGTATAGAATCAATGAATGTTGAAGTGACGCACGAGGATACACCTAGTGCCACGCGCACGGAACGCCTACAGGCCCTAAAAATCGTAGAAGCCCTAACAGAGACCAACTAGGTTTCGCTAATAGCAGTCTCGGTGACAATAACGTTGTAAACGATAATTTCATTAAAAAAGCTACAACTTAACCTATTAAGGTTATCATTTAAATTAAAAAAGTTACAATAATAACATTAAAATATATGATCCTTTTTTTTTATTAAAAATTCGTTTCATCACATTCTTTTTAACTTTCACTATATCAAATATCTCCAGAGAAAATCTCAAAAAAAAAAAATTATATATGTATCAAAAAGTAAAAAATATCTAAAAATAATTATCTATCACTATCAATAAAGAGGATTCAAAAAACAAAAGAAAACAAATTAGTTTTTGGTGTCCAACTTTATATGTTCTTTTTGTCCTTTAAATTTATAACTACTCACATGTATAAAAAAACCAACTGCTGTGAGAGAAAAAATTTATCCACCGTAACTAATTTCGTTTTCAATTTTTTCATTATTTTAAAAGTTATTAATAATTTCATATAATTCCTCTATCCATTATTAAAAAAAATTCAGCTATCTTTTTTTTTTCGTGTTTATATCTACGCTTAATAGATGATAGAAAAATGAAAAAAAAAAACCACTAATATATCGTAATGTAATAACTTATACATCATTACGTTACTATCTAATTTAAGCATTACCCAACAAAAACTACGACCTTATTTTTTCTAGTAAGAGTGTGAGCTCGTTTAAAGTAGATGTTTGCTCGAAGACATTTTATTCGGTGCCACCCAAATATTTAGATTTCTCAAGCTTGAGAGCAACATTTTTCATGTCTCCATTTTTTTTCTTCTTCTTTTTTAACTTTTTTCACCCTCACTAACTCGTCATTCAAATATAGTAAACTCCATACTGGAAACAAATAAAAGTACAGTAATGCTACATGTATACCCATATTTCAGACAACATACATACACCCGTATTGGAATACCGTGGGCTCCCCAAAATAATCGCCCTCCCCACTCTCACCCACTAGCGCGTGAATACACGCTTCCTGCTTCGTGAATGCGCCCATAATATTTAGGTATAAGCTCATTTAATGTTTGCGCATACGTGATGAAAGCCTTTTTAACCACTTTCTAGAATCTTGACCTAGCTTAGGTTTTGTCACAACTGTGCCAAGTTCATTGAAAGCTTCTATGCGCTTCTTGTCATTCAAATTAAAATATATACCATTGAATCACAACAATTTAAATTTGTTACCTGTCTCACCTTTCAATACAAGTGTATGGTCATGCAAGGATCACAAAAGGACTTTTTAAGGGTTGTAATGAGGCCAAGCTACAAGGAAAATTGGTTTTTCTGGATATGCAAATATTTCTAATCAAGAGAGCATTGAAAACCAATCACCTGTTGTCACCTTTCTTTTTAACTTTGTTTTTTTACCCATTTTTCTCCTTTTTCTTTGCCTCTATCCCTTTTATTTTTCTTCTTTTTGTTTTGGGGTAGAATGTTTCTTCCTTTTCTTTGATTCTGTTTTTTATTCAACTTTTTTTTCTTCCACTTTTGCTCACCCTTATCTCCCCCTGACTTGGATTTTTTCACATAATCCAATTTTGAATGCTCTCTTAATATAGAAATTAAGGGAAGTCATTGTTTTTCTTTTAAGGCTCAAGGATTATGTAACAAACAAGAAATTCTCATGTTAGGCTCAAATGGGGTAACAAAGGATGTTCCTAATTATGGTCGGCTTAATTTGGCCAAGTGGGTTCTAAAATCTAAAGAACAAAATGCCTTGATCATTTCCTAGTATTTCCATATAATTTATCAAAATTAGAGACTCAAACAAATTCAATTGTGCAAAAACAATGGTGATTCTTTCTTTCTCACTTAGTGTTTAGGCTCACTCCCTCGCTTGGTTTAGGTTTATTTCCTTGATTCCAAAACACCTTCAAGGTTATGCTTATGCAAACAAGTAGATAGATGCATATTAACATGTTCATGGTCTCTATGTATGTATCACAAAGGTCTATTATGGATACTGAAATAATTCAATTCATGATGTAAATTTGTTCATGCATCAAACCAAGTAAAATAAACTACTACTTTGTTTTTAAACAACAAGTTCTTAAGCTTATATTAAACTACTAAGGAATTAATTAATTAGGGTGCTAGAAATTAAAAGACTCCCTGTTCATGGTGAATAATTTTGAAGTAGCCTCGTTGATGTAGCTTCTTGGCGGTTATTCGGACTACTTCATTTTGCTTCAATGCTTTTGAGGAGATATAGGCTCATCCTTCTTGAGGAATCATGCTCTTCGTCCTCTAGAAGTGTGTTTCTCTTTTATTGTAGTTAGGAAACTTCATTTGGTTGTTCTTCGGCCTGCAAAACGATCAAAGAAAACTTCCTTTCTTCCAGTAGCATTAGAGAGAACATGTTTCTATTTTGAACCCTTTTGTAGACAGAATTTCCTACAACTTGCGGGCAGAAATTCCCGCTTAAGTGGTCAGAATTTCCCACTTCTTGTGGACAGAATTTACCACTCCTTGTGGACCGAATTTCCCACAATGATTTAGAGATTCAAAACAAAACATTTCGTTGATCTTAAGGTGCTTTTTAGAAAGATTCTTTTCTTTAAAATTTCTTTTCTTTAATAAGAATCCTTTTTCAATTAACTCTTGTGCACCTTTCTCAAATAATTGCTTAAAAGATTTAAAATCTGTCATTAGGTTTAGAAATAAAAAATGCTTCAAGTTTAGCTTAATTGAAAAGGATTAGCATTTTGAATTTCAAACCTAATTGCAAGATTTAAATAACCTCTATTTCTTTTTCACCATATTATATGTTCTTAACACCTTAAAATTAATTAACCTTTAAAATTAATAAGTACTAAAATAATAAAACTCACAAATCACTGGGTTGCCTCCCAGTCAGCGCTTGTTTTACGTCGTTAGCTCGACGCCTGTTTTTAGCT
>QANU01029808.1:21701-37496 GCA_003254905.1 Nissolia schottii
TGGAGGCGGCTTGAACTTTCTAAGTCTTTCTTGGCGGCTGGCGGTGCTGAATTTCAACAGAGGCGGCGGCGCTCAGCGGAGCGCTCAGCGGTGCGCTCAGCGGGAATCTTGTCCTGGTCTGAACTAGAAAGTTATAGATCTCTCTCTTAGCTTTAACTAGCAATTTGAACCACCTCAATCCGATATCTGTAGCTCAAGTTATCACATTTTTACTAACTGCTGCGCAAAGCGGGCTTCTATACTTTTCTTGCTTTGTCATCTCTTTGCTCTATGCTTCATTCTTTGTGAGATTTTCTTCATTTAATTATGCTTGCATCCATCTTTAGAATATATTATAAATCCTATAAAATTGGGGAATTTAGTTGGATAATTCTTTAAAACATAAGCAAATAAGTGCCTTTTCATTAGGTCAAAATTGTATAAATTTGGCACTTATCAATACGCCCATTTAAAGTTTGCACACTTTTACAACACATCAGATTCTGCATTTTTATGCATTTGTGACAAACACGTAATGCTTATATCATATCATCTAATGTTTATTCATGATAATATGTAAAAAAATTCTGTCAAAATGTTTATAATATTTATGGATTAATTGTTGAAAGGTTAATAATGTGTCAAAATGCACATCCTCTTCCTCAACAAAGATAGAACATGTAGCCTGTGGATAATGTTTGCAGATAAGCCCATTTAATGTTTGCGCATACGCCCATTTAAAGTTTCCACACTTCTACATCACATCAGATTCTGTATTTTTATGCATTTGTGGCAAACACATAATGCGCTTATATCACACCATCTAATGTTTATTCATGATAATATGTAAAAAATTGTGTCAAAATTGTAACGCCCTAGCTAACTGCATATGATCGAGTCATACGCAATGCTCACTAGGTTGTTAATCACTTGGTGGGAATACTTATAGTCCTTCATTACTTTTCGAAAATATAGTTTTATAGAAAATATGGATCATTTTAAAACTTTTCTACTTGTTACTTGTTTGCAAAGTATGAGCCGCGTGTGAATCAAACATATAATACAAACGGTAGAGCTCAAGGCTTACGACTGATATTCATTCATAAATATTTACGTAGGCAAACGTGGTCCATCACAAACATTTACATCAACAGTAGAGTAATATGATAATTTACATACAAGTGTCATATACATCTAAGTACATATCAAAATATCCATCTAGTGCCAAGCTAAACTGACTGGTCCTCGGTCCTCTACTGCTCCACGTGTGGCTCCTCATAGGGCTCTTCGTAGCTCTCGTGGTCTTCGCCTGCTCCTGGAAGCATAAGCGAGTGGGGGTGAGAACAGTCGTCCTCAGTGGTTAACCTTAGCGTAGGGGTACTTCTTTCATTCACTTATGAACCAGGTCGCTCAGGAGATCTCTATGTTTACATGCATACTAACATCCTACTGATTGTTATCTTGCCTGGAATCCTGAACGGTTTTATCTAAGTTACTAGGTGACTGGGGATCTAGTCTTTCTTATCTAGGTTCTCGTGCTTCTCATCTTAACTTTCGTACTTCGTAGCGCGTATATATATTCCGTCTTGAGCGTTCTCTTGACGGTACTCATAGCATATACATACTTTCATATACATACATTTACTCATCACATAGCTTATGCATGGGAGAATCTGGGGTTCTCTTACGCTTCTGGCTAACTGATGAGCCAGGGTAGCGTCCTTCTTGTTGCCTTTAGTCTTTTTCATCTTGAGTCCTTCCACCTTTATAACTGTGGCCTTTCGGTTACAACCTGCTTCTAACTCCCATATTGACGACGACCAGGCAGCGCTCTAACCTGGGTGGTTGCGAACCACCAATGCAACTAGGGTCATTATCGCACGTCAATAGAGATAACCATCCACCTAGTGGGATGGCGAGGGGTGCTCCTCTCGAGCCAATCCGAGCGTGGACTCATTATCATCATCATTATCATCATAGTTAGGTGTGACGTCACCCTCATCATTTATCGTTTCTTTCATTCATTCTTTCGTTTTATTTTTCTTTTTTATCATTGACCAATCCACCTTTTTGGACTGGTGAGAGGCTTGTCCGTAGACATGCCAAGAGAGGGGAGTCCTATCATATAACTATATACTGTCTGTTAAGGCACACCAGACCCTTTTGTCTGGAATCCTTCTTCAGATATCATGATTCTCTAGGGTTCAATTATGCTCTTTTTATAACATTAGGTGATGACCTCTAGTTATCTATGGTCGTCCTAAGACTTAATGACGACCAAGTCCTCATGATACATGCTATTATGAATATATAAACTAAAACAAATAATATAAAATATGTACAATGATAAATATTGATTATTGGGATTCAACAATAATACTATATACTTTAACTACTTGATAAGTCCTGTAGATTCAATAATTATAAAATAGTTAAAGTATTATATTATTTGACTTAACTGTAATACAGGATAATTATTGTATTATATAAAGTAGTTAAAGTAATATATTATTTTCGATTAATTAATACAATAATACTATATACTTTAACTACGTTAACTATCTTCAATCGATTAATTATTTTTATTAAATTTAATAAACCTATGTGCTTTTACGTAAATTCCAGAATTTTCCATGATGTAATCTAAGCATATACATACATACTAATAGATTATTAATATAATTGTAATAAATACCCATACGTAATATTGATGCCAAAACATGTAATAAAGGAATTAATATTTAGCTTCACTGAAACTTCTATTCATATAGATATATATTTACGCACACTTTTAATATTCCTAATTTCTAATGTAAATTTTATGGTTCTATGAATCAAAAGAAATAATATTTTAATATTATTTGTACAAACAACTAATACTATCGCACATCTTTCTGACTATTCTTCCAACAATCATTGCTCATTAATATTTTAATCTTACCCATATTACCATCTATTCTTTTGATTTATTCAGGTTTTCCAGTTCTTAAATGTGCTCATATTACACATCCTTTTTCAACACTTTCAGTAACCGAATCAATTATCCAACGCATGTACAAAGCATATATAATCAGCTTTCTACTTCCAAAATAGACAAAATAATTTTTACATCATTCTAAGATAATTATCACACATTTTATCCATTCATATAAATACACTTAAAACATCATAATAAGTCACATTGACAGTAGGTTTAAAATTACCCACTTCTTAAGCGTTTTTTAAAATGGTAGGAGTGAAGAGAAAAATATCCTCTTCGCGTTGGTGCATTCTTCCTATTTTTCCTGAGTCTGACAGTGTAACCGCAATGTGTATAACTAGAACCGAAAACTTATAAAAATAGAGGGAATTCTGAAACAGTTTAGCCGTGAATGCTTGGCTATTTATATCCGAGGCTTTGCCTCAGCAGGGAAGGAAAAGGAAGAAAAAAAAGAAAAAAGAAAATAAGAATGCATTGAATGCATCTCGTTCTTCCCCCCTGCAGCATTTAATGCCATAATGGCACATTGAATGCTTTAATGACACTTCATTCATCCCCCTTACAGACCATTACGTGGTCAGTTCGTCATGTGTCCCATCCTGTTCTTCTTTGATTATGTTTGATCGCGTTTGATCGTTAATTGCTCGTGTACGGATATCCTAAAAATATTTCGAGCACATAGTCGTGATCTACTAATTTTCTTGATCATAGTGATATATCAGGTTAAGGTATTCGTGAATATTTCTCTGTAGAAGTATATTTTACAGATACCTTTGGGACCTGATGGAATTTTCGATTTGGCCAAAAATTGGCACGGACCTCACGGCATCCTGCAAGACTATGAAACAATTATTTTGACTGGCGTTTGAAAGAGATAAGTCTTGTGAATAATTTTTTCAGTCCAAATAATCGTCCTTAATGCACTTTTAATTAAGCAAAATTAGGATTTATGCGAAATCTTCATAAGGGGAGAATTCAGGATGTTACAAAAATGTTTATAATATTTATGGAATAATTGTTGAAAGGTTAAGAATATGTCAAAATTCACATCCTCTTCCTCAACAAAGACAGGACCTATGGTCTGTGAATAATATTTGCGCATAAGCCCATTTAAAATTTGCACATTCAATTTTCTGGCATATGCATGTTAGTGATGAATGTGCATTAGAACGTATAAAGTTTCAGTACATTAAAATTTCACAGAGATGTCAAAGAACAAAACTCTCCATAGAAATCAAAGAAAAAAAGCATGAAAACGATGATGACGATGATGATAAACATAACAGAAAATTGAATGATGATGATGAGAGGATAATCAAAGAAAGGATGACGATGATGAGAGGATGAGAGAATGACAAGGATGACGATGATGACGATGATAAACATAGCATAACAAGGATGAGAGGTTGAAAATGATGAGTGAAAATGATGACGATAACAGGTTCGAGATTGGGGCACACACATTGTGTATAATTATACGCTATATGTATAATGATAATTAATTGCGTATAAACTAATATAAAATAGTGGTGTATGTACGGATGTATGCTTCTGTGGTATACATAGAGCGTTATGATAAAAGTAAGACACCGGTACAATGTACAGAAGAATTCGTACGAAATTGCTTTCAAGGGTACTTGCAAGCTCGCCTAAGTCTATACTTTTATTTTCATTCCAATAAATTTAGTTCAAGACTACATCTCCTTTTTTTATTATTATTAATTATACTTAAAAATATACCTTATACTATAAAAATAATTATTTTATTGATAAAGACAATACTTCATAATATTTCATATCACCCTCAATTTGATAACCTCGCAAAAAGTGTAGTCTTAGCTTCATAATACATAATAATAAAGATTACACTTTTAATAAAGTGGTTGTTTTAACATAGACTACATTTTTAAAATTAAGACATCACTTTTTGTAGAGTTGTCAATTTGAAGGCAACTTACAACGTTATGAAGTATTGCCTTTATCAATAAGTATTATTTTTTTTATAATATAATGCATATTTTTTTTTAAGTCTAGTTAACAAAAAAGCGGCCTTATATAGGGCATTGTTGTAGTAAAATTAATATGGCCTTAATTAGAACAATTTTGTTTTGGTAGTGTATGAGTAACTATTTTTAGGTAAATCTTGTTTTAATCCTCGCTAGATTATATATACATTGTTTATTTTGGTTTCTTTGCGTTCTTTTTATCTTTCGTTTAATTAAATTAATCCTTTTTTTAACCTAAAAACAGGCACTTCTAAAGAATGTTTCACATGCAAACTTGTAATTATTTAAATAAATTAAACAAAACATGGGTAGGATTTGTCTCACCCCAAAAAAAAAAAAAAAAGCATGTTTCACATGCAACTCGAGTTCTCTTTGTATTAGCCACTATAAGTAGCCCCCAAACTTCTCAAATGTGTCATTCAACACTACTCATCCCATCCTTAATTTGTTGTTGAAAAGCCTGTTCCAAGCTATATGGCTTACACCTCTCCTCATAATTTCTGGTCCCAACTTCAAGGCTTTTTTTTTATTAAAAATTCGTTTCATCACATTCTTTTTAACTTTCACTATATCAAATATCTCCAGAGAAAATCTCAAAAAAAAAAAAATTATATATGTATCAAAAAGTAAAAAATATCTAAAAATAATTATCTATCACTATCAATAAAGAGGATTCAAAAAACAAAAGAAAACAAATTAGTTTTTGGTGTCCAACTTTATATGTCATTTTTGTCCTTTAAATTTATAACTACTCACATGTATAAAATAACCAACTTCTGTGAGAGAAAAAATTTATCCACTGTAACTAATTTCTTTTTCAATTTTTTCATTATTTTAAAAGCTATTAATAATTTCATATAATTCCTCTATCTATTATTAAAAAAATTCAGCTCTCTTTTATTTTTTTCGTGTTTATATCTACGCTTAATAGATGATAGAAAAATAAAAAAAAAACCACTAATATATCGTAATGTAATAACTTATACTTCATTACGTTACTATCTAATTTAAGCATTACCCAACAAAAACTACGACCTTATTTTTTCTAGTAAGAGTGTGAGCTCGTTTAAAGTAGATGTTTGCTCGAAGACATTTTATTCGGTGCCACCCAAATATTTAGATTTCTCAAGCTTGAGAGCAACATTTTTCATGTCTCCATTTTTTTTCTTCTTCTTTTTTAACTTTTTTCACCCTCACTAACTCGTCATTCAAATATAGTAAACTCCACACCGGAAACAAATAAAAGTACAGTGATGCTACATGTATACTCATATTCCATACACCATAAATACACCCGTATTGGAATACTGTGGGCTCCCCAAAATAATCGCCCTCCCCACTCTCACCCACTAGCGCATGAATGCACGCTTCCTGCTTTGTGAATGCGCCCATAATATTAAGGTATAAGCTCATTTAATGTTTGCGCATACGCTCATTTAAAGTTTGCACGCTTCTACAACACATCAGATTTTGCATTTTTATGCATTTGTGACAAACACATAATGCTTATGTCACACCATCTAATGTTTATTCATGATAATATGTAAAAAAATTGTATCAAAATGTTTATAATATTTATGGATTAATTGTTGAAAGGTTAAGAATGTGCCAAAATGCACATCCTCTTCCTCAACAAAGATAGAACCTGTGGCCTGTAGATAATGTTTGCGCATAAGCCCATTTAATGTTTGCGCATATGCCTATTTAAAGTTTGTGCATTCAATTTCTGTCATATGCATGTTAGTGATGAATGTGCATTAGAACGTATAAAGTTTTAATACATTAGAATTTAACAGAGACGTCAAAGAACAAAACTCTCCACGAAAATCAAAGAAAAAAAGCATATGGAAATCAAAGAAAAAAAAGCATGAAAACGATGATGATGACGACGATAAACATAACAGAAAATTGAATGATGATGATGATGAGAGGATAATCAAAGAAAGGATGACGATGATGAGAGGATGAGCTAATGACAAGAATGACGATGATAAACATAGCATAACAAGGATGAGAGGTTGAAAACAATGAGTGAAAATGATGACGAGAACGATTTTAGAATTGGGGCGCTTGTTGTGTATAATTATATGTTATATGTATAATGATAATTAATTGCGCATAAACTAGTATAAAACAATGGTGTATGTATAGATGTATGCTTCTGTGCTATACATACACAGAGCATTTCTGATAAAAGTAAGACAGTGCTACAATGTACAGAAGAATTTGTACGAAATTGCTTTCAAGGGTACTTGCAAGCTCGCCTAAGTCTACTTTTATTTTCATTCCAATAAATTTAGTTCAAGACTACATCTCCTTTTTTTATTATTAATTATACTTAAAAATATACCTTATACTATAAAAATAATTATCTTATCGATAAAGAAAACTCTTCATAATATTTTATATCACCCTCAATTTGATAACCCCGCAAAAAGTGTAGTCTTAGTATCATAATACATAACAATAAAGATTACACTTTCAATAAAGTGGTTGTTTTAACATAGACTACATTTTTAAAACTAAGACATCACTTTTTGTAGAGTTGTCAATTTGAAGGTGACTTAAAACATTATGAAGTATTGCCTATATCAATAAGTGCTATTTTTTATAATATAATGCATATTTGTTTTTAAGTCTAGTTAACAAAAAAGTGGCCTTATATAGGGCATTGTTGTAGTAAAATTAATATGGCCTTAATTAGAACAATTTTGTTTTGGGAGTGTATGAGTAACTATTTTTAGGTAAATCTTGTTTTAATCCTCGCTAGATTATATATACGTTGTTTATTTTGGTTTCTTTGAGTTCTTTTTATCTTTCGTTTAATTAAATTAATCCTTTTTTTTTTTACCTAAAAACAGGCACTTCTAAAGAATGTTTCACATGCAAACTTGTAAATGTTATTTAAATAAAACAAAACATGGGGGTAGGATTTGTCTCACCCCCCAAAAAAAAAAAAAGCATGTTTCACATGCAACTCGAGTTCTCTTTGTAAGCCACTATAAGTAGCCCCCAAACTTCTCAAATGTGTCATTCAACACTACTCATCCCATCCTTAATTTGTTGTCGAAAAGCCTGTTCCAAGCTCTATGGCTTACACCTCTCCTCATAATTTCTTGTCCCAACTTCAAGGCTTTTGGCCTTGTTTGACTACTCTAATATTTTGCTTTACAATTATCATCAAAATCCTAAGATCTTATGAGANAGGATTTGTCTCACCCCCCAAAAAAGGAAGAAGCATGTTTCACATGCAACTGGAGTTCTCTTTGTATTAGCCACTATAAGTAGCCCCCAAACTTGTCAAATGTGTCATCCAACACTCATCCCATCCTTAATTTGTTGTTGAAATGCCTGTTCCAATCTATATGGCTTACACCTCTCCTCATAATTTCTTGTCCCAACTTCAAGGCTTTTGGCCTTGTTTGACTGCTCTAATATTTTGCTTTACAATTATCATCAAAATCCTAAGATCTTATGAGAAATCTAAAAAACCCAAACTACCCCCGGGTCCAAAACCATGGCCTATAGTGGGTCAACTTGCCGAAATGCTCACAAACAAGCCTGTACCTCAGTGGATACACAAACTTATGGAAGAAATGAACACTGAAATAGCTTGTATCCGGCTTGGAAATGTCTATGTTATCCCTGTGACTTGTCCTGCCATTGCCCGCGAGTTCTTGAGAAAAAATGATGTTGTTTTTGCATCAAGACCAAAAACCATAGCCACCGAAATGGCCAGCATGGGATATCGGACTACGGTTCTTGTGCCTTATGGAGAACAATGGAAGAAAATGAAGAAAATATTGATCAACGATTTGTTGTCCCCAAAGAAACACGAATGGCTTCAAGGCAAGAGGAATGACGAAGCTGACAACCTCATGTTCTATGTCTACAACAAATGCGAAACTGCAGGTGGCCTTGTGAATGTGAGGACAGCTGCGCGACATTATGGTGGCAATGTTACAAGGAAGCTGGTCTTTGGTACGAGGTACTTTGGAGAGGGTCAGAAGGACGGGGGGCCAGGTTCCGAGGAAACAGAACATGTGGATGCCATTTTCTCGATTCTTAAATATATTTATGCTTTCTGTATTTCTGATTATGTTCCATGCCTGAGGGGACTAGATTTGGATGGCCACGAGAGCAAAATGAGGGAGGCTGTGAGTGTCATGAACAAGTATCATGATCCCATCATTGAAGAAAGAATCAAACAATGGAACGATGGACTCAAGACTCAAAATCAGGACTTGCTTGATGTTCTGATTTCACTAAAAGATGCCAACAATAATCCATTGCTGACAATTGACGACATCAAGGCCCAACTTATAGTAATACTTCTATCTATTCTAATATCATCTTTGTTTTGTTTTATGTCCCACATGCACCATTCATGCATTATTGGATCCCACTTAATTGTGATTAGGTAAAATTTTCATTATTTAAACTCTATATTGCATGTATTTGTCTTTCAAGTAATATTAATCTGGCTATTAATATACTTTCATTTCCCATGGTTCTTAAACTCTCGAGTTAACTCGTAAACTCTTACACAAAACGAGTTAACATTTATGTAAACTCTTTTTTGGTAAACTCGTATGAGTTTAAGTAAACTCTCGATTCTACTAGCGAATTTACGAGTTAAAATCTGCTTATGAGTGTACTAGTTTACCTCAAAATGTACAAATTTTGTAACTTTGTTAGATACTTACCTAACTTTGTTTATATTAAAGAATGTATATTGAGTTTATTTAGCTAATTGCATATATTTATCATAATTGAGCTATGTTTTATTGAATTATAAAATAATATAGATACATAATAAAATATGACATAACCACTAAGTGTCATGCATTAAGGTATATTTTATGATATTTCTTTCATTAATTTAATTTAAAGTTAACATTATTCAATTTCAATTATAAATTCAATATTTAATCAAGTTAAGTTCCTAATTATATTTCTTATAACATGTTTTTTTACGTATGTAAACTCATACGAGTTTATGATTCGAGTTTGTTAAGACTCTACGAGTTTTCTTAAACTCTTAAGTTTGACAACCTTGATCCCACCCACTTAGAAAGGAAAAAAAAAAGGGATGTTAGAAAAATCACACACATGCATATTATTAATTACAAGTTAACCGGTCTATAAATACATGGAGTTATATATATATATTATCACCTTGAATACTATTTAACTATTATATTCATGAAAAATAAATTTGTAGGAATTGATGATTGAAGCGGTGGACAATCCATCAAATGCAGTTGAATGGGCACTTGCAGAAATGATAAATCAACCTCAGTTGCTTCAGAAGGCTATTGAAGAACTGGACAAAGTGGTAGGGAAGCATAGGCTGGTTGAGGAATCAGATATTCCGAAGCTCAGATTTGTGAAGGCTTGTGCAAGAGAAGCTTTTCGTCTCCATCCTATTGCGCCTTTCAATGTTCCTCATGTCTCTATGAATGACACAATAGTTGGCAATTACATGATTCCGAAAGGTAGCCATGTATTGCTAAGCAGGAAAGGGCTTGGCAGAAACCCAAAAGTGTGGAATGAACCACTCAAGTTCAAACCAGAACGCCACTTAGAGAATGATAAGTGTGATGTAGTCTTGACTGAGCCAGATTTGAGGTTCATATCATTCAGCACAGGAAGGCGAGGTTGTCCCGGAGTGACGCTAGGGACCACAATGACTGTCATGCTATTAGCCAGGTTGCTCCATGGCTTTACTTGGAGTGCGCCTCCTAATATGTCAAGCATCAACCTTGTTGAGTCCCATGATGAAATGTTTCTTGCTGAACCACTTGTGGCAATTGCGAAGCCAAGATTAGCCACCGAGTTATATCGATAAATTAAGTCAAGAACTACCTGCCGAGTTATCCTCATGTTATAAATAAAGCCTCAGGAGTTCAAAAACTGCATTTCAATTTGAATTTGAATGTTTGTAAGCTTTACAAATTTCGTGTACTGTAAACTTTATCTACAAATTTGGTTATGAATGAATGATATACATTAGCATAACATGCAAATAAGTCAGTAAAGGCATGGGATGTCAAGATGCTATGGGAGGTGATTGGTAAGGACTTTACAAGTTGTGTGTGACAGTTCTTTTCCTCTATATATGAGCTTCCAAGAAGGGAGTATAACATGATCAGGGTGTCTCTTGCTTCAAAATTATGTAGGCGGAAACTGAGTGTGTTTTTAAAGGAAATACAAAAATTTTATAAGGGTATTAAAGTAAAATACAAAAAAAAATGTCAAAGAATAAACACTAAGGAGGAGCCATCTAAGAAAGAATCAAGTTAGTCAACCCTTCTTAGCCAATCTTGGTAATATAAGTCAGGGGTAACAGTCATTCTTGTGGACTCACATAGAGGTACAGACGAAACCAAAGAATGAGAAGTAACCTTATGAGGTCAAACCATAAGTGTCGACCAAATAGTGGAGAATAGCCAGAGGCGATGATGTGAGTTCAAACCATAGTCAAGTGGCAACCAAGTGGTAAGTAATCTAAAAAGTGGACGAATAACGCGAGGTTCATAAAAAGAAGGTTGCTCAGATCATAAAGAAAAGCCTAAGAAGAAGCGATCCTCTTTGAAACTTAAATGATATTTAGAAAAAGAGAGTGATAATGACCATTTGTGATAATGACTAAACAATCAAAAATGTTACATGTACACCCAATTTTATACACTCATACATACACCATTAATAATGCACAAACTTTATTCTCATGAGTGTACAAACAATACAAACTTATAGATGATATTATTAATTATACTTAATTAAGTGCACAAACATTACAATCACAAACTTTATGTATATAAGTATAGGGTGTATGTATAGTGTATAATTTTTTGTGTACGTGTATCAGATGTGGACTAGATGATGTTAGAACAAACTTCAACGTTTAATTACCACACAAAGTATTTGGGTGTATCTATCTACGGGAAATCACGAGTTACAACTATGATAAATTGTCAAATTAATACTTTTTATTACTTGTTTTATAATAAATACTGGTGTAGAACTCCTGCTATGCATGGGGAAAATTCACTAAATACAATATTCCATTAAAATTATTAGTTGCATTTCTTGTAAAATTCTTTTGTTAAATTTTAATTTCTATCGTCCATTTGGGCATTCGGTCAACTAGGAAATGTGACAATCATGTGCCACATACATTACATAGAGTTAATTCAATTTTTAGTCATTCATAAATTGCAAATTTTTACTTTTACCCCTCATAAATTCTTCATTAAAAAACCATTCCTCATAAATGTTTTGTTAAAAGATTGTTCCTCACATATTCTTTAATTAGGTTTTAATTTTTGTCATCCTCTATTTGAGTTATTAACTACTAACATAGCAGTTAACTTAGTTATACGATACATACAATTAACCCATTATTCAAACCAATCCACCTAAACACGACTCTAGTTGAATTAAATTTTTTAAAAAATGCTCATCTCTCTCTCTTTCACTCCCACTTTATCCCTGCTCCCTTTCTCTCTCACCTTACAATTATGGCTCTCTCCACCCACATTCAACTCGTCGCTAACACTCCTCTTCGATTCATGATGATGATGATAATATTTTTTTAATTTAGGGTCATGAATCATAGGTAAGACATTAATTAGGTGAGTCAGGTTAAGGTTTGGGTTTAGTGATCATGTCCGTGGCATGTGTTTGACACATTTTTTTAAAAATGCTCATCTCTCTCTCTCTTTCACTCCCACTTTATCCCTGCTCTCTTTCTGTCTCACCTTACAATTATGGCTCTCTCCACCCACATTCAACTCATCGCTAACACTCCTCTTCGATTCATGATGATGATGATGATAATATTTTTTAATTTAGGGTCATGAATCATAGGTAAGACATTAATTAAGTGAGTCAGGTTAAGGTTTGGGTTTAGTGATCATGTCCGTGGCATGTGTTTGACACATGACTAAATTCATTGCAAGTTAAAAGTTAACGACCCAAATGGACAATAAAGATTAAAACTTAATAAAAAAAAATTATAAGAAACAATTTCTTTAAAAAAAGTTTTGAGGAATAACTCAAAATTTGCTATTTACACAAGACTAAAAACCGCTTAAACTTAATTATAAAAAAAAATGAAGTCAATTACATTTATATTAGTATCCGTCATTAAAAAAAAAAAAAAATTCCTCCCTTTAATATTAAGGTGCCGAAGCTTTGTTTTCTTATGTCAATGACGCAAATCTAATTTTTTCACCAAAAGGCATGCAATAACTAATTTAAATTATTTGTTGTCCAAATTAAACTATTTTTCAAAAGGATCAAATTATGTATTTATACATAAATGAGAAGTAGTAAATACAAATCTTGACACGTGAAGTATACATAAAATATGAATGTTTAAAAATTAAAATATAATAAAATCATATTCATAAAATTTTGGACCAACGCAACCATACTTCTTCCCTAGCCTCCATTTAGCTTAAGCGCCATAAGCTTGTCAAATATGCTATTCACTTATGATGAACATGCATCAATTTCGATTCATGACAAATCATATTTAGCAAGCATATTTGAAAGGATATTTGAATTTTTCATGCTACATAATGTGACCATAAGAAAGGGCAAAATTGGAACAAGGGGAAATAAAATCACAAAAGCAACAGCAAAGGGCAAGGAAGGGATAACAGAAAGTGAGCAGCAACAATCGTGCAACAAGAAAAAGGCAGAAACGGTTATGCAGCAGGAGAACGTGGCTGTGAGGAAGGGAGAGAGAAAGAGGAGAAGCAATACAAAATGGGAGAGCTTCGTACTCGGCAAGGGCATGAACCTAGTGAGCACAATCTCCTCTCTGTACCGTCTCCTCTGTTCATCACCCATTTCAGCCATTGTTATTAACTTACTTCCCTCTCTGCAGGTGAGCCCAGCTTCGCCGACCACGACCTCTAGCGCAACCATGCTCAACTGTCCTTCATCCCCCTCGGGTGCGCTCATTGGGGAGGCGGTTGACTGAGGTGATCAGGACGTCATCCCTGTGCTTGGACCAGTATTTCGTTCCCTGTTTCTCTTGGTGCTCAGCCCCTGTTTTCGGTTTGAACTTTTCATTTTCCCTCCTGGAAGTTAGCTTTGGTTTCTTTGCTGTTGGAGACTTGAATTAAGTGGGCTGTGGTTTGTTTTCTCATTTTATTTTTGCTGACTTTTGGGCCTGAAGTTTTTGAAGAGTTATTACCGTTACAATTTGGTGCTCTCGTGGCCGCCATGGCTCCGGAGAAGAACGACACACAGCGGATTATGGAGCTGCTAGAGGAAGCAGCCAGAGCTCGCGCACAACAGGACGCACGCATTGTCATGTTGGAGACCACACTCCAAACTTATCTCAACAATGCTGCGACCTCCGACAACAATGGCGGACAGAACTCACCTAACCACCATCAGTTTGACCATCAACGGCCACCATTCTCCCTCCGTAGTGTTAAGTTGGATTTTCCTAAATTCGATGGGTCCAACGTCCTTGATTGGATTTTCAAGGCAAACCAGTTCTTTGACTACTATCAAACAGAGGACGGGGATCGCGTTACCATAGCCTCCGTGCACATGGAAAGAGAGGCAATTCCGTGGTTCCAGATGATGCAATGGTCGTACCCTTTCCATTCATGGCAAGAACTCACTCGAGCCATGGAGACTGAATTCGGCCCATCTCCTTTCGAAGGAACTCGAGGTAATTTGTTTAAGCTGATGCAGAAAACTTCTGTCAATGATTATTACACTGCCTTCATGTCGTTGGCAAACTGGGTCTATGGCATCAGTCCATATGCATTATTGGATTGTTTTGTGAGCGGGTTGAAAGAGGAAATTCGGCGGGATGTAATTGCCCAGTGCCCGGACTCGTTGCTAAGAGCTGTGGCATTGGCACGACTCTATGAAGAAAGAAATCAGCAGCCTCACCGACCTTCCTTTACTCAAGGCAGAAATCATTCATGGAATCCCCTTCATTCACCTCCTGCACGTTTCACACCGAGAGGTAACCTTCCCCCTCTATTGCCACAGCCAGCACCTCTCCAAGACCGAACACGAGCCCGACAGCCACCAGTTAAGAAAATGGGGCCTGCTGAAATTCAATATCGCCGAGAACATGGGTTATGTTTCACTTGCGATGACAAGTACTCTTTCGGCCACAAATGTCCCAATAAACACTTTATGATTCAGCAAGTGGAAGAGGAGCAAACGGAGGGGTTAACCATTGATCAGGAGGATGTTGTGTTGAACAATGAGGAACAAGAGATACAAGACAGCCCCGTCCAACATTTGTCCTTGAATGCTCTTAATGGAGACCGAGGGGTGAAAGATATTCGTTTTGTGGGATCCATCCAAGGCCACCTGACACACACCAAAACGTCGTTAATTTCAATGTGCGATCAAATAATAATTATAAAGCTAAATTAACCCCAAAAACGTAGTAAAGGGGGCTAACCTAGGTCGTCTCTCAAGGAAGCAATTAGAACCAATTAAAAGTTACACTAAATTGGGGGGGTTGAATTAATTGAATATAAATAAAAAGAGAGCAAAACGAAAGTAAGTCAATAATAATAAAAAGCAATACCCTGCATACGGCGTTTCTAGATCAATGATTAATTGTCATTGGTTCCTAATTAATTATTCATAAGGAGGGATGTTGTTTATTAGTTGAAATCTCTAACTAATACGCAATTCACCTAAGAGACTACGATCGTCAATCCCCTAAGCATTTATTAATATAGGAATTAAAACTAAGATCTCAGCATTAAAAACCTATATCAATTATGTTCCAATTGCACAACCTAATTAAATCTAATTAGTTTCCCAAAA
>QANU01029808.1:41590-122485 GCA_003254905.1 Nissolia schottii
ATTCTAGGTTGATAGATCTTGACGATTGTAGGATTTATTGATTTAGGATTTGGGAACATTTTGGGAAACTAATTAGATTTAATTAGGTTGTGCAATTGGAACATAATTGATATAGGTTTTTAATGCTGAGATCTTAGTTTTAATTCCTATATTAATAAATGCTTAGGGGATTGACGATCGTAGTCTCTTAGGTGAATTGCGTATTAGTTAGAGATTTCAACTAATAAACAACATCCCTCCTTATGAATAATTAATTAGGAACCAATGACAATTAATCATTGATCTAGAAACGCCGTATGCAGGGTATTGCTTTTTATTATTATTGACTTACTTTCGTTTTGCTCTCTTTTTATTTATATTCAATTAATTCAACCCCCCCAATTTAGTGTAACTTTTAATTGGTTCTAATTGCTTCCTTGAGAGACGACCTAGGTTAGCCCCCTTTACTACGTTTTTGGGGTTAATTTAGCTTTATAAATTATTATTTGATCGCACATTGAAATTAACGACGTTTTGGTGTGTGTCAGTGGGATCCATCCAAGGCCACCCCTTACAGATTTTTGTTGATGGGGGTAGTTCTGACAATTTCCTTCAACCCCAGTTGGCTAGATTCTTAAAGGCTGATGTGCACACTTTTCCTAAATGCAAGGTGATGGTTGGGGGTGGAAATTTTCTAGAATCTGAAGGCTATATTGAGAATTTGGTGCTACAGGTGCAAGGCCATACCCTGCAAATGCCTGTTTATCTACTTCCTGTAGCTGGGGCAGAGCTAGTTTTAGGCACTTCTTGGCTATCTCAATTGGGTGATCATTTGGTGAATTATGACATACCAAGATTGCAGTTTGTGTTAAATAATAAGAACATTGTCCTACATGGCAAAAGGCATCAAAGACCACAACAGACACACCTACATCAGCTGAAAAGAATGCACCAAGTGCAAGCAATTGCAGCAATTTTTACACTACAATTACAAGACTTAGATGCACATTCAGAGTCCCACATACAACAGCCAGTCTTAGAAGAAGAAATGAAGGAAATTTTGCAGCAATTTTCCCAAGTTTTCAGCATACCCCAGGGTCTACCACCTCAAAGGGACCATGACCATGTATTACACTACAGGAAGGTTCAAATCCAATTAAGGTGAGACCTTATAGATACCCACATAGTCAAAAACAGTAGATTGAGAAAATGGTTCAAGAAATGTTAGATGAAGGCATAATTAAACCTAGCAAAAGTCTTTTTTCTTCCCCGGTGCTTTTGGTTAAAAAGAAAGATGGATCTTGGCGATTCTGCACCGACTACAGAGCATTAAATGCTATTACAGTTAAGGACAGTTTTCTTATTCCTACTGTTGATGAACTCATAGATGAATTACATGGTGCACAATTTTTTTCCAAATTGGACCTGAGAGCAGGCTATCACCAGATTAGACTACTGCCAGAGGACACATATAAAACAACATTCAGAACTCATAATGGTCATTATGAGTGGTTGGTTATGCCCTTTGGCTTGTTTAATGCCCCTGCCACCTTTCAGAACTTGATGAATGTGGTTTTTCAAGAATTCTTGCGGAAATTTGTGTTGGTTTTTTTTTATGACATACTCATCTATAGCCCATCTTGGAAGGACCATTTGTCTCATGTGAAAACAGTGCTGCAGTTACTTTGGCAGGAGAAACTATATGCCAAATTGTCCAAGTGTGAATTTGGTAAACAAGAAATTGACTATTTGGGTCATACTATCTCTAACAAGGGAGTGGCTATGGATAAAGCCAAAGTGCAAGCTATAATGCTATGGCCAACCCCTCAAGGTGTCAAGCAATTAAGGAGATTTTTGGGGCTATCAGGATATTATCGACGCTTTATTAAAGGTTATGCTGCCATTGCAACGCCATTGACTAATTTATTGAAGAAGGACTCTTTTACATGGTCTGAAAAGGCGGACACAGCCTTTAAACAACTCAAGTTAGCCCTCACTTGAACTCCTATACTTGCCATCCCTGATTTTACCTCACAGTTTACGCTAGAAACTGATGCTTCAAGGTCCAGAATTGGTGCGGTATTGAGCCAAGCTAATCATCCTATTGCTTACTTCTCCAAGAAATTATGCCCTCGCATGCAAAAGAAATCCACTTATGTCCGGGAATTATACGCCATAACTGAAGCCTTGGCCAAGTTTCGCCACTACTTGTTAGGCCACAAGTTTGTGATCAAAACTGACCAAAAGTGTTTGAAGGCTCTCCTGGATCAGAACCTGCACACTCCTGAACAACAGGCATGGCTCCATAAGTTCATGGGGTTTGATTTCACCATTCAGTATAAGCCGGGCACGGAAAACATCCCTGCTGATGCTCTTTCCCGATCTTACATGATGGCTTGGACTACAACTACCAACACTTGGCTCGAGGAATTAAAGCAAGCCTTGGCGACTGACACCGAGATGGCAGCTATCATGGCCAAATGCAAGCTCAATGAACCGCAGCAAGGCCACTACTCAGTACAGCAGGACTTGTTATTTTGGAAGCATAGACTCGCTATCCCTAGACACTCAAGGCTAAAGAATGTTATCATGGAAGAATTCCACACTTCTCTGATTGGGGGACACTCAGGCATTGCACGGACCACGGCTCGAATTGCAGCACAGTTTTTTTGGAATGGCATGCATCAGGACATCCGCCAATATGTGCAACAATGTGCCATTTGTCAACAAGCCAAACTGGAGAATGCAGCACCGGCGGGCCTACTCCAACCATTACCAGTGCCGGATCAGGTTTGGGAGGATATATCTATGGATTTTATCACTGGCTTACCGCATTCCTTTGGCTACACTGTTATTTTGGTGGTTATAGATCGTTTAACTAAGTTTGCGCACTTTATACCTCTCAAGAAGGACTATACCAGCACCACAGTGGCAGATGTGTTCATAGCTAACATTGTGAAATTACATGGCTTACCAAAATCAATTGTGTCGGATAGGGATAAAGTGTTTATGAGCCATTTTTGGCAGAGGCTGTTTCAGATTCAGGGGACTAAACTAAATCGCAGCACAGCTTACCACCCGCAAACGGATGGACAAACAGAAAACTTGAACAGGTCTTTAGAAATGTATCTCAGATGCTATGCCTCCCAACACCCGAAACAATGGCTCAAGCTACTTCCATGGGCTGAGTATTGGTACAATACCAGCTTCCATAGCAGCATTGCTATGACTCCCTTCCAAGCTTTGTATGGGAGGGAACCTCCTAAGATCCTTAAATATGAACTCCAACACACTGACCCCCAGCCTCTCCAGACNAGGTCCAGAATTGGTGCGGTATTGAGCCAAGCTAATCATCCTATTGCTTACTTCTCCAAGAAATTATGCCCTCGCATGCAAAAGAAATCCACTTATGTCCGGGAATTATACGCCATAACTGAAGCCTTGGCCAAGTTTCGCCACTACTTGTTAGGCCACAAGTTTGTGATCAAAACTGACCAAAAGTGTTTGAAGGCTCTCCTGGATCAGAACCTGCACACTCCTGAACAACAGGCATGGCTCCATAAGTTCATGGGGTTTGATTTCACCATTCAGTATAAACCGGGCACGGAAAACATCCCTGCTGATGCTCTTTCCCGATCTTACATGATGGCTTGGACTACAACTACCAACACTTGGCTCGAGGAATTAAAGCAAGCCTTGGCGACTGACACCGAGATGGCAGCTATCATGGCCAAATGCAAGCTCAATGAACCGCAGCAAGGCCACTACTCAGTATAGCAGGACTTGTTATTTTGGAAACATAGACTCACTATCCCTAGAAACTCAAGGCTAAAGAATGTTATCATGGAAGAATTCCACACTTATCTGGTTGGGGGACACTCAGGCATTGCACGGACCACAGCTCGAATTGCAGCACAGTTTTTTTGGAATGACATGCATCGGGACATCCGACAATATGTGCAGCAATGTGCCATATGTTAACAAGCCAAACTGGAGAATGTAGCACCTGCGGGCCTACTCCAACCATTACCAGTGCCGGATCAGGTGTGGGAGGATATATCTATGGATTTTATCACTGGCTTACCGCATTCCTTCGGCTACACTGTTATTTTGGTGGTTATAGATCGTTTAACTAAGTTTGCGCACTTTATACTTCTCAAGAAGGAGTATACCAGCACCACAGTGGCAGATGTGTTCATAGCTAACATTGTGAAATTACATGGCTCACCAAAATCAATTGTTTCGGATAGGGATAAAGTGTTTATGAGCCATTTTTGGCAGAGGCTGTTTCAGATTCAGGGGACTAAACTAAATCGCAGCACAGCTTACCACTCGCAAACAGATGGACAAACAGAAAACTTGAACAGGTCTTTAGAAATGTATCTCAGATGCTATGCCTCCCAACATCCGAAACAATGGCTCAAGCTGCTTCCATGGGCTGAGTATTGGCACAATACCAGCTTCCATAGCAGCATTGCTATGACTCCCTTCCAAGCTTTGTATGGGAGGGAACCTCCTAAGATCCTTAAATATGAACTCCAACACACTGACCCCCAGCCTCTCCAGACCCTCCTCTAGGACAGGGATAAGCTACTGCAGCTTCTAAAAAACAACTTGTTGAAGGCCCAGGTTTATATGAAAAACAAGGCTGACAGGCATCGCAGAGAAATTCAACTTGACATTGGGAAAATGGTTTTGATTAAGTTACAGCCCTATAGGCAGCAGTCCGTAGCCTTAAGAAAAAATCAGAAATTGGGAATGAAATATTTTGGCCCTTTTAAAATCACAGCCAAGATTGGGGCAGTTGCTTATCAAGTGGATCTACCGTCAACAGCAAAAATCCATAATGTGTTCCATGTCTCGCAACTCAAACGATTCCAAGGGCCTCATACTGCTCCCCACTTACCATTGCCATTACAAACTACAGACACCTGCCCTATCTTACAACCTATGGCAATTCTGGAACAAAGGGAAGTGTTGCAGGACTAGACCAGAATCAAACAACTGTTGGTGCAATGGGCACACACACCTGCTGACCAAGCCACGTGGGAAAGCCTTGAGGAATTTCAGTCCTTGTATCCTCGCTTCAACCTTGAGGACAAGGTTAATTTCAAAGGGGGAGGTATTGTGACCATAAAAAAGGGCAAAATTGAAATAAGGGGAAATAAAATCACAAAAGCAACAGCAAAGGGCAAGGAAGGGATAACAGAAAGTGAGCAGCAACAATCGTGCAACAAGAAAAAGGAAGAAACGGTTATGCAGCAGGAGAACGTGGATGCGAGGAAGGGAGAGAGAAAGAGGAGAAGCAATACAAAATGGGAGAGCTTCGTACTCGGCAAGGGCATGAACCTAGTGAGCACAATCTCCTCTCTGTACCGTCCTCTGTTCATCACCCATTTCAGCCATTATTATTAACTTACTTACCTCTCTGCAGGTGAGCCCAGCTTCGCCGACCACGACCTCTAGCGCAACCACGCTCGACCGTCCTTCATCCCCCTCGGGTGTGCTCGTTGGGGAGTCGGTCGACTGAGGTGATCGGGACGTCATCCTTGTGCTTGGACCAGTATTTCGTTCCCTGTTTCTCTTGGTGCTCAGCCCCTGTTTTCGGTTTGAACTTTTCGTTTTCCCTCCTGGAAGTTAGCTTTGGTTTCTTTGCTGTTGGAGACTTGAATTAAGTGGGTTGTGGTTTGTTTTCTCATTTTATTTTTGCTGACTTTTGGGCCTGAAGTTTTTGAAGAGTTATTACCGTTACACATAATTAAACTGCTTTAAGAGAATTCGTATATTATATATATATATATATAAATGATACCGTGCAGATGTTACTTACCTGCTAGAGGTAAACATCTCCAGTTACAGTCATGTTATGCCTATAGAGTACCCAATGATTTTAAGTTTTATAACCTTCGTGAACAAATTTAGATATCAAAATATTCAATACACATATGCTGAGGGCATAAAATGTGTTGAACCAATCTTGAAAAAAAAAAAAAAGAGTAAATTCTAAATGGCATTACTAATACTCATTAATGGAATATTTATTGTTAAAATAGAAGAAACTAAATAAGGCACTATCAATTTTATAGAATGAAAATTAGCATATAAATTGGGAAGTAACAAAAAAAATAAAAAAATAAAAAAACCAATAACTCGGGTTTATCCACCATTCCGAAGGCTTCACACAATCCATTGAAAAAAACTACAAAATAAAAAATCTACGTTCAAACACTACATCAAACACTTCAATAAAAAAAACTTGAAGCAATAAAAGAAAAAAAAAAGATAACTCCGACAACTAATAGAGGAGAGAAGAAAACTCGGTTCATATACTATCTAAATAAATAGATAAATATAAAAAAGTAAATCAAATAACCACATCCATGAATGAGGGAAAAAAAAATACATAAGCAAATGGAGCCCACTCAGCCTCATGCCGATGTGGGCTCATCCTTGCAGTGCCATCGATTGAAGTGTACATGTGAAGTCGATTGTGGTGAAAGGGAATTAATAGCATAGCAACACCATGCATGCATAGGGGAACCATAGAGACAATGGGGAATTAGTAATGTGAGAGATCCACAGAAGAAATTGAGAGAATGGACTGAAATTACTTACTGCGCATAGTCACCGCTTCGCATCCATGCAAGCCACCGTTTCCTCTATTTGAACCGCTATATGACGTTGTCACCCTTAACCCACTGCAACGAAAATGAAACAAAAAAAAAGAAGAAAAAGTCACCAATAATAAAATGAAAGAAGAATAAGAAGAAATTAGGTTAGAAGGAGAAGAAGAAGAAGAAAACAAAAATAGGTCGTCATCATCAGAAGAAGAAAGAATTGGGATTGGGAAAGAGAAGATGTATGGCAAAGGTAAGGATTATATGAGAATTGATATAAGCATTAATGTTGATGCTATGAGCAGAATGAAGGAAACGTGGAGTTGGCGAATGAGTTAGTTATACCGGCTAGCCACGTGGACGGGGATCCGCATTCTCAGGGTGGAAGAAAGAGTTCGCGTGTACGTCCAAGGATGGCCATGCATGTTGAATGTATGAACCTATATATCCCTTCTCCTGATATTCTTTCCTCTGTTGCTTTGTATCCTTCCATTCTCTTTTCTGAATTATTCTGTTCCCTAATTCAATGCAGGTGTGTGTGTGTGAGCTGAACCTTGCTACCCTTGGTCAAGTTCTTCATTGATTTCTTGTACGTTTACTTTGCCCTTTCATTTGGGTCACTATGACTAATTAATTGTACTGGATTTTGGTTGAATTAATTACGACTTCCTTCAATTCAAAAAATATAAGAGGGTCACTCTCTTTCAGTTGATTAGTCTTTCTTGGCTACACAAACTTGTTAATTAATGTGTCCACAATAATGATGAAAACTGCTTTCTATAACATATTCAAATTGAGTAAATAGCGAAATTAATTAGCAATACTCCCTCTCTGTTTATTTTTTTTTGTCATTTTTTAAATAAAAATTTGTTCAAAATTATTTGTCATTTGAGTAAAATAACTCATTAATTTTTTTTTTAAGTTGTCTGCCCGGTATTCAAGGCTTAGCCTTGACTAATCCGGGTCGACCCGAGTCGCGCACCTGGCTATGGCGGGTGAGTCTCCCAACGGAGATAACTGCGTACACAAGGTTCGAACTCGGGACCTTGCTTAAGCGATACCAAGCCGCTTACCACTTGGACCATCTCCTGTTGGTAAAATAACTCATTAATGACATTGTGTCATATAATTTCTTTTAAAATTTAAATGAGAGAAAATCTTGATTAGTTTATATTATTTAATCTTATTTGGAGAGATTCATTTCATTTTTAACAAACTTTTCAAAGAAACATCTTTTTAATTTATGACTTAAATAAAGAAAATAAAACGGACACATGATTAGTTGGTAAGATTGGCTAAAATATTGGAGATAAATAAAATTTAACACATTATTTATTTTATAAAATTTTAAAGACATTATAACAACATAAATCTTTCAACTTTATATTCATTGATGATATTATTGTTAATTTTGAAAAGTATTCTCCAAGATAAAGGTTTACTTTACGATATTCATTCAAAAATAAAAATTAGGTAAAAAAAAGTTAAAAAAATAAATACAATCAAGAAGAAATTAAAATATCAATGTTATATCTATTCCAACAATTCTTATAATAATGATTCTAATAATAATTATCAGCGTTATTCGTCGGAGGAGAAATAATATCTATAGGCAAGAAGAGAAATATTCTAAAATGGAGAAAAATATATTGTTCAAAAATAAACGAAAAAGTAGATCATAAAGAATGCTATATGCAGTAAAAAAAAATAGACATTATCACAAATAGGAGAGAAAGAAAAGTTGGAGAACATAAATAAAATAAAATATGTATATCAATGACTAAATTTGAACGCATTTTGTTATCATTAAAGAAAATTAGGATACGTTTTGTTTTATTTGGAATGATTTATGGGTATTCTGGAGAATACGAAGGAAATAAAATATGAATGTCAATTTTAAATTGAGGCACCTTAGCATTTCCATTCAAACTTTCATAATTTTAGTGGAACATAAATAACAAAAGAACAATAAGTGCACTATAATAAATTTCTAAACACCGAAACAGACATGCGATGGGAAGGGGAAAAAATAAAAATGTATAATAGTAGTGCATGAGCACTAGGTTGGGTGACCTGAGGCTAAACTCGAACCCAGTATGAATTAAAATCGGGCCCAATTTCGGCCTGAATGTTTAGGGCCGGTCTGGATTAGCAGGCCGGACCGGGTTATGAACACCCCTAATAGAAGGGAAGGAAAGGTGTTATAAAAGCTAACTCCAGTAAGCGTGACACGTTAGACTGTCATTTAAAACTCTTGTGAGTAGACAGTTATATCCTTGTACTCACAAATTTAATTGGCAATCAAAATTAAAAAAAGGGCAAAGAAGACAATTTACTTGGTGAGTTGCTAGGGCGAACTCCTGAAACTTCTTATAGATAAGATGAGGCACTAAATCAAATATATCATTAAAAATCATACATTTTTTTTTGTCATCATATTAATTTAAGAATTTAATTGCTATTCACTGACAACGTAAAATTTGTTTTACAATATCATCCAATCAGATATTGTTACATAGGTAAAAATATTAGACTCTCTCACTCATTATGTTAAGGCTATGTTCACAAGTTTAGAGGGAAATGAATGGGAAGACATCAAGTGGGTTTAAGGGAGCAGGTAAGGCATAAGACTAAGTGGGCTTAGAAGGTTTTACCTCATCCATGCTCATGAGTTTAAGAATAATCAAGAGAGGGAAATTTAGGGTTTATAATAGTTTTTACAATTTTAACCTTTATTATAAAAACTAAATATAATTAATATGTTTAATTAAAAAGATTAATTAAATTCTCCCAATTTATGAAACTAATAAATGAACATTTTAAAAGATTTTGAGGATCAATAAAATGTCAAACTCATGAAAATAGCCTAAAAGTCATGCATTTGAGGTAAATTAATTGGATGATAATATAAAAAAATTTACACTACCAAAAACAAAGCAATTAAACTTCTACTTCAAACAATAAACTAAGAGATACATTTCTACATTACTCACTTCCCCCTTCATGCACTATTAATTAAGAATATTAAAATGTATATTTATGATAATTAATTAGTGAATCGCATCAAAAAGGAGAAATCTTGATCTTTTGAACAATGAATAGGTGTTCTATGAACTCCAAAAAAATCTTTTAAAAAAAGTTATTAGATGTTCTATGAATCTAAAAAAGTAATTGAACACTTTTGTTGAATGTTTAATGAACCCAAAAAAAATTCCTCTCTAATTAACTTTTGCTTTTTCTATTTTCATCCAACTAATTACCAATCACAAATTACACGCCCACACAAATTTTATCTAAATTCCTATATAATACTACATGACATACACCAAAATCAGGATCATACCAATCGTTCACATATCCTAAGAGTGTCCTTAGCCCTTATTTCCAAATTAACTTCTAAGACATGGAATATGCTCTTGCCTCTTTGCTCTCTCACCCACTTTCACAATCAATTTTGTACCTCGCACTCATATTACTTGGCATTACACCCCTCATCAAACTCCTCAAACAATATTCACCAAACAAGTCCAAGAAGCCTAGCCTCCCTCCCGGTCCCAAACCGTGGCCCATAGTTGGCAACCTCCCTAAAATGCTAATGAACAAGCCCACATTTCGATGGATAAACAAGATCATGAATGATCATGACACCGAAATTGCGTGCATCCGTCTGGGGGAAATCCATGTCATCCCAGTAACTAGCCCTGAAATTGCCCGTGAGCTCTTAGTAAAACAAGACGCAATTTTTGCGTCGAGGCCCACGAACTGGTCTAGTGAACATTTCTCGAGTGGCTACTTGACCACAATTCTTAGTCCCTTCGGAGAGCAATGGAAGAAAATGAGGAAAGTTGTCGCTAATGATTTGGTGTCACCTCTAAGGCTCCAATGGCTACATGACAAAAGGGTGGAGGAAGCTAATAATATTGTCCTCTATGTGTACAACCAATGCAATAACAATAATATGACCCGCGGCCTTGTGAATGTCAGAGTTGTGGCACAACATTATGCGGGAAACGTGACTAGGAGGTTGATTTTCGACAAAAGGTATCTTTGTAAATAAAAATTACTATTATTTCATCCTTCTTTTTTTTAAAAAAAAAAAATTGAGACTTTATACTACCAAAATATAAATAATAGTGGATTTATAGGTGTTTGGCACATCCCTCACATTTTGGCCCCTAAGTACACTACATTATCAACAAGAAGATATAAATATTATTTTAATACAAATTTAACAATAGATGACTTTGAACTTAAGAAAATGCGTTATGCAATCTAACTTTTAGTACTAGGTGCTATTAATTTTATTCTTTTAAGCTATGATGTGTAATAGTACTATAATCTTATACTTTTGAGAAGAAATTTACTAGTAACATTACAAATGCAATTTGAATATCTGAGAATTGGTTATATAAATCCATTAGTTAAATGTTAATTACTACTAGAAAAATAACATTTTGTGACAAACAATTTGCCGCAAATATACCTGTATACATCTACTATTAGACAATTTGCTGTACATACATGTGTCTTACCAATTTTGATTATGAAATTTTTATTTTTTTAAAATACATTGTGTATTTTATTTAAATTTTCAAAAATAAAATAAAATTAAAAGATAAATATTATTCTGCACGTAAAATTAACAATCAAACTTGGCCCCTCCCACCAAAATCTTATACCTCTGCCCCTGATTGATACAATAGTACGTAGTTATGAATATAAATTGGTGAATAGTTAATGGATTGTGTAGTTTCGGAGTTAATTATTGGATTGTTTCATCTCTTAATTTTTAGTCTATTCTCTCTGTTGAGCTTTGGTTCATTCTTATTCAAAGTATTCTTCGCATACTTAAATACGTCATTGTACTAGATACTTTGGTAAAGGTAGGGAAGATGGGGGACCTGGTTTTGAGGAGGTGGAACATGTGGAAGCGGTTTTCGATGTTCTGAGGCACCTCTTTGCGTTCTCTATCTCTGACTATATTACATGCTTGAGGGGGCTTGACTTAGATGGTCATAAGAAGAACATGAAGAAGGCCTCAAAGGTGATGAAGAAATATCATGACCCCATCATCGAGGATAGGATTCATCAATGGAAGAATGGGAAGAGGACGCATGAAGAGGACTTGCTTGATGTTCTAATCTCGTCAAAAGATGCTGATAATAATCCACTTTTGACTATTGATGAAATTAAGACTCAAATTATGGTACATTACAACTCTTCTTCTTTTTTAATTTTAACACCTTATTTATATTTAAGTGCACTCAAATAAAATTTACATCCTACCAACTTATTCAAGATACACCTCACTTAATATGAGATGTTAGACTTGTGTTTATTTAATAAAATACAGAGACTAAAATTAAAATAATCAATATTTATAAACATTTGTAGAGACTAAAAACATATTTAAATCGATAAAATATTAATGTAATAATAGAAAAATGCCCCATTAGAAAGAAGGCGTAATTGATTTACATAAAAATTAATATTAAATTAAATTAATTTCAGCCTCTTTTTTCATATTGACAAATGGGGTGTCCCAATGGGCACCAAATTAATCGGAGAAAAAAAAATTGTTTGCCTAGTGGACACTTAAAACCAAATGGGTATCATAGGTTTACATAATGAAAGATAATTTTGGGAAAGAGAAAAAAAAAAAAATATCAAGGGGTAGTTATTTTGGCTCAACCCCTTTATTAATAAAATAACAAAGATACTAATTTAGAAAGCTATATATGTTCTTTTGTAGGAATTAATGATTGCAGCAGTAGATAATCCTTCGAATGCATTTGAATGGGGACTCGCTGAAATGATAAATCAACCGGAGCTACTTCAAAAGGCCATTGAGGAATTGGATAATGTAGTTGGCAAGGAACGACAAGTGCAAGAATCAGATTTTCCGAAACTCAACTATGTGAAGGCATGCGCAAGGGAAGCATTTCGCCTCCACCCCATTGTGGACTTCAACGCTCCCCATGTCTCCATGGAGGACACAATTGTTGCTAACTATTTCATCCCGAAGGGTAGCCACGTGCTATTAAGGAGACAAGGTCTTGGCCAAAACCCAAGAGTTTGGAAAGATGAACCGCTCAAGTTTAAACCTGAGCGTCATTTAAAGAAAGATGGGTCTAATTTGAACTTAGCGGAGCCAAGTTTGAACTTTATCACGTTTAGCACCGGAAGGCGTGGTTGTCCGGGGCTCATGCTTGGCACAACAATGACATTTACGCTGTTTGCTAGGTTGTTGCATGCCTTCACTTGGAGTGTCCCTCCCAATGAGACAACCATTGATCTCTCTGAATCCAAAGACGGTACCACAAAAGCTAAGCCACTCATGGCACGTGCACTGCCAAGGTTATCGTCGGAGGCTTATCGCATTTAAAAAAGTTATAGCTAGCTACATTGTGAAGATGTTAACTTACTATAAGGTGTGTGAAATATTTCTAGCGTCCAAAATAAAATGTTTGGTTGAGCAATTCTGTATATAATAATACAATAATGGACGTGTGAGTTTACTTTGGATTGGACTGTTTTTTTTTTTTGCCTTTACTAGTAATTTCATCTTGTTGGGAAGTGTACCACGAGACATTTATTTTTCGTGATAATTGATAAAGAATCTCGAAATCCTTGGAAGAGAGGCGTAACCCCATCACAACATGTTAGATATTTGTTCATTCAAGCTTGGTTAATTCTTGGTCAAAGATTGAGTCAAACATTGTGGCACCTAAATAAGATTTATAACTCATATTTAGATAAGTTGATAAGGTTTATCAATTATAAATGATAAGATTTATTTAGATGATTTATACACAACACATATGTTATCCTATAGAGTTGTAAAATGCCTATATAAAGGCAATAGCTATGTGCCATGAAGCATATGAGTCCAAGTGAGTTTATGAAAGTGTCTATGCATCCTAGTTGTGGTGTATAAGAGTTTATGAATGAAAAATCTTTTGTTGAGAAATTCTCTTCCTCTATATTGTGTGAGTATTGCACATTTTAGGTGATAGTGAGTTTGAGTGAAAAATACTTGAGTGAGTGAGTTTGAGTGAAAAATACTTAAATGAGTTATTATCCTATGGGTTTTGATATCATATTGATATCAAAGCTGGTTTAATCCAGCTCCAATTGTGTTAAGGAGTCTGTAAGGAACAAGAGAGTTCTCATACACTTATTTCCATAGAGTCATCATGGCAAATAATTACAATATTATTTGGTCTGGTCCCAAACTAGATGAAAAACTAGATTATTATTACAAGGAGCTTTTGATATTCACTCACTTAAAGGCACATAATATTTGGAGCTTTATTGATCTAGGACTTCAAGACAGAGTTGATGCAATCGCTCATAGACGAGACCAACTGCCACTGTCACAAATTCACCAGAGCGTAGATTACTTAGTGTTTGGCAAAATAGCTGATGTCAAAACAACTAAAGAAGCATGGGCGATTTTGAAGATTTCATATAAAGGAGTTGAAAAGACCGAGAAATCCAAGTTGCAGTCCTTTCGTCGATAATATAAAAGGTATGAAATTAATTCATTAATTGTTGAACAATATTTTTTTCGACTAACCTTGTCAATAAGATGAGAATGTATGGAGAGGAAATTCCAAACAAGAAGATAATGGAGAAAATTCTTCGCACCTTACCGATGAAGTTTGATCATATGGTGACCACAATAATAGAGTCACGTGATACATATAATATGATGATAACAAACTTACAAGGAAGCATAAAAAGTTATGTGACCAAAATATTGGAGAAAACAAAAAAGTCAACAGAACTATGTGAATCTCAACAACAAAGCAGAATCAAGTCATGAAGAAGAAACAAGAGCTCGTGGATACAACCACCAAGGAAGAGGAAATTTTAGAGAACGAGATCGTGACAATTATAATCAAGAAAGAGGCAATAATTTCAGACCACCAATTCAACGAAGAGATGAATAAAATTTTGGACCTGCTAATTGAGATAGAGGACAAGGCAACCAATTTTGACTGCTAAAACTATGTCAAGTTTGAAGGAAAAAAATAGATTAAGAAGTTTGAAGGAGAACGAGGGTCACTCTCGAACTAGACCTCTCAAGCCATTGCAGTTCTCTGATTCTCAGGGATCGTATTCAATAAACAATTTCTTTGAAAGGCTTTGATAGTTTGTGCGATGTCATAGATTCAAACTTCAAACTCCACCGCTATTAATGAAACAAAAAACAAAATATGATCGTGAAGATCTGCAGAGTAAAAAACAGACAAGGAGGATAAAACTAGGTATACTTTCCCCTATCTTTCATTCTCATAAACGACAAACAAAATACATTGTCAAATACAGAGAAATGTTCAAGACCCCGTTTCCATAAAGATAAAACACTTCAAAGATAAACAAGAACAAAATTATATTCTTTTCACCGTAAAAGGAAGTAACTCTCTTTAACCATCCCTTTCAAAAAAGACAGCAAAATGTGTATATACTGTGACTGAAAGTAAAGAGAAATATGAAAATAAATAAATATATAAAAATAAAGCAATTATCAAGGAATTTATTTTTTTTGATTTGGTTGGCGTGGTTGTGGGCCCCATCTTTTCTTTCGCTCTTCCACACAAAGCATCCTCCTTCATCAGAAGAGTCTCTGACTTTCTCCATTAGATTGAGTGAGTAAAGAAGCGTGCTGACTTATGCCATTTTTATTCACATAGTCCCTCAACTCATGGTTTGTTGTTTCAAGATGCCGACCAGACATGCCGAGTGCTGCTGTATCTGCCGGCACATCTTCGCGATTGGGATGACAATTAAGGTCTATTTGTCCAGCGCTGGACTCACCCACCTGCGGTTGTTGTTGTTTTAGACCTTTGTCTAGTCCTCCGCCTTTCTCTGAATGGCTCGGATCGTCTCTTGAAGCTCCATTGTTGGTTTTTGGCTCGTCTCTTTGGGGAATCTGATCCTTCTGGGCGGCATCTGCTTCGCGTTCGGATTGGCGCCTCTTCTTTCGTAGCATGAGGGTTTTGAACCGGCGCTTCACAGTCATGCACACATTGCAAGTACATGTCGGCTTGTGCCTCCCCTTTCCGCTCGGGGGCTGGATGCACACGATGCAGGAGCAGCCGGGACGGTGCCTGGGATGTTTGGTGGTGGCTCCGGCCGATGATTCTGTAGGGTCGACAAGATTGTCTCCCAAGACTGCAGCACTGGCAAGAGCATCCAAGCCGGAAGGCTCGTCTTCTTGGATTGGCTTACTGTTCTCTATGGTTCTTCGCTTTTTGGAATCTGGGAAACATCAGGCGCAGCCAGTAAGATTCAGGAATTATGATACTAACCATCAAGGACAAATAGAAAACGAGCTGAGTCTAGTCAACTAAAAGGGATGGCGCAGATTAACAGAAAACGATGACTCATTAGAATCAGGTGACCGAAATATCTACCACCAAAGTTGCCACTACAAACATGGTGTGAAAAATAGAAGAATTCTTTTGATGCATACACAGATATCGAAGCCGTGGAAATTTCATGTTGAACCACACAAGGCAAGATTTTGGGATTGATGCATAGACAAGCATGCATAGAATTGGCAAACATAATATTAATGCTGATGCTGACATCATTACACATCCGGATAATGTTATGAATGTAGAGAACTTGCACAGATGCATCAAGCATAATAAACATTCAACTAACTGTACTGGAAACAGCAACCGAAACACCATCTCAAACATGACATATGCAGAGCTTAGCTTAAACACAGACAGTAAGATCACACCTTTGTTGGGTTTCAGAAGATTTTCCAATTCCCTTGAACTTAGCTCCTCTGGTGCAGAACATGAAGACCTGGAAAAAACAACGGCTCCCAGTAAGAACCGCAAATCATATGATAAGATGATTGCTATCTCATACAAAGAGCTGGTCCTGAGAAAAATGTTAATAGTAACAATGGTGCACCTGCTTGCATCCCAAACATTCTCAGAGCAAGTCCACTTGGGAGGAAGAAGAGCTTCAATGGGAAGCTTTCGCCATTTAGAGCAATCATCACATTGACCCAATTGCTCCTTACCCCTGGATAAAATAGTTAACATATTCAACAAAGGTTGAAAATGTTCTCACCATGTCAATATGATAAGTCGAAAAGCTCACACAAAGCATGATATCAAAAACAAGTAGTATCCAGTCAAGAATTCCTTGGTACCAAATACTATGCAAAATAGGAACTAAAAGTTGTGTGTAATTCTTACCCAGATGAACAGGAGCTGAATATAGTTCTCTTTCCAAAAACCGGAGGTTCCTAAATGAAATGAAATGAACAGAGATCACGTAACTAGCGATGCTTAAAACAATATCAGTCCATATTCACCTTGTAATGGCTAACCTACAAAAACAAATATGGATTGATTTGACATTGGCACACAGCACTTACATCATATTCTTCAAATACATAGTCCTCGATCACCACAATGGTTGGCTTGACACTAGGTGGCGGACGAAGCAAGTCCTGTGCTTCTTCCCATGTAAGTCTCAACTCCATAGCATCTTCTTTGTCAATGAGCAACCTCTTACTTTTAGGGCCAATATTGCGAGTCCTCTTCTTATCCGAAACTGAATTTGGTTGCTGCGGGGAATGATTGTTATCCACCTCACGATTTTCAGTTTTAAGCAAACCGGCGGCAGCTCCAGTACCCAAGTTCAGATGGTCTGCATGCCCATTTAAGTTAGGTTCCCCATTCCCCTTCATCAACGGGAGATCAGCATAACCACTTCCTGATGGCAGATTCTCAGCTCCACCGGAACCAGTGGTTCCGGTCGTTGAAATGCCATTAGAATGGGCAGATGTTGAGGCATCCTGTTTAAATAATAACCATTAATATATTCTCCAACAGAAGATAAAAATAAAGAGGCATTGTTCAGAAAAAGAGGCTAAAGATAGCAGAGTGGAAAAATTTGTCACACAACCTGCGTATCTACAGAATTCGACGCCTTTCTGAAACCCATAATAAGTTTGCCCCCAGGATCCATCCGACTAAATGTCACTGCCAAAAAAAAAATACAAAAGAAAAGTAATTTCACTTATCAAAAAAAATAATAATAATTTCAGATTTGCAAGACATATTTGCCTCTGCAAGAATATCCACAGTTTGACTCAACGGTCTTTACAGTGATAAAATAAATAATATACAACAGACCAACGAATTCTTCCATTTTTCCTAAAATCATCTACAACCATTGATTTGAATTTAAAATGCCTAAAGAATATACATAAAGTTAATAATCAATGGTTGTGGATGCTCATGGAGCACGCATTAAATGTGCTCCATGAGCATCGAAGTATTTTCTCAAACTAAGAAGGGTTTTATTGGTTGAAAAGTGGATAGAAATTAGGACACCAAATATATAATGAAAAACTGCAGAATGTAATGCAAATGTACGCGCAAGAATTTGTTCAGTGGATTTGATTATACCAGTATCACCAGCACGTAAATCCATCGACTGTATGCAAGGTGTCACGCCCTCCAATACATACATCCTGCTATTGTTATTAGGCCAAAATCTGAACTGAAATGTCCATTCATTCCCCTTCACATCTTGGATCCGCAAAGGAAGACCATCAGATTGTGAAATATGAGGAAAATAAGCCTGCAATTCTTATGCCAGTTCGTAAGATGTCTGCCATTTACAGGGTGAAGAGAGATATCTATAATTTTTTCAATAAAAGAACTAGAAATCCAAATATATCTACAGGAACAGAGTTCCATATGTACATACAGAGAGAGATATAGCAAAGCAAGCCCAAATAACAAGTAATCAAGGAAAAAAACTCTAAACATACCTCGGCGCAGGCTTTTGGGAGAACAAGTCGGCCAATTCGACCAGCATCACTAGCACTCAACACCTTCTCAAATAATGGCACTATATTGGACTTCAAACTGTTGTCATAACATTAAGGAAAACTGCTGAAAGATCAACTATATTAACAGGTTACTATTGATTTATAAGACCAAAATAAAAAGCGTTAGGCTTGTTAAAATAAGTACTTAGGATACAAGTTAAGGAATAAAAATAGCATTTATTACTCATCCTAATTACTTTGAGAAAAAAAGAATTAAATGAATTTTGGATTTTCAAAAAAATAAACATTTGTACTTTTGCTTAATTCAATTAAATCCTTTAACCTGTGCCCTGAAAAGCACATGGTAACAAATCCCAAAAATATATAGGATACTCGCCAGACAGCCGCTCCAGTTCTTGATCAGTAATCCTGGGCCAGTACCGAGGAAGTAACTGGTTCTTGCCCCTCCCTTCTGCGGGCGGCCGGGCAATGCGTGCTTGAGAAGTCGAGCCTTTATCTGTTTCCAGATTCATGGTAAGCCCAGTCTTCAGTGGTTTGGGCAATATAGGTCGAGATCTTTGCTGAAAGGGAGATGCTTTTCCCTCGAGTCTTCCTTCTACAACGTCTGCAGCAGAAGGCAGCACAGAGTTGTTCCCCGATAGACTTCCCAGGTACATGTTTAAAGATGGTTGTGCAGTTGATTCATGTCTGTTTTGAATCTCCCATGCTGATCTGTTATTTTCTATAGTAGCAAATGTTAATGACTGAACAGATGGTTTCATCAACTTCGAAAATCCAGTATCCACTTCCCTGAACACCGTCACTTCTTTGCCGCTTTGCCCATTACATGAAACTACGCCATCTCTCGGAGCGTGATTCCAACGGCTGGATTCACTAGCTTCAACCACTCTACACAATTGCATAAGTTTTCCTTCATCAACACTACCCGCAAACTGTCTTCCATCAATATGAGCAGAATGTCGATCGCTTGCATTATTTTTGGTAGATGAAATGCATCCATTAGGATTTTCAGAATTTATCATCTGCAGAAAAACATCAAATAGCAGGAATCTGTGAACTTCTGCATCAGAGAGGCTGATAACATATAATATGTCAAATAACCGACAACGTTTGTTAAAACAATGCACTAACAGAATACAAATGCATGGAATCACTAAAAGGAATCAACAAGCAAGCAACAACAATTTTCTGGAAATAATTAGAAAACAATTGTACAGCAGACGATTGAGGTCCTTATGATCATTTTTGTACATAAGTCTTGCAAGTGATCCCAAAAGCAACAAGCAATTAAGGATATATACATGCATTACATCCAGATCATTAACAGCCAATTATCCCAAAAGCATGGTTATCGTGTTGCAATTCACAATGTGAATTGCTGAGCTAATTTTTGAATCGTAAATCTTATTGAATCGTAAGATTTAGAAACATAACAAAAGAAAAAATTACTTTATATATGACATACCATAAACAAATGATATTTTAGAGCAAAAACTCGCAATCATGACCAAAATTATATATAAGCTCAAAAAACACACAGATAACTAATAACTAAAGTCTCAGAAATCTCAAGTACTGGGAAGTCAAATTTAAGTTGATAAACGGTAAAAAAAATAATAATAAATAAATAAATAACAAGTACTGTTTGAAAAAAATAAAAGAAAGAAAACATTAAACCTCTGTTTTTAAAAGCAAAAGCACCGCTAGGATGCCTTCCCTGGCTTTTTTTAATATTAGACATTAGCGAATAGGTCAAAAAAGTCAACCCATTATCCCATACTCACATCACAAAGCGGCAATGCTTCTGAATTTTTAATATTAGATAATAGGTCAAAAAAGTGGTCCCAATCACACAGACAAAACAAACAGGGTCGTTCAGCACGCAACTAACAGAGATGCTTTGTCTCTGCAGGTCTCGCAGGTCAAGAAGGACCCAACTGTGCAACCCGTCACCACTCATGCAGCCCCCTCACAGAATTGCCATCGTCACTGCAATTCACAATTCTGTTACGTATCGCACAACTCCAATGATACAAGCCACAATTCAGTCAAGGTTCCAATTCACCCATATGATTTGAATTGCGAGCTCATTGTATCAGCTCGGATTGCACAATTCACGATTCAGAATCGTGCGATTTGATAACACTGCCCAAAAGCATAAACTGGTAAGAAGAGACACCTGAACGATTTTTACAACAGACTAAAACTAATCAAACAAAGCTGAAGTCATGTCACTGCTTAGGTATCAATAACCAAAACCATGAATCTGAAGGTACATTTAAATTGCTGGAAGACATGTAAATAACAATAATTTATCTTTAAAGTGGTCACAAAAGCTGATACTAGTGACTTTCATTGCATTAAACAATTGTGATCAGAATTCAGACAACCATAAGCAAAAGTGAGATTCTAGAAGCAAGATAGTATTAAACAGAACTAACCATATATGACTATCATGAAACCAAAAGTAACACTGCAAAATATCCAGATTAAACTTACCATATGAAGTTGGGAAACATTTACACAGCTAACACAACCTATACCACCAAGGTCAAGGTACTCAAACAACGATCTAGATACTATGCATCCACAGTGGACAGGCTGCCAAACCAAGTCAAATGCACTTCAATGTCTAAGGAGAGGAAAAAAATGCCTGGACAGAATTAAAATTAAAAATAAAAATAAAAAGATCATTACTTTACCTTGTTGCAAAAGTTACACTCCTTCCAACCAGTATCGTGGCAGTGGAATTTATTACAGAAAGCTGAATAATCATTTGCAGATCTATAGCACATGGAATGGCACATTAAGAATGCCCAAGTGGGAAATATGAAGATTTAATAATTAATAACTAAAATGCATGGCAAGATTACCAGTAGTTTAAACGAGGGAAGGGATGAGTGAAGGGCGAACAATATTACATGACAAGAAGATAACTTCACAGCAAAAGCTAAACCTAATTCCATTTTAGTTATTGAAGAAACTTTTGAGAAAAATATCCTTGATAGTGCAACTGCAAGGTGCATGCACTTTAGAGAATAAGGCGTGGAGTTTCTCTAAATGGGAAAATCAGTTTTTTCTTTAATAAAATACAAGGATTTAGATTTAGAGCGCTACTTTATAGCCCGAAAGTTTTCTGCACAGAAAATGACAAAAATGAAAAAACACGCTTAAAGGGTACAAATGACCATTCAATTTGGGCAGTAGTTATACATTAATAACCAATCAAATCAAGACACGATCGTTTAGTTCAGTTTCATATGAAGAATTCTCATGCCATTAAGTTTTTTTTTCCTTTGATTTAAAGAATGTAAAAGGCATGGATATGTAAGAACTCATTCACATGATTTTCTCACTAGCAATTAACGATTGCATGATTCTCCAACATGCATCCTACATTTTAGAGGAGCTGGATTCATCTTTTAAGAAGGACAAGACACCTCAAGAGGGAAGCAGGACAAGCGGCATTTGAATTACATCAGCACGAGTAGCATTTAATGAAAAAAATCTAACAGAAAATATTAACAAGTAAGAAATGCATAAAAAAGAATGCACACTAAACAGAGCCAAAAGGATATCTATACACAAGTGTTAATACATCACATTAACTCAAAGTTCCTTATCAGAACAAAGGCTTTAATGCTTCTTACCTTAAAACACATCTGATAGCAATCACTTACTATAGAGTTCTACTAGAATAGTAAAACTACAATGATAAATTAAAAATGAGACAACCAAGCATTTATTACAATTAACACTGAGTAAAAGGAGCAATATATTTGCCACATTGGTATCTAAAATTACGATATTGTTACACTTACAATTGATCGAGTACATCACGCTTCCATTCATCCATAGACCTAGTATCACATAAAAGAAGCCAATAAAAAATGTTAGTCAACGAAATATATGATACGAAATAACTGTTAATTAAAAAATTACATATGATTTTTCACTTCTAATTCTAAGTCCTAACAATAAAGAAATACTTAATTATATAATCCACATTAATAGAACACCCCTGTTTGTTCAGTCTTTACAAACATTTCTCAAAATAGCAAAATATTGATCCTCGTCATCAAAACAACATAAACTTCATAGCTTCCACAATTCATGATCAAGCACAATATTACCCAATTAGTACTTATTATAAAACATTGACCACAATGTGACCAGATTCTCTACATTTTAGGCACACCATAAACACACACACACACACACACACACACACACACACACACACACACACAAACCAGAAAATCACGGAAAGGGAAAAACAAAAAGGAAATTAAAATTAAAAAGGAAAAATTGAACCATTACTAATCCAATTGGAACCTCCACAGGATTCCATCAAAGTCAAAAAACCAAAAAACCCAAAAATATCTATATGAGATTCACAACAAAATCAGTGAAACACAAATGACCCATATAACCAATAATCCCAACAAAAAAAAAAAAAAAAAACATAAACCATCGAATCACCCCCAAAATAGCGAATTAGATTGGAATCAGAAATCCAAAAAAAGGACTCAAATTTATTACCCGCACTTGGTGCATAATTGGGCGAATCCACCAGATCGCAGAGTCCACCCCTTCTTCCATTCGTGCGCGCAAATGTCGGAACCCATCAATCCCAAAATCCTCAAAATTCAGCTGCCAAAAAACAACAACACACAAAATCAAAAATCAGAAATACCCAAAAACCCTTGTATAAAAATTCCCCCTTTTGACCCCCCCAAAAAAAAATCTCAACTATTCACACCCTCCATGCACACGAAAAAAAATTTCGAGATTTACAGAGAAAACATCAAAGGGTTGAAAATAAAAAATAAAAAACCAAACTTTGTAACAGTCACAACCACCATAATAAAAAAAACCCAACTTTATTGATATTGTTATTGCTACCTATCTGCTCAAAAAATCTGAAACCAAACACATAAATTGCATGAACACTGAGCTGAAGAAGAAGAAGAAAGCAGAAGGATGAGGCAATGAAGAAGTAAAAGATTAAAGATAGATAAATCAGCAAAGGGTAATGGGAATTAATTAATCCTTTGATTATTTTTTTTAGAGAGAGAAAGCAGCAAAGGGTGTGGACAATGTATTGGATTGAAGAGACGGGTGTCTCTGTAGAGAGAGAAAGAGAAGAGAGAGAAGGGGGAGAGAGAAAGAGAATGAGAGAGAGTGCATGCAAAGCAACAGGTGCATAAAATGCATGCACGACACTTGAAGACACACCACCGCTTAAACCTTCACACAAGTCGTCCAATTTTTTTTTTCTTTATTCTTTTATTTTAAATTTTTTTCCTTTTTTTTTTAACTACGTTTATTTACTTTGAGAACTTTGATGATAGGATCACCAGCGGGTGTTTCTGTCTTCATGAGATTTGTCACCTATATTTTTTTCCACTATTTAATGGGAATCCTTTAGGGGATACTTCGCTTCCTAAGTTGCTGTTGAGAAGAACGGCGTGACATGATCATATTTTGTACATGACACTATTTTTTTTTTTTTTTTGCTATTTCTAATATCTGGACTGGTGTGGGTCTCACATCACCGGATATCTTCGCCATTGTTTATGTTGTTGATTGGCTCCGTTATTTGGATAAAAGGTTAGATAGCTCTTTTTGTTTCCTTGTGGTGGGTTTGGCGTGATAGGTACACAATGTGCTTGGTGCTATTAATTTGCCTTTACTGGTGGTTCTTCGATTTATTCATGTTAATTTGGGAGTATGGGTGTTGCAATGTGTGGTGCGAGAGTGATTCTTTGGAGGTTGTGTACTTGATTAGTTCTAATTAAGTGGGTACTCATCTTTTTGGGACACGTATAACTGATATTTGAGATTGGATGGCTAGAGATTAGCAGATTTGTGTTATTCATATTCTTCGTGAGGTTAATGTACGTGTGGGCTAATTTGTTAGCCAAAGATGAATTTGTTACTGACGAGGGCCTAATTGTCTTTGAGACTCCGCCTAGTGCTCTTCTTGACTCTCTGCGTGTGGATTTATTGATACTTCCTTTCTTATACATCAAAAAATATATTTAAGACGTATCGTATCTGATATCAATATTAATTTCAATGGAAAAAAATTTCTTTTGATTTGCAAGAGGGCTTAAAGCTCAAACAAAACACTACTATACAACCACAATTTTAGAGAAGTAGTCTTCCTTAAATGTCAGCTTCTAGATTAGGAAAGAAAAGAAACAGAGATTCCTCAAAAGAAATAGTCCAGCCAGGAATACTATAGTCATGTTTCGTCGAAGCATCAACACAGTAATTAGCATCTCTATAAACGCGAGTCAAAGTGACTCTCCAATCTCGGTTAAAACATCTTAAATAGCTTTTGCCAATGTTGAATGCCGGTGAAGTTGTTGGCCGCCCCCATCAACTACAAACTTAGCACACATAGAATCCACTTTAACCTCAACAAATCTAACACCCTCAGAGAACGCAAGTTGTAAACCCAACAACGGTCTCCACAGCTTTGATGATAGAGACCTTACTAAAATTAGAAGAAAAAACTAGCAAAAAAGAGGTCATCGTGGTTACAGAAGATGCTTCCTTAGGCAGTTAACCCACCCAAACCGCTAACTGAGCCATCAGTATTCAATTTACACCAATAAACCGCAAGAGGAGACTAGCTAACGTTCTTGACAGAATATTACGCCTGGCCTTGCTACACAATAGCAAAATATGATAATGTAGATATCGTGGCTCTTCTCAATAGCAAACTAGGAAGTGAAGTATCCACTAAGGGATCCCCATTAAACACAACAATTTTTCTATATATGGATTCACATCCTATGACAAATGGTAACAAAAAGGAGAGACCGACAAACCCCTATGGAAGAACAAGCTCCAATATTAATGTTGTCTTTCAGCCAAAAATGAATAGGGCCTTGAAAGAAGGTATCATTGTTGGACCTTGTGTGTGATACTCATCCACACATATGCCTTGTTAAAACTTTACTGAGAAAAACACATTGGGAAAAATCTAAGTGGAGGCTAAAGAATACAACATCCTCCGTGCTTTATAAATTTATATCTTATTCTTTCGCATTTCATTTTTACACAAAAAAACTCAATTGTACCCCCCGTTAGCTTCACACCTTCATGTGCTTGATTATAGATCCCAAACACTTCATATTTTTCAAGTGAAGTTAATTTTAACATAAATTATGTCTTTCCACATTGGCCAATCATTTCTCCATCTATATTCTTTGGTAAATTTTTATTCAAAGTCCTCATCTTGCTTTATTATTTCAATAGCAACATTATGTGCATACAATGTTGTCGACAATAGTATGATTTCGATTAGTTCCATATTTTTCATAAAAAGATAACTCATCGAGAGTTCTTTATTTTTGTCATTTTTCAGGTACCTGAACCACTTATGAGGTCTCATCAATAGCTATGTCTTAGGGTTCACTTGCCTCTCTATTATAACCATCTTCATTAATTGTTCCTTTTTATTTTAAAGAAATTTTCATATTTGAATCTGACTTTGCTAACATACTTCATGCATGACTTACTTTACACTAATAGGTTGTCCTTCTAGGAGACCATTTTAAATTGGAACAATAATTTACAGTCTGTATATAAACTTTCATACGAAGATCTAAATATAATAATGGGAATGTATTTTATGAGGTTTATATTATTAATTGCTTATTTTCTCTCTCTAGTGCTGGGAAAATTATTTAATCAAAATGACAATAAAATAAAAATTACTATAAATAAATCTTTGATTGGTCGAGGTAGTTTATAATAAAAAGGCGATTCTTAACCAATTATATATTCCCAACATTCGCTAATGCCTCATCTTTGTGCGTTATGGTAGAGAAATTTCAACATAGTAAATTTAAAAAATTTTAAGATGGTAAATATTTGGCTCATGACCAAAAGTCAAGTGTAATGGAGAGAAATTATAATAATTTGTTGGTATTATGTGTACAAGTGCTACTACATGCAAGATAGCATGTCCTCATGCCAAAACATGAAGTTTTGTTCTCATAAGTAGTGGTCTAACTATTAATTGAAGACATTTAATAAACATGTTTGTTAGACCATGCATGAATAGAAGCACCATGCTCTTTAACTATTGTTCCATTTGACATACATTAATTATTAAAATTTTGAGACATTAACTCATCATTGTTATCAAGACAAAAAATTGTCTTAATATCATTTGAATACTTTATACTTAAATTATTTGATTAATCAATCTCGTAAACTTCAAGTTACGAGTTAATGATAAACGCACACGTAACCATTTGTTTGATGCATCTATTAAAATCATGTATAATTTATAAATGGTCCACATGATGAGTGAATATGCCTGTATAGTTCACAATCAATACATCATAGAATTGCAAATGATTCTTTTACATATTAAATTAGTGATTGTCTCATAATTAATTTCTTTGAGAACAAGCAACACACGGTAATTTTTTAACTAGAAGAATCTTCTGACTCTTCAATGAATTTCAAAATGATTTCTCAAAAATTATTTGCATCATAATTGAACCGGAATGGCCTTATCAGTCATGTCAAAAATTTGGGTCAATAAACTTATCATTTACTATAACATAAGTTTCAATTATGGCAATATTTTTATAGTACAAATCGGAGAAAAACAGTTAATTTTCTAATACATATTTATTACTTGATATAATAGTTGTAATATGGATATATTTAATATTCTCCTTATTTACAATCTCAACATGATATTCCTTTCAACGAATACCTTTAAATTTTAATAAGTTTCGTCAAGTCAATCTAGATAATATGAAATTATCTATAATAAACTTTGTTCCGCCAAGTAATACTATATCAGCTCATTTGGAACCTTTAATCAGTTTACAATACCAATAATGTTTAATAATTCATAATGATTTGTATTTCTCTTGGAAAGAGAATAGTAACTTTTCTAGAGTCTTCAGTCATTTTTATGACTTCGTAGCGCATTATAAATTTTGTTTCTTTGAGAAACAAAATAATAGCTCTTCTGAAGCTTTCATTTATCTTTAGGAATTGATAGGGAGTAGTACATCATAATTTTTGTTTCGTCGGGAAACAAAATATCATATTAATTACTTAAAATTAATTTAATATGATACTAAAATATTTATGTATTAGATGTTATTATTTTTTTAAAATATTATTATGTATAATTATATGTATATTAATTATTAATTAATGTAATGAAATAATTAATGAATTTATTACTGAATACTTATCTTTTATATTAAATAAAATTTTTTAAAATTGATATTTTTTACTAAATATTATTATAATTTAATCAATTAATTAGTTATCCTAATTTTATTTATTATATATGTTAAATTATTTATTTATATTATTTATTGGTATCCTAATTGATATTATAATATTTATTTTATTTAATAAAATAAAATGACTAAAAGATACCTTATACATCAAAAGTTAGTAAGGTCTTATCATATCTCCTTAGCCAAAATTAAGTTATTCATCGTTTTGATGTATAAGGGAATCTTGATGGATAAACTTATACAATACGTTAGTTACACCAAACAATTGATAAATTCTTTACGTACTATATTAGCCTATCCTATCTAGCCTTTTACGGTGCGCCAAACAAGCTGTAAGACCCTATTAGAAAAATATTTGTTTCAGAATATTAGCCAATCATGACATTAGTAATGATATGAGCAATATGATTTATTTAGAGATATATATTTTTCTTTAAAGATCATAATTGAGATATTAGCCATTTTATTAATGACATAAATGTTTACTAACATGTTAGTTTTCTTTCTTTTTATAAATCTTAAGTTTATGATTTTACGATATTATTCTTTTTAAAATATTTTATTTTGTTTATAAAATTTTAATTAACATCAAATCTCAATAGTAAACTAATGATTATGATTTATAGTATATAATAATTATTAGTGATTTAGTTTTGTAAAATGTTTACATATGATAGAAATAATAGAAATAATATATATAATAATTATTACCTAAAAATAATTAATTATACATAATTAAAAGTGTTAAATATATAAATAATAAATATGTATAATATATATTTAAATAAGTAAAACATGATTAGTTATATTAATTTTAAAATTATAATTAAAGAATTAATAAAAAAGCAAATATATTTTAATTTATTGCTATATTTGATTACAAAATAGGAAATGATAAATTATGTAATAGAGAATAGTTATATTTTTGTTATTTTTATATTAGATTATAATGATAAATACTCATTATAATATGAATAAATATTAAATGTTATTTAGTATAAATTATATTTAATTATATATAAAAAAAACTAAAATATTTAAAACAAATTTAGTTTAAAAATAAAAACTTATTTTAATAATAATATTTATTTATTAATTTCTATGTAATAAAATTTTATATTTTAATTATATTTTATTTATTAATTAAATTTATACATTAGATTAGAATTATTTATTATAATTAAATAATAATATTAGTTTTTTTATATTATATAACATTTTATACGATAACATATTAAATATTATATAATATTAAAATTAAATCTTATATAATCAACTATTATACAATTAGACTTTATAGCATCAAACTTTACGTAATTAAATCCTATACAATCGGCATCCTATCAAATCAAACTACCCCTCATTGTGTAGGTATTAGGTATCAAATTGTATTAGTAGTGTATTTTATATTGGTGGTTCCTAGTTTGTCACTGTGTGACTGTGATTTTGGACTCTATTTGTCTCACCCTTTGCTGCATTGGGATTAGGTAAAACATGTGTCCATGCTTGCACACGTGGCTGAGGTGGCATTTTATAATAAAAAATTAAACATAAAATTGTGAGTGTATTTTTATTATTATCATGAACTGTTCGATTACCAAAAGAAAAAAAATAATAATATAAAAAGAAAAGGAGAATTATTAATGATGGGCTATATGGAGCAAAAGAGGGGTTAGTTGTGAAATCCACATGAAAGTTATGCTTCCCATCTGTTCATTGTTTTAGAAGTTNTATTATACAATTAGACTTTATAGCATCAAACTTTACGTAATTAAATCCTATACAGATCGGCATCCTATCAAATCAAACTACCCCTCATTGTGTAGGTATTAGGTATCAAATTGTATAAGTAGTGTATTTTATATTGGGGGTTCCTAGTTTGTCACTGTGTGACTGTGATTTTGGACTCTATTTCTCTCACCCTTTGCTGCATTGGGATTAGGTAAAACATGTGTCCATGCTTGCACACGTGGCTGAGGTGGCATTTTATAATAAAAAATTAAAAATAAAATTGTGAGTGTATTTTTATTGTTATCATGAACTGTTCGATTGCCAAAAGAAAAAAAATAATAATATAAAAAGAAAAGGAGAATTATTAATGATGGGCTATATGGAGCAAAAGAGGGGTTAGTTGTGAAATCCACATGAAAGTTATGCTTCCCATCTGTTCATTGTTTTAGAAGTTTAATTTTATTGTTGTTTATGCTTAACGCAATAATACGATTTATTTTATATCACTATGCAATGTCAATGGTGTAATTAAACTTTGTCATCTGAAGACTTGTTCTTCCTAAATTTTGTTCAAACTAGGAAAGCTTTAAAGAAAAGAAAACTAAAACCAGTCGTGGTTTTCAGCAGAGAAATTCATTTTACTATTTATGTTCTATTATGTCTCTATTTTTTTCTTATAAACTCTACCCAAAAAAATGTCTCTATTTTTATATAAATAAATAAAAACGGATATGTTGCAATATTAATATATGAAACTTTTAATTCTCGTTCTTCTTGTTTATTTGACTTAAGTCCAATGGGCCTTAAACATTGGAAAGTGAGGAGAAATGTTAAGCCTTAATTTTACAATTAAATATTTTTTCTTCTAATTAAATTTAAGTTTTGTTTTGATTCTTTTTAATATATCACTCATGGTGTCATTCCATGAGACTTACTCTCAAAGCCAAGAGCAAACTTCAGTTTCTGGATGTGACAATGCTGATGCCTGTTGAAAATCATCCAAATTTCTATGCTTGGGACAGATGTAATACTTTTTTTGTGTCCTGGATTGTTAATTCTTTGGATGAATAGATAAATAGATCATGAGAAATGTTCAATGGATTGATATAGCATTTGAACTATGGAAAGATTGAAAATAGCGATATCACCATGGTGATCTTTATCGGATTACGGACCTCCAAGAAAGTCTATTTGCACATCATCAAGGTGATGATTCTGTTACCACTTATTTTACTAAGCTGAAGACTATGTGGGAGGAACTTGAGAACTTTAGGCCTATTCCATCATGTGCATGTTTAGGTCAATGTAATTATGGTCTAGGAATTGTAAGTAACTATAAACATCATAATTATGTTATACGATTTCTGAGAGGATTAACAACTTAATATCATGATCTGAGATCCCAAATAATGTTGATGGATCCAATTCTAGACATTAATAGGTTGTTGTCATTATTACTTCAGCAAGAGAGACAACTTAATCCTGAAGTCAGCGATTTAAAACTAATTGCCAACACCATTGCTAGTGGGGGAAGAGGCAGAGGCAGAGGAAGGAACCAGAGGCATTATGCAGACTCTGGTGGCAGAGTACAGAAGTCACCGAATTTTGGTCTAGGAGGGCAAAACTCTTAATTATCTGGCCCAAGTGCTCAAAGCTCTTTCAAGCCTTGTGGTCATTGTGGCAAAACTAGGCATCCTATGGACAGATGCTTTCAAAATTATCCTCACCTCAGTCCTAAATTAGTAAATAATGTTGTTGTTGTTAATGATTCTGATGATAACAACAGTGTTATCTCTCATTCTTCTCAAAGAGAGAAAAGTATGAATTCATGTGTGTCCTTTACTCTAGAGCAATGTCAAGCATTAATTGCTATGTTGCAGCAGCATGAAGGACAATAGTCTTAACCCACAACAAACCAAATCACCATATCTGAACCTGTCAATACTTCCTCAGGTATCTGCTATGCTCTTACTTGTACAAGCATTACTTCAGATACTTGGATCATAGATATAGGAGCTAGTGCTTATGTGTCTCATTCCCTTGATGCATTTCATTCATATCACAAGATAAGGCCTATTAGGATTAAGCTTCTTGATGGTAGTGAAACTACCACTGACATATCAGGAACAATCATATTTTCTAGTGATCTTTACCTCACAAATGTGCTTTTTGTGCCTAACTTCTATTTCAATTTAATTTTTGTTTCAAAACTAACTGCCTCACTTGCATGTTCAATTTTTTTTTCTTTTTCCGATTCCTTATGTGAGATCCAGGATACTCATTTGATGAAGAGGATTAGAGTAGCTAGTGTGAAGGATGACCTATAAGCTTTGAAAGTTGTACCTCCTAGTTTGCCTCTTCAACATGTTGAAAGCATTATCTCCCAATCCCTTATTAGCCCATGGTATCTTAGACTAGGGCATCCATCTCATGGAAAGTTGGTTATGATGCAGAAATAATTTTCTTTCATTCAATGTAATAAACCAAGTGTACCTTGTGGTACTTTTCATTTTGCAAAACAAAAGAAATTGATGCTCCCTGTTAGCAATTCTATATCAATAAATGCTTTTAATATTGTTCACATGGATATTTGGGGACTACTTGTTATTCCCTCTATTGGAGGCCATAAATATTTTTTAATTGTAGCAGATGACAAGTAGGTTTATTTGGATTTTCTTCATGAAAAAAAAATCTGAAATCGGTTCCCTAGTGCAGAATTTTGTTAAATTCATTGAAACACAACACCATGTCACTATCAAATGTATTAGAACAGACAATGGTAACTAAAGCATGTGTATGATTAGTATTAAGTGATTTAGGTATTCATATTGTTTAGTTAAACTTTTAATAAAAGATCATGGTTAAGTAAAGATTCTAGTGGGAGAAGATTTATGTCAAGGAAAGGTTCTGGCTAAGGATAAGACTTAGTATTTAAGTTGTCCATTGTGACTCACCTCTCTTACCTGGGAACCTCTCTAAGCATAAACCTTAGCCTACCTTTATTTTTCTAAGATAAAATGTTTAATAAATATATTAAGTTATGTTATGCTACTAGTATCAGTTAAAGGGTTATGTTATCATGTTATGTTATGTATTTAAAACTGTTTTCATGAGAGTGTATCTAGAATAGAACTGTAAGTCAGCGACAGCCTACATTGACCCTGGTATATCTTGTATGATCATAAAATAGAATAAGATTCCTGTAAATTTAGGACAAGACCGTAAAGCCTAGACATGACAGCTTGTGATGCCCGATGTCATTTATCATGTAAATTAGGGCTAACTATCAAGAATCTATGGACTCGGGCAGTGTATCCCCGACTGTCGTGGCCTAGATACTTGGGTAGTGCGTCTAGGATAATACATCATAAGCGAAATTGTAATGCCCAAAACGTCTATCTAGAGAACTCCCAACTATATTATATTTTCAAATGCTTTTATGTATTAGTTATTATTATGTTTTATGTTGTTATATATATATATATATATATATATATATATATATATTATGTATTGCACCTGCATGTCATGTGTTTTTTAAGTGTCCCATGTCGTCTTGCGAACGACCATTCGCTGAGACTCTCTCCAAAGTTCTCACCCCTCAACCTCCCATTCCAGTTACAGATTATGAAGCAGCGTAGCAGAGCATCGAGTTATGGTTAGTGTAGCGATGTCAAAATCCAAGAGTCAGCACTGTGGAACTAGGTTTTCCTAGTAGTTCTAATTGTTTAATACAATATGTTTTGATGATGAAAAATATAATATGTTCTAATTGTTTGTGCTTATATTCGTAGAACTAGGTTTTCCTAGTTGTTTTATTTAATAGAATATATCTTGATGATGACAAATAGAACATATCAAACACATAATGACAATTAGAATGCAAAAGGATGTTATATGCGAAATAGATTACATTTGATTTTGTATGATTGTACTTGATGGTATCATATAGCTTACACATCATACAATGATATATGAAAAACATCCTTTTGAGAACACATCCAATAATGAATTATATGTGCATCGAATAATTAACTATTGGATATATTTCTGTATATGCATGAATATCAAGTACTATAATGTTAGAATGTATGCATGTTAGGCAAAGAATATTATTTGATTAATATAATGATTTCATCCTTGCCTAATTGTATATGCATGATGCATTGATTGATGCATATTAAGATATTGGAACACATTGGACTAATTATACTTTCTAGTGAATAATCTTATGTATAGGAAAGTCCAAGGCATCAAGAACAAGATGGGACAAGAAGGAACATATTCATATGATGCCCAAAGTTAAAATGCAGAGCATAAAATGTTTATTCCATGAAGAACATGGTTATGCTGAAGATGGGATTCATGAAGAATACCAGGTCCAAGCAAGCGGTTAAAATGATATAGTTTCTTAGGACTTAAGGTATGCTTGTCAAAGAAAAATTGATATATCTCCTTCTAAACTCTTAGAATGATGCTCTTAAATGATCTTTTGATTCTAGGAACTAAAAATGGTTTAGATTGGCAATAGGAATCAAAAGAATGGGAAAAAGGATGAATTTGGCTCAAGCAAACTTGAGTCATTCGAATTACCATGGTGTGTCATTCAAATGACCTGACAAAAAAATCCAGAACGGCTATTTTTGCTTGAGTCATTCGAATGACTAGGGAAGTTATTCGAATGACTCTGTCATAAAAGACAGAAACAACTAGTTTTTAACAGAAAAATATTGGAGAATTAATGGGTAACGGCTAGTACACGTACAAACTCTATAAATACCCATTAAACTCACATTTCTAGCCAAGCCTTTCACTCTCATCATCCTCATACCTCACACTATCAATGGATGAATATTTTCCATCATCATAAGAGCAAAAGAGAGATATTGTCAATATTTTTATAGAGCTTCAATTTGTATTATCTACTCTTTGAGAGAGTTTCCAATTCATAAATTTCATACTCTTGTAAAGAGGGTGAGGAATTCCTCTAGATTGATTAGGGTGGTATCCCTAAGGTGGTTTTTGAGGCTCAAGCACAAAGGTGGGGGATCCTAAGTGCAAGGAGTGCTCTTGGATGTAAAGGTTTGTCAGGCACCTAAGTTAGAAGATTGATGATAGTGGAAAAATCTTGAGCAAGGCACTTGAGGACTGGACGTAGACCACAAGGGTGGTCGAAGCAGAATAAATCTATGTTTGCAATCTCTCTAACTCTGTCTCTTTATTTATTGCAAACTTATATTATTGTCTTGCTTATTTGAGAATTGTAATATTATACATTTGTTGATAATTGTTTATAAGTTGTTCTATTATTCTTATTGTTTAATAAACATACATAATAGAGCAAGCTTATCCTTAATCCAATATATTCCATTGCATAATAGCTTAGATTGCATGAAAAATGCAATATTTGTCAAAATTTGAATAATTTCTTAAATACCCAATTCAGCCCCCTCTTGGGTATTGGTTTCCAAGACAAATAAGCAGTTCATCTTGAGGTGAAGCTACCCATAGGAATTGTTAGTCTTATTTTTGTTTTGTAATCGAGTCTTGTCTAGAGTGCTCCAATTGTATACAGGCAGGATCTTCGGATCAGTCGTGTATTTTATTATGTATATTTATGTTTAAAGTAAAAGAGTTTATGTTTATTCAAAAAAGAAAAGTTTTACTTGTTTTTAAATAAAGTTAAAGTGCATGTTTTTATGAAAAGTGTTCTCGAGGATTCCATAAGGGAACTAGTCTCTTGCGTGTCGATCACATCCCAAGTTGGGGTGTGACAAGGAACAAAATAAGGATCATCATTACTAGGATCCCTAAGCCACTGAGACAAGCTAGGAAAAGTTGGTAAGACGTCACTAAAAATGGCAAGGAAAGCCCAGTGGGAGAAATCCTTGCTTTTTTCAAGGGAAAAGAGATACCAAACCTCCTAATTTAAGACAATACAAAACAAAACAAAACAATATAATCCTCCAATATTAAAAACACAATTACAATGAAATAAGGTAGATATGAAAGCCTCTAAATAGACCCTTGATCACAAGCTGTTTACCACCTCTTGATACTTGCATCCCTCTAATGTAAGACTCTACTACTCCACCAGGGAAAAAGCTTGAGCAAGACCTATTTTATACACCAATTTTCACCCAACATGGAACTAACTTGACAGCAATGTGGTATATTGTTTCTAGATTTGATTCTCATATATGAATCCCACAAAAATCAGCAGGACAAAACAACAGATGTATTAACACTTCCATCATCCCAAAATCACAATGAGCCGACATTTATCATTAAAGGTGCACTACAATTTCCAACACATCCTATTAATTAACCTTTAGCACTACATCTAAGGATTATCATCACAACACCAAATCTCATTAGCTTCCATTCACACAAGGACCAAAATAGCCTCCGATTCAAGATCACCTGAAATGAAAAAAGGACTATTCAGCCCTCGATATAATCATGTCGTTAAGTAGTGTTTGTAACATCCTGCTTTTTCACTGTACGGATAATTAGCGTAATAAATAATTATAGGTTAATTAGGGAGGTAAGAAAATTAAATTATTACCTTTAATTCATAAGAATCATCTTTAACCCATAAAAATAGCAGTCAAAGTTGAGGTTTCGTGACCGGCGAATTTCTCAGAGCCTTAAGCCGATTTCCAGACCAATCGGGAAATAATCGTAAACATAAATATTTAATTAATTTGCTAATCATGATTAGAGAATTAATAAGGGAAATTATTAGGTAAAATATCCCTAGGAAATATGACGTGTCACGGTAGAAAGTTCGGCGGACAACCGAGCAGCCGTTGTTCGCCGATGAAATTTGGCACGCAAAACGGTGTCCGTGAAAATAATCTCCCGGAGAGAAATTCACAAACACCGTTAAATATTAATACCCTTAGGTAGGTGCGAATTAGAGGATCGCGACGGTTCAAACGGAATATTTTTCGGACGACCGTGCGCGACGCACCGAGACTGCGAGCGCCAAAACACGAGCGAACCGGAACCGGAATAAAATGAAATTTCAGCAGCTGCAAGAAGAAGGGCTGCACGTTTTTTTGAGATTTTTGGTCAAAAATATCCCTTAATTTAAGCTTCCAAAGGTCAATCAACCATACCTCATCAAATCATAACCATACCTTCCACTATTCACCTTTTTAATTAAATTCCAAAATTAGCAATTTCTCTTCTTCCATTCAGCTGCTTGGCTGAACACTCTCTCCCATTTCTCTCCAAAAAATTCTCATCTCCTTCAAACTCCATAGCCATTCTTCAAGCCAACAACAAGAACACCACCTTGTTGCTAAAGAAAAACAAGCATTTTGCTACCATTTTCCTCTCCAAAACCGAACCCCACAAGCCCCAAGTTCCCTCATCTCATTCTCATTTCTTTCACTAAAAATCTAGAGAAGAACTCTCATCTTGTTCTCTCTAGAAAACTCAAGCCATTCCTCAAGAACACAAGCACATCAAGCTCATTCTTAAGGAAGCAAGCAAGTGGTGCTCCAACACTTTGGAGGCTTCTTGACAACACTCACACCACCAACCAAGGTCTCTTTGGAAGTGGGTAACTTAGGCTTTCACTCATTCTTTAGTGCTCTTGAGCTCATGGATGATTTTGTATATTTATGTGTGTTTATGTGTGTTGATGTTTATGTGTTTTATGGCTAAAAATAAACTTGCTTGTGTTATTAATGATTTGATTAAATGAATGTGATTTGAGGATGATAATATGTGAGTTAAAAGTGCTGGAGTATGTGGAAAAATGTTTTAGTGTTGAACATGGAAGAGTTTTGAGAAAAGGTGACATAGAACAAAGTTTGGGTTTTTGGCATAAAAAGGGCAAAATGGTCATTTCGGGATTTTCGGGTATTTAGACTAAAAATCTGGGTTTCTTTTTATGAAAAATGGGTTTAGAGGTATCAAAAACCTTAGGGTCAAGTCTTGAGTCCATTGGGTTATGGAGAAATAAAATTTCAAAGAAAAATCGGTTTTTCGGGCAAAAACATAACTTGTAAAATGTTGTTCATATTAATTTTGCATGTGCTTGTACGCCTTATGATAAATTATGTTAGAAATGCTATGTTAGGACTTAGGAGATGATTCTGAAGGGTCCTGTGACCTGGACTAGCTTAGTATATGATGATGTATGATGAGCATGTCATGAGGTATGCTTAGGGTGATGTATGTAGAACAATTTTCATGAGGTATGTTTATGATGAGTGCATGAAGTATTTTTATAATGATGTATGTGGAACATTGCATGTAGAATATGTATGTTAGGAATGATTATGCTATCATGCATCATGAGAACTAGAGGTTAATCACGTAAAGTTTAAAGAGCATAATGGAACCTTAGGGAACAAGTACATAGTTATATGATAGGAATCCCTTTCTCTTGGCAATGTCTAATTGACACGCCCCTCGCCAGTCCCAAAAGGGTGGATTGGCCAATGTATTACCTTGCCAAATCCCAAAATGGTGGATTTGGTTAACGAAATAATCCCAAAAGGGTGGATTAGTTCGCAGAGGTTAAGGACACAAGGAAGGAAATGTGTTACCTTGCCACATCCCAAAAGGGTGGATTCGGTTAATGAAATAATCCCAAAAGGGTGGATTAGTTCGCAGAGGTTAAGGACACAAGAAAGGAAATGTGTTACCTTGCCAGATCCCAAAAGGGTGGATTTGGTTAACGGATCAATCCCAAAAGGGTGGATTGATTCGCAGAGGTTAATGGCACAAAGAAAGTTAAAGTTAAAGTAAAGATTGCTCATCGAAGCAATAAGAAGTGAAAGAAAGGTTGACGTCATACCTAAAAGAATAAAGAAAGGAGAAGAAGGACGCTAACCCGGGTGAGCCGGTATGCGTAAGAGAATCCCCATATCCCCCAAGCATAAGCATATGATGAATGAGTACATGAGTATGTGATGTATGAGTATATGATGCATGGGTATATGATGATGTATGAGTATGTAATGAATAAGTATATGAGAATGTATGATAATCTATGTAGTCGTCAAGAGAACGCTCGAGACGGCCTATGTATATACGCGAGAAAAGTTAACAGGCACGAGAACTTAGATAAAAAAGACTAGTTCCCCAATCACCTAGTAAAGTAGATAAGGCCGTTCAGGACTTAGGCCAGATAATAATCAGTAGGATATTAGTATGCATGTTCACTTAGAAACACCTGAGCGGCCGGTTGATAAGTGAGTTAAAAGGATCCCCCGACGCCAAGGTAAACCACTGAGGATGAATGTTCTCACCCCCACTCACTTATACTTCCAGGGGTAGACGTGAGCTATGAGGAGCACCAAGAGGATCAGGAAAGAACAGAGGACAAGCTACCGATGACGACGGACAGATCTTCAAGGCTATGAAGACATGCTTAGTTGGTTATGCGTGGACAATCTTTTATCATGTGTATGGATGATTATAACATGTACATATACTGTATTATAATATTATATGATTGGTTGTACTTATCTGTGAAGGACCAGGTACTTGCTTAGGTAAATAATTATGCTATGAATGACTATTGGTTGTAAGCCTCAAGCTCTATCGTTTGTCTTATATACTTTGATTCACACATGGCTCATATTTCGTAATTATGCACTCAGTAGAAAAGTTTTAAATTGGTCCATATTTTCCTTAACTTAGTATTTTCGAAAAGTAATAAGGGACTATAAGTATTCCCCCCAAGTGATTAACAACCTAGTGAGCATTGCGTACTACTCGAGGGTATGCAGTTATCTAGGGTGTTACAGTGTCCAATCCCAAATTTCCAACCCCCCTTCGAAAAAGCCACCAAGGTAAGAAAAAAACATGGTACAACTGAAACACTCTTGACCAACCTGTACAAAGCCACTATCTTACTTGCACTTTTCAAACCACAGCTCCATCTAGAAATTAGCTAAAGCTCCCTTTTTCTCAATAGAAGTGACTATGTTTTCAAAAATATACATATTCCTTGAATACCAAATAGACTAGATAGTCACAAAGAAGATTGATCGACTTTTTCTTGTCACCTCTTCTCAAACGAGTGTTCATCCATGCATCAAAAAATATCCTAGCTAATTCAAGTCCCACCCATGATGTATTCCATATTTTCAACTATTCAGACCATACGCTACAAGAAAAATTTCACTCAAATCGCAACTCTATCTTCTCTAGTATGGGCGCCATAACTAAGCAAAATGCACAATCATAATTTGTTTTCGTGATTATACGTTGGACACAAATCCACTATCAGCAGTAGCTGATACCACATTTGACAAGACATTCTCCCAAACACATGACAATCCTCTCCACATTGACGGTGTCACTGGCAACCCAAGAGGAATCATCTCCATCCCATAGTCTTCTCACAAAGTTCCTATTTACAAAAGCCCATTAAGTATCAATCACTCCTAAAAATTTAATTTTATTTTACATTGCCACTTTCTTGACAATCGTTGTCTTCCCCAAACCCCTAAGCCCCCTCACATTCCAAGAAATAAGTTTCATCAGGAATTGAGGCACTTACCTAGCCCTAACTTCTTCTTCATAATCTCATATCTTCTCTACTTTCACAAAATCGAGTTTCTCTGCCCTTTTCTCGTTAGTTGCTTCACCTTGATATAATCAATGAGTCTATTTTCATTTGCAGCCACCCCAAACTGAACCCTTTCTTAAAGTTATAGGTATCACAAGCAACATCATTAGGGTCTTCGGATTCAACTTCTTCTTCCTTAGAAACTTGCGTTGCCAAGACCCCTTCCTTTGAGTTTTCAATTGATTCAGTTACCATATTATCATTCGATATGTGTTGTGAGGATTCTTCAAGGAATTCAAAAATTGTAGCTTGATCCTCTCTAATAGCAGAATTTGCGTCATTTATGCTTCCTTGAAACACGACAACATCTACATCATTTTCCTTTCCTTGGTGGTCCATCGGTGGAGTCACAATCAATGGTTGATCATCTGCATATGGGTCTATATAAACTAAACAATTAATGGGTTCAAACCCAGGTGGGAATATTGGTCCAAAAGAATTAATTAGGCTCTCATGGCATCCTTCTTGGAACTATAATTGTCTATCATACATGACTGAGCTATTGAAAACACTTAAACATAAAATAGTGTTATGCATGCTAAAATACACAAAATAAAACTCTAACGTAAACCTATAGATGACTTCACCACAAGGTGACTGCTTACTCAAGAATCGTGGCGCCACTGCAACTGACCATGACCTCCATGAAACAACTTCTACATCTTAACTTGTAACTAGAAAGGAAGGTAAAGGGCAAGTACTCTGGAGAGAGCCTTAGTGAATGATAGACCCCATGACATCATGTGAATTTTTGAAATATGACAAACATATGCCGTACGTAATACATAAACGCACACAATACTTCCACAAAAGCTTAGGGAGGTATCTAGATAGGCAGTTCCTAAGCATTATGGTCTTGCTTAACTGACTATCCAAGTACATTGGTCCCAATAGTTGGACTAAACTAACCGAACATCTTGGTCCTGATAGCTTATAGTAACTAATTTATCTAAGTGTGTTAATGTTAATAGCTTAACTAACTAAACTACAATGGTACAAATGGTCAACATAGACTATCACTGAATTATAATTCTATCATAGATTTCACTCCCATAAAACATTTATAAAAACACATGACAAACATTTGAAAATAAATCTAAATCTTACATAACACTAAGCTTTCATTACCATGATCATAATCTTAAAACATGCACAAAGACACACATCATGCTCAACTTTATGCAAATAGATAATGGTCTCATGAGTTTCTAAAAGAATAATTTTCATGATTTTTAAATCATTTCGTAAACCTTTTGCAAGTGTTTTCATAAAAAGGGTTTTGTAACTCTTTATTTTCCATAAAACTGTCTTTCTTAAAGGCTATTTTCATAAACTTTTCTAAATCATATGGTTTATAAAAACATGCTTACATAAATACATAATGGCCAACATATAGATGTGAAGAATGCCACACACATGGAGTGTTTAGAGACTAATTATTGTTACTTGCAAGCTTAGTAGGAACTTGAATGACACTGCTGACTAGCTCAGAACAGACAGACATTAAATGGAATCACTAACATGAAAGAAAACAAATGGAAACATAAAAAACACCACTGGCCATAACTATAGTGAACATACATTGCTGCAATGATCCTAAGCCATTATGGCGGTGACGCCGAGTCCACCTCCAAAAATGAAACTAATAAGGGAAAGAGACTTACTCATTGTGGAGGTACTATGTCCCCATGATCACAACTCTAATACTAAGTGAAATTCCATGCTTAAAGTGGAATCGTCAAGAGCTCTTGAGTGAATAAGCAAGTCAAAACACTGTAAGAGGGATTCTATTTATAAGGAAAGCCAACACCCCAACACCACTTCCTAGGTGATATGGGACCTGGACTACCACCGACTTGATCCTACAACGGTCTCACACCACTACAACGATGTCACAAAAGTTGAGTGTCATCATAAAAGTAAAGGTTTGCAAACTCATATATATAATATAACACTCAAGGCCTCTCTGCCGAGCCGGTGTGGGACTTCTCACTAGTGCATCAAGTTGACTATTGAGTTAGTGTGTGTAAGAAATAACCATTTTTACTGATGCAAAAAAATATGATTGGATTTGTGTAAAGTTCTTTTGTACTGACAGTAAATCATAGCTAAACTCTTCAACTAATTACACAATTCTAAATTGGATGAAAATTTTGAGTATATAATTGATTAAGTAATTTTTAATGTAATTCTTTCAATAATTGATCTTATTCAACTATCAGTTTGTCTTTCTTGCCTATGTGCTATGTGCAGACTTATGACCTTTCCTGTCTCTCTCTTTGTTGGAAAAATTGGCTCATGCTTGATAGGATTGCAATTGAATTTATTTATGTTTTATCTTTAAGATGTATATGTTTGAGAATATCCTCAGATTTAGTAATATTTAAATTATTGGTATGAATATGGATAGATTCTATTAGGATATAGAAAATATGTTGAGATTTGAAATAAGGACTCTTAATGGTTATGAACCCTTGGTTATAAATAAAGTCAATGGTCTAGGTGTGTAACAAAAGTGTAAGAGAACAAGAAATGAAGAATACTTTGGGTTATGAGAGGAGGTGTACAAGGGATTTTGGGTGTGAGAACCAATGAATATTCTTGTACTATTTTTATCTCATAGTGAAAGTATTGATCCTTTGGGATGGACGTAGGCATGGGATTTTTCGAACCACTTTAAATTCTTGTATCTCTTTACTCGTTGCCGTCTTGTTAATTTCTTCTCTTTGGTGTTTTTGTTTATATTTGATATATTGAATTCGTACAAGGTTGTGTATGAGACCCATTCTGCTACACATATCCCAACAGTCTCTATTACCTCTATGTTGACTCGTCGCTTTTCTTGCGTCCATGCTGACTCATTGGCTTTCTTCCCTGCATGCAGACATGTTGCCATTCTTGCTTCTCGACAATCTCCGTTTATTTGGGACAAGCTTAAATCTCAGTGAGCTTTAATTTGAGGTAGATTGTTAAAAATAAATAACATCTTTACTATATCTTGAGTGATTTTAGATTAAGCTACTAACATTGGTCTAGTGGTGTGAGGTTTGGATAGTATATATGAGGTGTTAAATTCAAACTTCATTAAATGTAATTTTTAAAATTAAAAAAAAATTGATTTTAGATTGATTTCATAATTATATTATATTCTTGGCCTATTTGATTACCACCTTGTACGTTGCATCGCACTCGAAAATACAAACATGTTTCTCACGTTATCTTTCTCTCCTCTGTTCTATGCGTTTAAGTTCCTTGTTATTTAACATAATTCGCTAACCAAATGTTTTTATAAGCATGCCTGAGATTTAAATCTATAATATCATCCAAACTATTAAAAACCTTTGCAGAACCCATAATTAAATCCCATAATTAAATGTGAACAATTATAGTCATATATAGAGGGAGATTTTAATCGTTTTATACTTACAACGTAAAATTGTTTACACCGTCATCTAATCAAATAATTTCATATGCATGATTTTTTAATAGTTGGTAAGAAAGTCAATCATTTTTATTTATGTAACAAGATTTAATCAGATGATAGTATAAAAAATTAGTTTTATAATTTTTGTACATATCAATTAAACTCATATATATATATATATATATATATATATATATTCCATCCTCTCCTTGTCACCACACTACTCTTCATAACATAATAATGGAACCAAATGGAGAATTTATGAGTGGCCAACATAATTGATAATATAAATATTATGTTGACTTTTGCTTATGATATAGTTAAATTGAATCATACCAGCACATATGTAATCATGCATCCCTCGCGACTGCATGAAAAATGAGATAGTTGAGTTTCAACTATCCTTTTGTGGGGTAGGGTTCTATTTATCTAAGCACATAGTTTGGTATATACAACACTTATTGGATGAGACGACTTCAGCAATATATTGGAATTTATTGGCTCACTCACATAGTTGAATTAGATCGTGCATATAGAAGCAAAATTTTATTGCAAAAATTGTTTGACTTCTGCATGAAAGCATGCATTACGAAATCTATTAGTGACGGTGCGTTTAGTTAGTTGTAATTCGTGGATAATAATATATCTTAAATAAATTATTTCTTCGTGGTTATGGACAAAAATATTTTAGTTGAGATTATCCTTTCTAACTGCTTGATTCAAACTAATTATTTAACCAACAGTGTTATATGTACAACTGAAATATGTATAGTTTAGTAAGATATACACAAAGACAAACACATAAATAAACATTACGAAACAGAGACACAGACTTTACAAAATAAAAACACAAACATTATCAAATACAAAAATAAAATAAAATGGGACTCACACCCAATCAAAGAGCGAAAAATAATTGTCACACACTCTCTCCTGCTCCTCACTCTTCCCTCCCACACTCTAAAACATGTGCACTCACTCACTCTCAAAAACAAACATTATAAAATAGATAAACAAATATTACAAATCAGATAAACAAACATTATTAAACACAACAAAATAAAATGGGACACACCTAATTAAATAATGTAAGGTAACCGCAACACTTTCTCTAGTGCTCCCCATTTACTCTCTGTCTCTCTCTCAGAAACAAACAAGAAACAAACATTACAACACTCAGAAACAAACATTACAAAACTCAAAAACAAATGTTACAATACACAAAAACAAACATTATATCACACAAGAAAAAATCATTATAAAACTCAGAAACAAACATTATAATACACATAAACAAACATTACACTACATAGAAATAAATATTAAAACACTCATAAAAAAACATTACAATACACATACACAAACACCACGACTCATTGTCCTTGACTATGCTTTTGTATAACGTCTTGCAAAGAGGAGGAAGAGGATTACACCATGCATAAACAAACATTTCATCACACAGAAACAAACATTACAGAACACGTAGAACACCTTAGATCAGAGATATCACGTACCTTGTCCTTATCCTTACTCTCAATAACGTCTTGTGCAGAAGAAAACAAAAATGAAGCAAAGAAGGAGGAGGAGGAGGAGGAGGAGGAGGTTGGAGATGGGAAAAGGGAAAAAGGAAATTGTAGATTTTGGGTTTACAAATGAAAATGGAGGTTGTACATGAAAAAGTGAGAGAAAATGAAGGGAGAGTGGAGAAGAAGAGAGAGAAAATGAAGAAGGAGTAGAAACAAAGAAGAACACACGTGAGAGAGAGTGTGTGTGCGAAAGAAAAGAGAGAAAATAAAGGTTAAATGTAATTGAATGCAATAATGCAATAAGTTGTATTTTAGTTGTACACAAAATACTCTTCTTATTTAAAGATGAGAAATGATTGAGGCTCCTACCTCATTAGCATAATAATTATCCTCCTAACAACCTCTATGACATTTGGCAACAATATTATTTTTTATTCCAATTTTACCCCAAAGTTGTTAAGAGTCATCATGGAATTGTTAGGAAGATATTTAGGTTAAAGAAGAAGTAAATTCAAACATTTCTTTTTAAAGATTATAAATTTTGCATAAGACATATAACAAAAATGGGAAAAGTGCACTCAACTATCCTAAACTTTATGTCCTTTACAAATAGGAACACAGTAAAATTTAAATTCATACGAATTACCTCTTAAATTTGTATTATTATAAAAATAAATCCCTATGTTAAATAGTTGTAAACTCAAATAACAAATTGATTAAAACTATTTATTCTTATTAAACTTCAACTGTCAATAATTTTTTTCCTAAAAAGTTATTTATTAATGTTTTGACTTGACCTAATGGGGTTGAGAATGCTTTAATGGCTAGTGTGTCATTCCTTAAAGGTTCCAAGCTCCAATAGTTTCAAAAGAGTGTCCGAGAGGGGGACCTGCAAAGGACTTCAATGGTAAAGTCAATACATAGTCTTCTGTTACAAGGAGTAATGGAAAAAACTTATCTTTATCATGTTGGAGGTTCTATATTTATAGTGTGATCACAGAGAGCGAGGTGTCGTGATCCTTTGAGTGTGCTGAGTGGGGAGGTATGGGATCCTTCCTGAGTCGTGGTTTCGTGGTGGTGCTTATGAGAATGTATTTCACGCTAGGTTGTAGGTCGTGGGGGGAAAAAGAGGTTCTCCTTGGACCGAATAGCCATGGACCGAGTCAGTTTGGGTCTATCCACTAGCTCCTGCTCTAGGTTGACTTATTGGGTCTCGCTATTAGGCTTCTTATTATGCCGAGTCCAGTATACAACCTCTAAGCTCAATCATTATCGATGGGGTGGTGTCTAAGCTTACCAAAGTTAACTCCAAGCATAAATAGTTTAGTGGTGATAATGGAATTGTTCTGATCATGAGCTCGGTATGGGCCCTAAGCTTAAGCAATCATCCTGCTGAGCTCAACTCAGTCCCAGCCCTAAAACGGAAACGTTAGTGTACTGCAACGCCCTATGCGCATTGTAGCAACACGAAGCGGAGAGGGTGTTGCATCGCGCAGGGAATGCTGCAACGGCTCGCCATTTGGAGTACTACATCGGATACGTCATAGAAGGGGGTCTCCTTCTTCACCTATATATAAAAGCTTCTCATAATTGTTTAGACTTGCTAATTCACTCAAGAGCTTGAGAGGTCCCACTGTTGTGAGACTTTTCNAGTTATTTATTAATGTTTTGACTTGACCTAATGGGGTTGAGAATGCTTTAATGGCTAGTGTGTGATTCCTTAAAGGTTTCAAGCTCCGGTAGTTTCAAAACAGTGTTCGAGAGGGGACCTACAAAGGACTTCGATGGTAAAGTCAAAACATAGTCTTCTGTTACAAGGAGTAATGGAAAAAAACTTATCTTTATCATGTTGGAGGTTCTATATTTATAGTGTGATCACAGAGAGAGAGGAGTCGTGATCCTCTGAGTGTGCTGAGTGAGGAGGTATGGAATCCTTCCCGAGTCGTGGTGTCGTGGTGGTGGTTATGAGAATGTATTTCAAGCTAGGTTGTAGGTCGTGGGGGGGAAAGAGAGGTTCTCCTTGGACCGAATAGCCATGGACTGAGTCAGTTTGGGTCTATCCACGAGCTCCTGCTCTAGGTTGACTTATTGGGTCTCGCTATTAGGCCTCTTATTATGCCGAGTCCAGTATACAACCTCTAAGCTCAATCATTACCGACGGGGTGGTGTCTAAGCTTACCAAAGTTAACTCCAAGCATAAATAGTTTAGTGGTGATAATGGAATTGTTCTGATCATGAGCTCGGTATGGGCCCTAAGCTTAAGCAATCATCCTGCTGAGCTCAACTCAGTCCCAGCCCTAAAAAACGGAAACATTGGTGTGCACGAAGCGGAGAGGGTGTTGCATCACGCAGGGAACACTGCAACAGCTCGCCATTTGGAGTACTACATCGGATGCGTCATAAAGGGGGTCTCCTTCTCCACCTATATATAAAAGCTTCTCATAACTGTTTAGACTTGCTAATTCACTCAAGAGTTTGAGAGGTCCCACTTTTGTGAGACTTTTCACTCCAGTTATTTTTATTTCTTTTCTCCCTCTCATTTTTCATTTGTGGGGAAGCAGTGCCTCCACATAAGGTGTTAAGAGTACCTAGCTTAGTACTCTTTAGCGGTCAACCATTTTAAGGTGAGTGTCTTTCTTCACGGTCTATTTTAGACCATGTATTTATTTTTAAAAGTTATTTATTATTTATTTGAATTATACTATTTATGGATGTTTACTAAAATCTTAGGAGGTGAAACTTAATGTTTTATTTTAAGTAATTATGTAATTAGTTATTACTATTATTATTATTTAGAAATTTCCTTATTTAAGAAGATAATGATTTATTTTAAAAACCTTCTTTATTTATTAAAGTAGCTATTTATGAAATATTTACGAAGTTATTTTAGAAAGTCATGAAACTATTTTAGAAATACATGAGACCACCTATGTTATTGCATTAAATAAAGCTATGTTGCATGCGTATGATTAGTATTAAGTGATATAAATATTCACATGCTTAGGATTATATGGTTAGGCCTAATAGAATCCTTTAACAAAAGATTTTGGTTAAGGAAACATTCTGGTGGGAAAGTCTTGGTATTTAAGCTATCCATTGTGATGCACCTTTCTTACCTGAGAACCTCCATAAGCATGAGATCTTAATCTACCTGTATTTTTTCAAAGATAAAACATTTAATAATATTAAGTCATGTTACGCTATTTATATCAGTTAAAGAACTTTGCTATTATGATCATGTTATGTTATGTATTTAAATTGTTTTCATGGGAGCTATATCTAGTACAGAACTGTAATTCAGTGACAACCTATGTTGACCCTGGTATACCTTGTACAATTGTAAAGTAAAATAGGATTCATGTAGATTTAGGGCAAGACTGTAAAGCCCGGACATGGCAACCCGTAATGCCTGGTGTCAAGTATCATGTCATGTAGATTAGGGCAAGACCGTAAAGTCTGGATATTTTAGGAACAACTAAACTGTAATGCTCAGAACATCTATCTAGAGAACTCCCAACTGAATTATGTTCTCAAATGCTTTCTGCACTATTTATTATTATAGAAATGTTGTATTCTTGTTATATATTATATATTACTTTTGCATGTCATGTTTTTCAAAGTGTCCCATGTCGCCTTACGAACATCCTTTCGCTAAGACTCTTCCCAGAGTTCTAACGCCTTAACCTCCCCCTCCAATTATAAGTTACAAAGCAGAGTAGCAGTGTATGGAGTTTATAGTCAGTACAACGACTTAGAATTCAAGAGTCAACAGTTTATCTTGAGGTGAAGCTACCTATAGGAATTGTTAGTATAATTTTTATTTTGTAATCGAGTCATGCCTAGAGTGATCCAATCATATACAGGTAGGATCTTCAGACCAGTCACGTATTTTATCATGTATATTTATGCTCATTGTAAAAGAGTTCATGATTATTTAGAAAAGGAAAGTTTTTTTTTTTGTTTTTAATTAAAGTTAAAGTGCATTTTAATAAATGTTCCTAAGAGGTTTTCGTAAGGAAACTAGTCCTTTGAGTGCTGAAAATGATTTTTGGGTCGTTACAGAGCTCCTAACCCCTCCTGAGGTGTCTTACTTGTTTAATTCGAGATTCTTGATTAATTAGTTACATTTTTTGTGACTTCTCTCTACACAGTAGATGTCAGCTGGCAAAACTAAGGGTGGAGAACTCCCCCACGTATAAGCGCAAAGCCCCGTGATATGACCCTTGATATGATAGTAGTTATGATGACTGCCTAGCCTATGAAAATTGTGTCCATTTGTACTAATGTGATCAGATATGAGCCCTTGGCTTCTTTAGTGGTGAGATTGAGTGTGACTTTTAATACTCTAATTACCAACTTTCAAATTTTGACAAGAAGAGGGAGGAGAAAAAGTAAACTTTTCCTACTTCCTTATCCTTGTCTTCTAAGAAAACTTCTCTAAGATTCTTGCACCTTTAAGAAAATCCTTCATAGTGTTTTTAAGCTTTTGTTGTTCCCCCTTTTCTCATTATGAGTGTACTTTGGGCTTCCTTTGTTTTCGTAAGTTCGTTGTAGCCATGTCTGAGGAAATAGCACTACAAGAAAGAAGCCTATTACTGTCCAATCATTACTGTCGGACCAGAGGCCGAAAATATTACCGTCGGATAACGAAAATTTCTCCGACGGTAACCGGTTCGCTCATAAAGAGCCGGGGTAGAGTCGTTAGGTTACCTCAGACACGCTAGCCGATGGTAAATGTTTGTGGGAAAGGGCGCGAAAAACTTACCGGCGGTCTGTACCAACAGTAAAAATGTGAGGTTTGTTAAAAATATTGGTTGTAACCTAAATGGGCGTCCATGAATGACAAGAGCTCATAGTCAGATGCTTCGTCCACCAACCTATCAATGTTGGGTAGGGGTAAGCGTCTTTGGGGCATGCCTTATTCAGGTTTGAGTAATCCACACACATTCTCCATTATGCCAACACCGAGTATCACAATTGGTTAAGGTTCAGGCTCTTACCCCAAAAGGGCGAGGATCCCGTTAACCAATGTGAGGGCCTTGTCAGTGGGTGATTTGTAACTACCTCTGTAAGCGCTTAAAAAGCCTAGAGGCATGCCTTGACCCTAGTGGAATACCAATGCCTACCCCACTTAAACTTTAATTTACCAAAAAATAAAATAAAAATAAAATGATTATGATTAAGTTGTTGTTAGTAAATTAACAACCACTTAATAGGAGGGTCGATTATAACTATATAATAAAAGTTAAAGTAGTAATTGAGACGAAATTAAAGTTTGTGATGTCTGGTTACAAACAACATAAAGTTTAAGATGGTTGAATGCACAGACACATACATATCCATCGAGTCGTCTCACAATTTATTGAGTCGGATATAGTTAAAGCTTAACTCATTGAATAAACAAGCTCAATTCATTGGCTAAAGGAAATCAACTACAGTTTAAGATGGTTGAATGCACACATAAACATACACATTTCTATTGAGCAATCTCATGATTTATGGAATCAGATATACTTAAAGCTTAACTCATTGAATAAACAAGCTCCCTTCATTAGCTCAAGCAAATCTACTCATGAACTCAGTTTTTTAAATTATTAATGAATTGAGCTTAAAATAGCTAACAAACTATCTCGAGTCTACAACCATATTTTACTTTAGTTCTAATCACTACGCCTTAGACTTGTTTGTACCTAACTAATAATGATGATTTCTTGCATAAAGACAAACTGAATAATTTTTTACTTAGGCGCATGCACACACAAAGTTGATAAAACTTACAAATATGAGTATATTTTTAATAATAATTATGAGACACACATTTTTATTGTAGGTGCGTAAATGAAAATTCTTAATTCGTGCCTATCTAAGAGTTGCTCACCAATAATTTCTCCTTCTCGGCTAGTTTGATGGCCCTCAACTGGTCCAATCATATTTCACAGCTAAATTAAAATGCATATCACGCCGGTGTGGACCACGTTATACTAAATTATTTTATTACCTACCTACCAAAATAAATTATTTTATACTAACCGGGCCTGAATGCAATGAAAGAGATAACTCTATTACGAAAAGGACCTAGTACAATATTCATTTATCTTCAAAATTATCATTTTTCCTTTTCCTTTATTTATTTCATTCAATTGTCAGTTGGTGTGAACGGTTACAAGAAGAAAGCTTATCCTGAAGGAGTTCCCACTTTCAGAAGCATAGATAGAAATGTTTAGGGAAGAGGACCGAGGCCAAAAAATACAGTGTAGCAATAAATTAATAAATTACTGCTAACCTTCGAAAAAAAAAAAAAAGAAAGTTATCCACCGTCAGAATTTATTCATTTATCCTTTTAAATAATGATTATTTAAAAAGAGATTTTTCACTTTAAATGATAGAGTGAGAAATTTTATTATTAAATTAATAAAATAAGATGAATTATATTTTTTATTAATTAATTTAATGTTAAGATTCATTCTAAAAAATCTTTTTTTTCTATTTTTTATATTTTAATTACTTATTTCAACAAAATAAAAATATTATTTACCCTCACATTTTGTCTTGTTTTCTTTGCTTGAATTCCGTTGCCGTTAACCAAAAAGTAGAAGAGAAAAAAATTAGACGCTAAGCTGTTGAAAAATATTTAACCGTAATCAAGAATTATCGTATCTCTCTCTCACACACACTAAAATTGAGTTACTACTATTATCACAAATTCATCTATTTTAAATTCTAACAATTTTATGCATTCTAAGAAAATATTTATTTTTCCTTTTTTAATTCATTTATTAATTACTTTTATTAATTAAAGTATAAATTTGATATTAAATTACTGTATTAAATAAATGTATTCAATTTAAAATGTACTATATTAAATTATATTTAAGATTAATTAATATAAAAAAGTATAAAATAGATGTTAATTTTACTTTTGATGATATACAAATTTTGACATGTACTTTTATATATTAAAACTTTTATTATTCATCTTCATATAATAATTCTTCATCATCTTCTATAATTCTTTATGCGCACTTTTCATTTCATTATATATATTGTCATGTTGCATGGTAGGCAGTCAACCTAAAAAAAAGTCTCCAGGATTCAATTTACCATTATTTAAATTTGGAAGGCAATTAAAAATAGTTGGAATTTGATGAGAAGACTAAAAATAGCTCATAAACATTAGGTGATGAGATGACTAAAAATCATGAAAAATAATCTCAGAATTAATGTTGAGTTGAAATGCAATTCAAAATAAAAATAATTTTGAATATTTGTTTTTTTTAAGGAATGAATAATTCTAAAATTATGGAGAAAAGGTTTTCTTAAATTTGAAATTTGAATTCGTTAGAAATCATTTTGAATTAAGGCATCAAATGTGTCAATACCTTACAATTTAAACATTTTTTTAGAGAAATAAATACCTCAAATATTAAATGTTACTTATTGAGATTAAGATATTAAGATTAAATGTCTCGCAACAATGATTTATGTCTAATTGTAACGTACAAAATCATGTCTAATTGATATATTATGTTCTAAATCACTAATTCAACTAAAATCATATTAGTTTTCAAAAACATGGCAAGTGACCACTATTCTTTAACCTATATATTGGTTGATTGATGTGGGGAGGGCATCATGTTAAAAGTAAAAACGTATTTATCATTATTAATATTGTGATTTGGTTGCTATTAAAAACGCATTTCTATGCCTTATTATGATTGTAATTATGAAAAAAAATTAAGAATTATTTACGATTTCAGTGAGAAGAAAAATAATAGAGTATTCAAAACCTCTTGCTAAAACATCCAAAAAAAATATTTTCTTATTTCTCATTTAAAAAATCCGTACATAAGAAGTAGTTATGTAAAAAAAAATGATATACTAAAAAAAGGAATTATCAAATAAAAAATAAAAAATTGACATACTGAAAATTAAAATAAAAAATATTTAAGAACTTTAAAATCTAATTTCCTTAATAATGAATTATTTTTAAATTTTGCACTAATCTAATATTCTATATAATGAATTTAAAAAAAATCATTGTAATAGTAAAATATGATTGTAAGAATGCATTTGAAGTATAAGTTTGTGCAAATTTCTGTAATTTGATATTTTCAAATAAAAATGGTGCAAAATTTAAAGAATAAAATTAGAATGTTAAAAATTACGAATAATTAGAAAATTAAATTTCATTCCTTATTTTTTGATACTTCAAAGAAAATTGATTGCTTCTTGATATAAGATAGGAAATTCATATTCTTATTTGTTATTTATAGTTAAAAATTTGAAATATAGGAGTTTATTTCATACGTAACTCTACAAAATTTCATAATACATCAAATTCCTATTTTAATTCTCATAAAAAATAATTCTATATATAATTTAGGTTTTCTAATTATAATGATTAATTAAATTAAATTAGATATCAAATTTCAGAATGGACATAAATCAAATTCATTAGCCAATTCAAATTCGGCTGATCAGATTAAAGGTTTTTTTTCTTTCAATTTTGTAGTTATAAATTAATTCTAAATTATAAAATAAATTCAATAGTATCTTATTCATATTTACTATACCATGAATATGATTTATTGTTGCAACAATTTTTTGACAAATCACAAAGAGGAGATTGAGCTATTCAAACTAACGAATCATATTAAGTCTTAATAAATCTACGAAAGAGATTAAGTCATTCAAAATGTAAAGAGAGATAACCATCGGATCTGTTCCAAAAGCAAATGTTGTATCGTTTTCAAAAAATTAATAGCATATGTCATATATGCAATTTTTTTCTTTAATCAAATGTTAGAAGTTCAATCCTGACTTTGAGTATGGAGTATTTTTAAATCTTTAGGTCAATTATCTCACCTTTAAAAGTACCTACAAACTAGTAAAAGCATTAGTCATTGAGACACACCAATGGACACCCTAGCCGTGTTCCAAAAAGATACATACAACTTTCTTTCCAATCTCTTCATTCACGTTTTTTTATCCTCCAAAAAATTAAGTGTTTTATCTTCCTTTTCATTTTAATACTCCCACTTTCTATTTCTTCTCATTTCTACTTGTTACGTATACAATTTTATTTTGTAATTTTTTTTTTCACGTTTAAGCTCTTATACTTTTCATTTTTTAATTCACATGTAGGCGTAGATTTTTTTTTCCATTATTTATTTTTTCTCTTTTTGTCTATAATGTGTTGCAGCTAATGATGAATGTCTGGGTTCTTATACGGGCACCTCCTTTGTCTCTGTTGAAAAACTCAAATCATCTATTTAAAACAAATCAAAAAATCTAGAAGGAAATGAAGCGTTGATAGTTCATTCGAGTTGTAGTTGCCGCGTAAATGAGGCTCTGAAGGTTCATCTTTGTTGTCACGACTGAGTTGAATGAACAATGAGACATTAATTATCAGGATTATGAAGGTAATCTTTATTTTTCTTTATTTTTTTAATTTTTCTCCGGTGTTTCTTCATCTGTTATCTTTTTTCACTTTTAAGTTGTCCATTTTAAGCGTGCTTGAGACTTATGTTTGGATAATTTTCCCTTTTCATTTTAATTTTTTTTTTTGGTGCATTGTCATGTTTCTTTTCAAATTGCAATTGGGCAATTTGGAACAAGAGGATCTGATAAGAAGCTATTAGTGAAGCTTGTGTGAGGTATGTTCTTTAGCAAGAATCGTTCAATGTTTCCTTAATTATTTTGAGAAATTTTGATATTGAGCATTTTTTACCTTCATTATTATGCCACCAAGAGTAATTCAAAGGCAATATTTTATTACCAGCTTAGGTTTTAATTTTTGTTACTTGGACCAAATTTGCTTGAATACAACTTCTACAATGAAACTACTAATATCTATGTTGTGTATAGTGTTATGTTGTATCTAAATTCATTGGAAGAATGGGTATATGTACTCGGGCCTTCAACTGAGTATAGATACTCTTTGCTGTCCTGCCACTAACTTAGTCTTAACCATAGAAATTTAAACCTTCATTTTTTCATTTTAGTGGCACGTTTATGATGAGAGTTACGCATGATTTGTTTTTGGACGAAAGGGAAGGAGGCAAGATTGTTGGAGAATATCGGGCACATTTGTACTAAATGGATTACTAATTTGTGTTACTATTTAAAGTTTGGTGGTGAGTGATGACTAATTTATGTTTATATTCAAAGCAACATGAACACATCATCACTGAAGAGCTTAGACAAGATGGAAGTGATTGATAATTTTCTGATACGGTTATATTAAATAAATTAATTACTTCTAGCTAGAGCGTTTTGGCTCTAAATGATATATTGGCTTGAAGAAAACATGCAATTGAACTTTCATTCTTATTGATGAGGGTTTTTTCTTTTTCATTTAGGGTATTTGAAGATTGAAAAGTCTTTGTTTGTACGAAAAAAATACTATGACATTAAAGAGGTACACAACTCAACTCTCTTTCACAGTTATGGTATGTTTGTTGGGTACACCAATTGCAATCAACATTGTCATGGAGCACAATCCAAAAATTTTGGACCATATTGACTGTGACATGAAACTATTCCAACATATTCAGTAAACCTTTTATTTCTCTATCTCTATTTCTCTCTTCTTTTTTCTTCATTTGTTCATGAAATAATGGGTGACATGAGAGTTTAAATTTTTGTAGACTTTAGAGTGCATGTTATAATATTTTCAATCATTAACCTTAAAATTGTTCAATTGTAAGTATCATCTGGGTCTGGGCATAGTATTAGAGATTTTCTATTCACTGATAATATAAAGAATTTTACACTATCATCTAATCACGTGCATTTATTTAGATGCTTTTTGAAGTAGTAAAAGTGAGACTTAACCACTTTTTCTTATGTATCAACAAATGATTGAATGATAGTGTAAAACTCTTTTACACCATGAGTAAATAAAAATTAATTTCATAATATTATCTTGTCTAAATGTTTCTTTTATGTATTTTGTTGAATAGTCTTTTTACTATTCTTCTTTCCCTGCTTTGTAGTTTTTATGAATGACTTTATAAGTATTGCTTTTATACATTGTTTGAAATTTTAAGGGGTTTTTTTGGTTTAAGGAATTCGGTACTTTCATATATTAGACAAATACTTTATGTATTTTAATACATTATATTTGTCTTTAGTTAATATGGTTTTGTTCGAATTTTTGTCTTTAGTTGTTTTTTTAGTGGCTTTGAATTACTTCCTCCTCCGTGATTATCAATATGTTAATTTTAGGTTCCAATATATTTAACTAATGGATTGACCTATTGTAATTTACTTTGATTATATACCATTAAAAAGTTTATTTTTTACCAAGATTATATTTTCAGTTAAGTTAAGAGATGTTGTCTGGACTCAATGGCTTGGACAAAATCTAGTTCACCCAAGCTGAAAGTTGTATCACTTTTAACCAAGGTTGGAAAGTAAAAGTGGTTGCAAGATTCAAACTTGCCACCTTGCACACATACAAGAAGCAAGGCAATCCATTATTGCCGCTAAGCTACTAAGTTTTATACTACTTGAGTGAACATAAATTATATATAACAATTTAAGATTTATTCTAGTTTATAAATGAACTCGTGAAATCACTGGTGAACTCGCAAGTTTGAGCGAGTTCACCAGAGTTTAGCTTTACACTAAATCGAGTTTACATCTGAGTCAGCTCGATTTTGATACCTAAGATCATAAAATCGGACGAGTTTACGAGTTAACACTCCAATTTAATAACCATGATGTTATCTACTACTAAAATGACTGCATGTAAATTGCAATCAACACCTAATGGAGAGATGTCAAGTACTAAGTTAAATGGGGCTAAACTTGAGAGGGATTGAAACTTTGTGTCATTGTACTTTTTTATTTAACTTTTTTTTTATTTCATGTAATGGTTATTGCATTTATTCAACATGATCTTACACAGCTGGTGTTAACATAAACATTGTATCTTGATAAGCATAATGTCATATTTATGAACTTATATTTTTATTTTGGGATAACTTTGAATTTAGTATTGTTTCCATTGAGTTGATTTAATTTCAGGTATATTGTTACTTGCTTTTTTTTTTCCTTAGGATTGAAATTTTTACTATTTATCATCAATGTTATTTATATTATTTATATTTCTTTTATCCTTTTTGGTAAACATATTTTTTCTGTCCTCGTTACATTTAATCAATTTTATTAGGTATTGTGGTACTAAATTTCAAATACATATTTCTATAAAGTAAACAAAAATATATATTATTTTTACGTATACATATTATTTGATTTTTTTTAGACTAAAGTTCTAAATCTCGCATGTTTTTTAGTCCTTTTGTAGGAGCCAAACATAGTTCTTTACGTTTTATCACGATAAATGATAGGTGATTGATATAACTGCATCTGCATATCCAATTTATAATATTTTTAATATTAAATCACTTTAATTTAATTCATATTATTTATTGCCATTTGATTCAAGTATCATTGTGACTTTTAATTAAAAAATATCTCATAGTTTTACAATTTGTCATTTTACAAATTTGTATTTAGTTATTGTAAAATTAATTTTTCACCCAATGGACGGGTCAAAAACACTAGGTTTTTTTATTAAAAGAGTTACTGTGAGATTTATTTACTAAATAAACTCAAAATAAGATAATTTAAACACAATTTTAGAGCTGTTAAATCAGCATATTTTTAGATTCAAAAAGTTTATAACTAAAAGTTTGGAAATAAAAAACCTCAATTTCGTCTTTGTAGATTCTTACTTCAGTCAACTTCGTTCCTAACAAAACTTGTTGGCCAAAATCGTTTCTACAAAATATAAAAGTCAATCAAGTTAAGTTTTTCGTCAATTTCCTAATGATAATTGTTAACATGACACATAATTGTATAAATTTTTAACCAAAATCATCCCTATAAAATAAAATAAAAATAAAATCAATCACTTTAGTCTCTATTATCTACCACATCAACACTTACCGTTAGAAGATTGATAGAGACTAATTTGACTGATTTTTATATTTTGCAAGGATGATTCTGACTAATAACTTTTATTAAGGATGAAGTTGACCTAATTGAGAATCTATTATAAAAAAGAAAATGTTTTTTTTCTTTTACCTAAAAGTTTCTTCAAGCAATTAAAAGAAGGGTTATATTTCAATAATAAGTTCTTCTCAACATGCATTTATACGAGTAGAATACAAAAAACTCAACCGAGCAAATTATCTGTTTAAACAAACAACCCATTGTGGAGAGAAAACAAGAATGTTTACTGTTCTTTTGTTCTAAGTCTGATGAGGAATAGCGTCGCTGCCAGGTCCGAGGAAGGCGTTGTTCCTTCTTGTTGATGTTGTGCAAGCCTCCTTCAACACCTTCTGAACACACAGAAGCTGAAAGACGTAGCTTTGAAACATCACCTGACCTGACAAGCTAGTGTGTTCATTATCATGTTTTCCACTCACCGTGTTTCTTCCTTCATGCTGCCAACTTTTCATTTCTGCTTAAAGAAAGAAAGATTATCACGTGCATAAACAGATTCAAATCCTCTAAAGTGATATTGATCTTAAAGCGAGAAAATGAGAGTTATCCACCCTAAGATGAATATAATGCATTATGAGTGGATTTTACCCAATAATGTAAGGGTCCTCATTTTCTTACTTTACCACCAATCTTACCTTAGATGATCCAAATCCTACCTTCACAGTATAAGGAAATTAAGGGGAACCATGTCCAAGACAATCAAAGAGCAATATACAAGGAAAGTTGATGGACAAAGCCCCTGAATTGCATACCTTCCTCCTTTGTAATTGCATCACAACTGCTCCTGGAGAAAATTATGTTTCCTTAGTTTATATCCCATGTAATAAGTATTATTACGAGAGCAATGGTCCGTGCCACGAGCAAAAATACATAGGAATTAGGAATATGCATACTTTTTTTTATCTGCATGGATTTCATGTTTGTCAGATTTCTTCAGTGACGATGATATCTCCTCCACATGTCCAGGAGAGTCATCTGTTTCGAGAAACTCTATTGTCTTTGGATTGGTGTCCTCTGTGCCTTCACATTCTTGCGTATGATTATCGGAAGTCGAAGCACCTCTTTCCATTTTCTTTCCTGAGGACAACTCATTGTCTCCCATGAAAATTTCTTCTCCTTGCTCAAAAGTTTTGCTGCATCTGTCTTTTTGCAGTTTCACTTTTCTCTCACCTTTGCTGATACTTCCCTGTACTGACAAATCAGCGGATGAAGTCTCCCAATGAAAATCCGCAGCGTCAGGAGGCTTTCCTTTGAACTGAATATCTGGGGATAAACTTGGGCTGATTGGCCGTGACTCAACATTAGGGAATGAAGTTGAAGAAACAAATGCAAACTTGTTAGAGGTAAAACTGCAGCGAGGCGAATCTTCCGGAGGCGCAGCTTTTTTGAATCCACCAGAGGAAGCACTGGGCTTGTTATGTAATTCAGGGGTAGTATTAAAGACGCCAAAAGGATCAGTTTTATTCTTGGAGCCAAAGACTGCAAAGTTTGCCTCTAAATCTTGACAAAATGAAGTGGCAACAGAGCTTCTATCTGCTGAAACATATCTTTCCTCGAACTGCCAACTGTTGTGTGCACCCAACTCTTCCTGGAGAATAGAGTTGGAGTAATGTGATGATTTTCGCTTTGATGGATTTGGCATACTTGTGAATTTTTCTTCCTTAGTGCTGCAATTATTTCTAGGGCTGGCAAAAGCATTTCTATGGTTTCTTCCGTTCTCTTCTCTCACTATTCTTGATGACAAATGCTTAATGGCCTCAACCCTCACTGACACAAAATGCAGATATTCCAACTAAGATTGGAGCCGATGCTTCATATTTCATATAGTACTATTAATCATATATAACTCCAATGAGAGTGCACTTGTGAGAGAAAGAAACGAGATGATATATTACCGGCAGTGGATGAGCTTGATTCATCGCTGACAGAAAGTATACAAGAAATGGTCAAACCAACTTGAAAGCATTAAGAAACAGATACAATCACCTTGAAGGCCTGGATAATTCTGATTTTACCTCAGCAAGCTGGAATTATCCCTTACATCTTCTGGAACTAAGTTTTGAGCATTTAAGTTCTCATCTAATCCAGAACACCTACGACCACACAACAACATAAGCAAATGCTAATATCACTGCAGAGCTTCTAAGAACAGTGCTCATACCTTGCTGTCCTTGCCCCACTAGCCATATAGAAGTTAAAATCATTCTCTAATTTGTCTTTGGAAAGCGAAGCCTGTGGTTCTGAAGAAAAAGAAAAAGAGCACAAATGTAAACAACAGCATGGAATGATAGATAGAATATTACTTATGTCAACGTGATTAGGACTGACTGACAAATCAACATAGTCATACATGTTATATGTTGGTTATGTCAGATCTATGAATGGGTGAATCACATTGATTATCAATCTAGATAGATAAAATTTTGACCTCCTATGAGAAGATAAAAATCACAAACATTCAAGTACAACAGAAAAGAGTAATGATGCCTAGTGCCTATGCTATGTTCTAGTCACAAATGTGCATGAATGTAGCTCTGTCTGAGTATAACCAGCAACCGAGTAAGGAGCGTCATTGTGAAGAAAACAAGACATGGTGTTCAGGATGTTTTCAAATGGTGTCAAATGACCACGCAATTCCCTACATATTTTTAATGTGCACGACATAATCGAAGAATAACCTAACCAGAAAGTCGTGGTTGGGAGCTAACTAGAGTAGACAGAAATGATATTTATATTATTATGAATCTTGCCAGTGTTATAGTGTTTCAATAATACTTTTTGCTGTTAAAACAATGAAATACAAGTCTATATGACAGTCTATGTAAGCTAGCAGTACCTCTCATGTCGATTTCTTTCATTGCTGCGGCTGAAGACCTACACAGCCAAAAATAACAATTATCTTTGAGTCCAAAATATCATTATGGTAAACGGGAAGGTATACTCAAATACACGAAATACCATTTCTTTGGCATTAGGTCTTCAAAAGCATAACTTCCCATTTTGCAGGGCCCCCTTTTCGAAAATTCTGGAGATCCAGAACCCATTTGAAAAGTCTTCTTCCATGAGGTATCAAATCCCTCCTCATTGACAAATTTCTCATCAAGGAACCTAGAACCAGCTACATAACACAAAAGGCTTCACATATTTTGCAAGTATCAATAAAAAAATAATCATCTCTCATTTTATTTATTAGCAATAAATATGTAACCATGAGCCAAGGCCATCTCTGGCCTCTCAGCAGATCAAGTAGGGTTAAGCCCAGATAGATGTGGATGACCCAGGCAGGTTTTTATTGCATCATTTACGCATGAAATTAAATTAATCAATTTGATACAAGTATTTCACATTTCAATAGAATCCATTAAGCAAGTGACGCGATAATCTTTGTTCAAATATATGTGACTGCTTTTCTTTTATCTTCTGATGGGGATCATTTCCATTATTCATATTACATTGAGAGAACAAAATAGTTACCATACACTAAGTCAAATGAAGTTAAACATGTAAAACAGAATATGCATAAATTTCATTGCAACGTGGTAAAAATAGGTGATAAATAAAACGCAATATGATATGATATACAAAATATGGAAAATTATATATATATTACCATTCCATATGTCTTCTCTACTGTTTTGAGTCTTGTAGAAGAATTCTTCACTGATGGAAGAGCCGTTTTGGTTACCATGGCCATAGTAATACTTGCAGTCTCCAGCAATTGCTGAACTTTGCTTTACTTTGTTATATGGGATGTTCAACGAATTGAAAGGGGAAACCTTGATGTCTTGCATCATTGTATCCTACAAGTCACATTGCATAATCCCAAAATAGTTACCCAATACAAGACCAAAAAGGAAGAATATGATGCAAACTACTGCAAGTTAATGAGGTTAATAAAAGAATGGAGGTTAATGAGGTTCTACAAGAATGGAGGTCAATCAATGCATGATCATATCGTTCATCGTATTACATTCAAGTCATTATTAAGTTTGTTGGGGATGTGAAATTATAAAAACTTTAGGTGTACATATGAATGAAAAAAAATAAAGTAAAAAAAAGGAGCGAGTGAATGCCATAAAATTTGAAAAGAAAGTAAAACACTGATGGAGGTTGAAGAATTTTTTAACCAAGTCTATGAAAAGTGGGTGGAAGCATGCTTGGTATTTTAATTGCTTTGCTAAAGCTAAGCTCCCCTATAGAAAGTAATGATACTCTATCATACACCAGTAGGCAGCTAGGAAACAAAAAAGAAAGAAAATTTGTGTGTGTATTTGGGTTCTGACTGTGAGAATAAGAGTGTTTGTATTGAGATTTGATAAGTAAAGAACTGATTAGGTGGTGGAGGTAGGCAAATTGCTGAACCACACTAAACTTTTCTGTTTGCTCTACAATTCTCATTTACTTTATTTTGTACTTAGTTCTACAGGCAAACGGGATTAGTTAGATACCCAACAAAGTCAGCCATATCCGCTTAAAAGAGACAGATCCTTTTCTTCGAAAATCATGATTATTTCTCCAATTAAAACACCATACAATAGCCAAGTAATTGCCCAGTAAGTCGATCAACCTGAGAGTGGATCCTCTCAATTGACTTTCTTGTCATGTGAGGACATGTGTGATCTCTCACCACTAATTTCTTTGTTGCTTATGTTATGTATAGGTCTCACACTCTCAATTAATGGTGAGAGATCACACTTGACCTCGCATGACAAGAAATTCAATTGAGAAGATCCATTGCCCAATCAACCTCTGCATATAGATGCAGATCTGGCTTTTCCAAAGCGGATTCTGTATGTACTTCTCAATATTGTTCATGCATTTCAAATTATACCACAGATTTATTGACTAACTTTTGAGTCAACCTATATCATTTCTCTGAAAACTTCTCATAAACAATCGTGTATATATATCATTTTTATGGTATCCTGCCTGCCAATAGTCATCAATCGCATTGTTTAATTTTATACCATTGAAGAGGGAATAAACTACTTCAGATATAACAATCATGAAAGCATGCCAATAAAATAAAAGTTGCAAGTCTAAAGGTAGTAGGTATGACACTAAAATATAGAAATTTATATCAACTCTGATATGGCACAAATGACTAAACATACAGCTTCCGAAGATGCAGACAGGATTTGTCAAAAAAAAAAGAGTAGAAAAGTTATTTTGATATTTGCCTCACCACTTCAAGCTCAATGTCATCCAGCACATGGTCAAGGTTTTTTAATTTTGATTTCCTTCCATCCTTCAGCAATGGAGAGTAGCAGCTTGGAATTCTGCAAACCACAAAATCCAAAAAACTGTTCAAAAAGATTCCACCTGTCTATGCTAACGGTTGTCGGCCAGTGAATGCCATGAATGCTACAAAACCTCCTTCTGTAATAAAGGACAAAAGGTAGGGGTTAAGTTGTTAATTAAAATATTGTCAACCTTGTGGAATTTCAAACCAGAACTTCAAGTAGATATTTTGTATATACTGATTATGGCTAGCTTTCGTGAAGCAAGAGGGATAATAGTCCCAACTTCCACAACTAGTGTAAGGTATATTGTTTAAAAGAACGCTAGCTAAAGCTAATATCTCACAGTTGCAATGAGATAAAAGGTTAATTTAATGCATTTTAAACATGTAAAAGAAGGGCACTAGTACAATTAAGACCTCTAGTGATAATGAGAGACTCAAAAAGCATTGAAACCAGCAATTAAAAGCTTTGCTACAAACATGCAAATTCGAAGTAACAGAAATCTGTTTCTGTAGCATTTATTAAGGAAAAGACTTCCTAAACAATTGAAATGGCATGATCACTCATAAACATGCCCTGATAGAAGCAACAGAAATTTATTTATGTACCATTTGTGCAAGATAAGATTTCTAAATAATTAAAATGGGCAGCATCACTAGTAAACATGTCCTAATGTATATTTAATTAGCAGCAGGTCATGTATACTATAACAAATGCTACAGCTATGCTTGTTATGAGCTCCATGTGACTGAGAAAGCTGGGTGATATTGTGAAAGTGTGAATTGAAGCAAATTTCCACATTGTAATAAAATCAGGTATTCAACCAAAACGTCATGACACTGACAACAGTTGCACTAATCACATACTGGGAAGACATAGAAATATACTCAAGGATAACAGAAAAATCCAACAGAAAGAAGGAACAAACAACTGAACTAATCTAAAAAGTATCATTTTAGTTACCTAGCCTGTTGTTCCGGTGAATGAACTGGGGTCTCTATTCCCACTTTACCCAAACCTAGAAGGAGTCAATTGATTTTATATGAAAAATATGTCAGGGTAACAAACAATTAGATCAACAATGATATATATATATATATATATATATATATATATATATATATATATTATCCAACTGAATACGAAAGTACGTGATGCAATAATCCAATAAACAACACCTTAAGAAAAGAGATGTATGTAAAGTCAGGAATTGTGAAAACCACAAATTAATTTGAGCTACAAAAGACTAACATAATGTTGAATGTTGAAGATATCCAGCACCTGAGAGAGGAACTTTTATAAAGACTTCTTGGTTTCATTACTACATTTTCAACATAACAAATTCCCATTATCATCAATTCTTTACTTTCCGTTATGATAAATTATCTTCACAGCTACAACAAAAAACAAAAAACTAAGCATTGTCCCACTAGATGGGGTTGGCTATATGGATAAAAGGACACCATACTGTTGTAAATTATCTTCAATACAAAAGAGGCAAAATTCATCCAGTGCCTCTGCTTTCCACCGAATTTAGAAGGAACATATTCATACAACCTTCGGGTTAGCATGAAACAGCAATCACACTCATCCTGCAAATAGTGAAATATGAAACGCAAGGAATAGTTAAAAGCAATGTATACCTTCAAGTGAAAAAGAAACATGATCTTCACAGGTTGGACACTTCTCTACAGTGGCATTACGCTCATCAGCACAAAGCAAATCAATAACTGACAATTCCGAGTCTAAGAACAAAGACAAATCAATAAGTGAGACAAAGAAAGTTTAGACGATGCCGAGTAGCCAGATGACAATAAAAAAAGTAGACATTAAATAAATTCCACTGTTGTGGCCAGAAATTGCTAAGCGAAAATATAAATCCATATTATGGCAATAGCCATCAACCCAACATTCGTGTGTTGAGTATCTGTAATGTGCTACTTACATGGATCAGTTACTGTCTTAGATTGGTTTGGTGGCCCATTAGAAGCAGCATGCTGGTGATCGGGAGCACTTACTAAAATCCTGTCAAGCAACAAAAATATCAATACTTTGCACGAGCTGTCAGGCTTTTTGCAAAAATCAGAAATAACTGCATCTTAAGTGAAACAAATAATTAGCTATTGGAGCTTGGCCTAATAATACCCAAGCCTATTCATTTAGAGAAAACCCCCTGATAATTTTCGTCCTAATCCCTCAACTCTCAAAAGAGAAGAAAACAGAGAGACAAATACCACAACTGTGAAAAGAAATAAGGGGACGCAAGCACCAAAGCAAACGAATTAAAGGTTTAATTGGTTTTAAGTGTTGTCGTTTAATGTGTTTTTGATTAGTTTGGCCAAGACTCCAGTTTTCTGGAAATTTCTGAACCAAACTAAGCAATAAAGCCTAAAAAATTTAAACCACACCAAACCAGCTCCACAAACCCATAAAAGGAACGAGAAATGCATAGTGGAGTCAAAAGCAACCAGTAAATATATGTAAGTTTTGACATTTGCTACTTGCTTCATTGAGAATGCCTCTTATTTACTGTTTGGAAGAGACAAGTGAAATATGCATACTAGTAGGCAATGCAATCATTCTTCTCATCTCATCAAGGGCCCATTTGTAACATATATGTCTTAAGCAGTAGACCGATAAGTAGAAAGCTCAATTATAATGGCATGTAAAAGTAAGTGTTCACTCACTTCTTTGGTGATGTTTCAATTTGGCAGCACAAATGTGCCCCTGCTTCAATAAACAATTCATTATATATCACATATTACAATTCCACATTGCACTTAAAGATTACTAATCGGACTTGACAGTTTATATAGTTTGGTAAATGTACCCGAGGGCATACTTGCGTCTTCGAATCTGTAAGAATCTACAGTAGCATTCGGGTTGGCAAACATCAATGGTTGATTTGTTGAGATACTGCCTGGCATGGTAGAAACATTGTTTTCTCCATCATCCCTCCCTTTTTTATTATTGTAAAAGAAATATAGGGGGAGAATAAATAATTTTAGTAAACTGGACACACTCAAGAAAAGGAACAGACAAGAAACATAACGCCATCAAAACAAAAGGAAAAAGAAGCAGCAGCATTAGATAAACAACTTGGCAAGGAACCACAAACTCCAACAAATATTTTTTTGCTACCACGTCACATTGCCGTTCTTCAGGAATAATAAAAATGGGAAAGAAAGAAAATGAGTATGGAACTCAACTATGAAATAGTGAATAGTCTAAAGTTCACCCTAGCAGCCATATGTTATAAGCTAGAAAATCTCATGAAGAAACTTTTTCTCTTTCCTAAACAAACAGAAAAGATCCTGAATAAGTTTGGTTGGTACTTAGTGCAAAGGGACTCAAAAGTCAACTACAAGTCTATAACCCTCCAACCCTCCATTAGCTTCTGATAGTCCAGGCTTCATGAATAATTCAAACACAAGAAGATTATAAACTACTTTGGGTGTGTTCAAACTAAGGTCTTGAAATGTTGAGGCTAAAAATAATATTGAAACGTAACTCGATGTGAATTTGTCAAACATGTCAAAATGAGTTGAAACTCAGTTTACATCTCTCAAACCATGGTTTGAACTAACCCAACGTTAAAACACACGCTTAACTGATCAATGTATGATACAAAAAAGTAGTTTTTAAACCTCACATAAATCTCACTGTTCAAGACTGTACAGAAACGGGAGTAATAAAACTGTGATTCCAAAAGGATATTAGATGCTTACGCTTCAGGCAGGGAGAATGGCATTTCTGAGTATTCGTTGACAAATTAGACAAATTAAGCAAATTAAGAATGTCTAGAGACCGATGTTCTTTAGGGTTTTGTCCACTTATGCATGTGCTGTCAGAACAGTTATCTGACCCCATCATCTGCAGATTTTGTTGTTGACGCTTCCTTTGTTCGAAGTATTGCTTTTGCCTGTTGAAAATAAGGAGATAATTACAATCAAGTAACCACCAAATTTCAGCTGAACCACTCTCCCAAGTCTCAACAAACCAAATTCCATTGCAATGTCTAACATCTATGTTTTACCTCTTCTGCGTAGACATCCTTGACTGAAAATACAACCTCAGCACAAGTGGCAAGTCACATGCACCAAATAGAACATTTGGATATCAGAAGAAGTAAAAAAAAGCACCACTTTAGTTTCTTGATTCAAATAATTTGCAATTGGAATGGGATGTCAAGCCAAATAAGTCAGCTAGCAACTCATGAAAATCATAATTGGGAATGGTGCAAAGCCAAGTTTTTTCTATTTTTCAGAAAACCTTGGTTCCATATGACAGTTTACTTACTTAGGTTTTGAGTAATTTCCCTTCATATAAAAAGCAGAATCGATATATGGTGATGTATGTATAGTTTAATCATCATCAATGAAGATTAAGACATTCATTTTTAGCAATTCTCTGAGTTTTAATTTGGTAACAGAAAAACATGAAATCTAATCAACTTTCAGAGTATGTTATCTTCAGAATCAACGCATTCATGCAAAGAAATCTAGTTTGTCCCATAGAACTCAGATGTTTTCACGATATCTCATGTGGATTGAACTATATTGCAGTAAGCACCGATGATAGTTCAAATTTTCTACGAGTCAACGCTAAAAAATCGAATCCAAAATCCAACAACTCACAGTAGTGACTTTCTTCCTCGATCCTCCCATCCATTGCAACATCGCGCAGGATTCGACCTGAAAAACCTAACACGAAACAAAGTAACAACGAAACGTTCAATTATCGCGTTTTCGGAATTCGATTTGAAAAGGAAAATACGAGAAAAAGAATCAGAACAATCAGCAAAGAGAGATTCTGCAGTTAAAGAGAAGAAGGGGAAGAAGAAGACACCTGCAATGGCGAATGGGAATTTGAATGTTGATGTGGGAAGCGTAGTGAAGAGAATAAAAGAAAATTAGAAAAAGATCGAAAAGGTTGAGCTAAACTGCTATAGTATCATCTGCTCTGCTCTTTCAACTCAAATGGCACCGCGGGAACGGACTTTTAAATACTGAGTTTACTATATATATTTAAATGAAAATAATTAAATCCTAATGATTTTTGTTAAGAATAGTATAAGTTTACACACCAAATTTATTTATTTTTTACTTTAGAAATTACATTGACTGCAATGAGGTTTGAATCTAAAACCTCATGCATACTATCCAAATCTCTTAGTGAATTATACACCAAAATATTATTTAATTTCTGTTTTTTGATTTTTATTTTTAAGTTTTAGTTTTAATTATAAATGTATTGTAACTTCTTTTTAAGATTTTGTGAGAAGATAAATTTTTGTTATTGATTCCTTTACAAAATTATAAACCAGGTAAAATAAATAAATAACAAGATAGCAGTTTTATAATAAAAATTAAAACATATTAAATAAAAACATTAATTAAAGAGATCAAACATTTTATGATGAAATGAAACTCTCATGGCATTAAATTTAATTTAGAATATTATTATAAAAATGTTTTATACAATTGTTTTGCTTGGATTTTGGTATCGAAAAAACAAATAAATTTGACAAGTATTTGTTTCACGGATCTTGATTCAGGGAGTATAAACGTCTCCTTAAAATAGATTTCTAAGTTCTAGAAAGAATAAATCACTTAAGAACTTCAATCGATAAAACAATTTAATCAAAGTATCTTGTATGAAAAGACCAAACAAAATACAAATTGTATAACAAGAACAAGAAGTACAAAGGACATATAAACTAGTGTAGGTCATTAACTAATACTATAAACTACTCCCATCAAAGATAAATATACAAGTTTGGAAGACGTACTCAAAGTAATCTCCAAAGTAACTCTTGTATCAATGTGAATGAGTGTAATTAGAGTGTATGTTTGGGTAAATATTTTCTCATCTCTACAAAATGAGACTTCACCCTCTATTTATAGATGAAAATAAAAAGACGATATTTCTTGCATGCAAATGTTTACCATGTGCGTTCCACATGTCTTTCGAGGGATGGTTTGTGATGCCCTAAACTCAGGATTGATCGCACGTAGGGATACTGTCCCTACAGAAGCTCTACCATAACTGAAACTATGATTCATGCAAAATAGTATAACTGTATTTTTAAACTACTTCTTGTTACAACTAAAAATATGAAAACTGTTTGTACATGCATAAGTGAAAATAAGTTATCTAACTAAGTGCAATGCCCAAAAACCCTGCATGTGACCCACTAGAACAACTATTAACTAACACATTGATTCTTTCCTACAAAGCAGAGCTTGTAACACCCTAGCTAACTAGCTTACGCTTAAGTCGCAAACATGCTTACCAAGTTGTTATCTGCTTGGATTGGGATACTAATAGCCCATTTACAATTTTGAAAATAATGGTTATTTAGAAAGTATGGACCAATTTAAACTTTTTCTTGATATGGAATATGACATAAATTATAAGCCACGTGGAGGATAGAATATGTATTGCAAGCGGTAACGTTTCATATTTAATGAAGTACTGATTAAATATAAACGACACCAACACAATAGGCAAACAAATGGTCCATAGCATATATTCACCATCATTTACATAAGTAGTTTCGTAGTTAATACACACATATACTTTGTCACAAAGCATAGACTACACTAACTAAGGCTAATTGTAACGTCCCTAGTCTAGCCCTTGCTATCTTACTTCTCGGCCCATCTTCTCAACGGTCACCTCTTCACGCACGTCTGAGCAACCATTTGAGTTCTATTTATCTAACATGATCCTAACCGACCACTGATAAGGGTATCCACTATTCTATCATTGTTATTGATTGTATGGGTTACTGGATCTGTTGCATGCTTGAGCTACTTGAGTTTATCTGTGTTATTGTATTTACTATCCTAATATCTACGTGTCATTCTGAGGGTTTGCTAATTATGTTAATTATTAGGTCTAGTTCTGTTACTAAGCTACTTATTATCTGAACTACTATAACTGAATAATTTAATGAGGTTGAGGACTGCAACTTGCGTCACCTATCATTGACCGGCTGACGTCTGATGGATGACTACTAGTTACTCTAACTGACTGTATCAGCTTGTTGGGATGAAAAGCTTGGTTGATTGTACTGGATAACTAGTCTGGCACCTTAAGCTGATTTAACTACCAGCACTTGGACTGGCTACTCTAACCTTCATTGTTATCTATTATGGATATGCTATCTATGATGTAATGGTGATGGACTATATTAGGATGGCTATACTGATTAATAGTTCCTATCAAAACTCTACCTATTGTCACATACTAGCTGATCTAGCTTTACTGACTACGACAAACTAGCTAGTCTGACCTCTGGTGCTTATGGCTAAGCCTATGCTACTTTAGTACTCTATTACAGTTACACCATCTAACTATGTGGTTACTACTTCCTCATGATCATTAGCTATACTAGGACGATGCACTGATTAACTACTACGTAGTTGGCATGACTTGGTTGGTTAACTGTCCCATGGCTATTATTGGCTAGTTGCTACTTCTATACTGACTAACTATTGGGGCTAAGGCCAGTACTACTGTGATGTTTGTCCTACTCTGGTTAACTAAAAATAAACATGGCTTGACTGGTTAACTGCCTTACGGTTATCACAGGTTCACCATGTCTATGCTTGACTAGATGCTACCTCTGTACTATCTAACTGATAGGGGTGCTGGTAAGTACTATTGTGCCGGCTAACTACCTTGTCATGGTAGATTACAAGCTACTAGATGACCACTAATGGTTTACTGGACGTAGGCTGAGTTAACTGTCATGACCTTGGAACAAGGGTGCTACTACATCAAACTAACTATTGGGGTTTATTGATGGTTACTGTTATATTGACTAACTATCTTGGAACTGTCAACTAGGCTGGGGTATCCGTGATGGTTACTATTGTTGATCTACCTTTAGACTGTGGTAATTATGCTGGGTAACTAAGTTTGTGGATCCGCTAAATCTGGGGACATGACTTACTGAGTATGTTGAACTCGTGCTGGAGTACTTATCCTATACCACTAATCTAATTCAATTATGGAATCCTAAGTCTGTTTATCCTAAGATCCACACGATAAATTAATTATGATGTTAATTAACTTAGTGATCTAATTATCATGATAAATCCACATGACACTTGCTTACTGGATTAATCGTTATATCTGTATAACCTATGTTACTACCAATTATGGAAAGCTTAGCATAATCCTGACATGTCATAGCTAAGTATGTAGGTCTCTACCTAAGCCTACACAAACAAAAAACACTGAGCATATATTAACTAAACTAATTAATTAATTAGCAAATTAATTAATCAACAGGGCTAAAACGCCTAAAAAGAAAAACAAACTATACCCCCGTAACACGGGGAATCAATGTTTCAGCCCTATCAGCAAACAAAGTAAGAGAAAAAAAAATTATGAATATTATCAAAAGCATGGAAATTCAAAGGTAAACTATAGCCATGTTTGGCCAAGCTATCATCACAAGAATTTGCTTCTCTGTAGACATGCCTAACTTGGACATCTCAATCCCCATCAAGGAAAACATGAATTGCTTTGATAAGAGGAGAACATGGATGACTGGGATTAGGGAGATCATGAATAAAGCCAACCACATTCTTGGAGTCCAACTCAAGGATCACTCGCTGAAAACCCCGAAGGGGTGCCAAGAAATGCCAGCAAAGGCACCCCAGAGCTCAACAAAAGTGATCGAGCAGGACCCAAGATTATGGCAGAAACCAAAAATGAAACTCCCATTATTATCCTTGATAATACCCCCAAGCACTAGTCATACCTTGGTTTTGAATAGAGCCATCAACATTCAGCTTAATCCAACTTTGATGAGGACATGATCAAGGGCAAGGACCAAGAGCCAATTGAAGGACTTGGAAGACCAATGCCAATGGCAAGAACTAGAAAAGCAAAAGAGGTCTTACAACAAGTTTTAGCAACCATTATGAAAATGGGGCTTAATTTAGAAAATGAAGAGCCTAAAATGGTGAATTGCATCATGGAAACGTGTGGTCCAAGTGGTATAACCTGAATAAGACTTTTTTAGAGTGTTTGTTTAATGTTTTTCTAATAAATGGCTATGCCATTCAGTTTTGGATGTTTTTAGTTGTGGAATAAGTGAGAATTAGTGCATTGTTTCGCATTTAGTTGGTTCTTAATGAGCATCCAATTGTTAAATGCTCAGTCATAGGTTACAAAGCAACTTTGGCTGAATATTAATGTAATTATAGCACAAAATTTTATTTTAGGCTTCAGTCTCTTTGTAATATCGATCTCAACACATATCATCATATCCTAGTGAACCTCCCACGATAATGCACTGACATGAGTTTATTGATTTTGAGCATAGTGCCCAGCTTCTCACCAATTCTCCATAAAAACTTGTGATGGTAGAGTTCTATGTCAAGTTTGGTAATGCGAACCCACACAGGAACTTTGTTGATGTTTTCTACGCTTCTAAGGAATCCTGGCCTCCACCTTTGAATAATAATGTAGTGGTCTGCTACTATCCAAGGCCCCTCAAACAAAGTGTGTTTATAGTCATCCATAGATTCAAAATATACTAAGTAATAATCATACCATAAATCAATGATGCTAATACTACCTTTAACAACCCATTCACATTATAGCTTAAACTCCAACGTGCAATAGCTAACGTTCTTACCAAGAGCTTTGATCACCAGAGAGCTATGGCAAGGTTTGCAACATCCATGGAATTCTTCATCAGTTGCAAAGACTTTCGGACAAGGATCAAAATCCTCATCACATTGCTTAGACTTCTCTTTCACTGCTTCCAAATCATATCATTTATCTTCTAGATTTGAGCTTTCTATCTTATCATCATCCATAGATATGACATCAGCAACATTAGGACCAACCAGTTTGAGGAATTTATCCCTGTATAGCATTGCATTTTTATCTGTTTTTGTTTGGTGCAGTACCATCTCATCTCTCTTTTTAAATTTCTTTGTGTTGCGAACCATTAGATCATCTTCTTGGGTGGAGGTTTCCACTGCTTCCTCCACTTGAACCCCACTCATCCCCTTCGACTCAGGGAAACACCACCCTCCTCTCTTTTCTAAGTAACTAAGCCTCATTAAAACCTCTAATGAACAAAACCCAATGGATAAAAATTTAAAGGAGGGAAAAGAGTACTCTATTAGCACAAAAGGAAGGAGAAGAAGAAAGGAAATTCCAGAACCTGCACTTGTCAAAGAGAATGGAAAACTATTTCGAGAACTGGAACTATGCTATGCTCTTAGTATGTTTTTAGTTGTATTTTTTTTAGGGGGGGTTTTGGGTCCTTTAAATTGCTTGGGTTTGGTACTCTTTTTCCTAACAAAAAAAGTAAGGGGTTTATTCTACTGAGTTTCTCTAGAGGAGGTTTTTAATGAGATCATTCCCTTGCTTGTCGGTCTGTTCGATGGCCTTGGGGATGGGTGGAGGGTATTCGTTTACTAGGTTTTGATTCGTTTGTTCTCCTTTCCCCGTTTGTTCAGGTTGTGCATTAAATTGCCTAAAACTACTCATCGAAAAAAAAATGTATGTTGTAACGTTTGTTTATTTGTGGTGTAATGTTTGTTTACTTCTTCATTTTTGTGTATTGTAATTTTTTTATGTGTGGTATAATGATTGTTTATTTGTGTTGTAATGTTTATTTATAAGTTTTGTAACGTTTATTTTTTAGTGTTATAATATTTGTTTATTTGTAGTGTAATGTTTGTTTATGAGAGAGTGGCCGAAAAAGTAGGAGAGAGTGTGTGACATTTATTTTTGTGTTTGATAACGTTTATTTATTTGTTTTGTAATGTTTGTTTACGAGAAAGTATGAGTGCACACATTTTAAAGTGTGAGTGAAGAGCAAGAGAAAGAACGTAATTAATTTTCGCTAAATAATGTGGTGCGTGCGGGTCTTGTTTTATTTTAATTCTGAAAAAATATTTGTTTATTTTTTTAAAAAGTATTTGTTCACATGTTTGTATCAATGTATGTGATACGTAATCGTACTGTGACTGTACGATGGATACTAATTCGTTGTACACGGAACAGTGCTTTGAACCAAAATTAACATCCTATAACTTATATGGCCATGATCTCACAATTTATTCAAAATTAAATCATCCAAGTATACTTGAGCATGACTGTGTATCTATCTCGATGTATAATAATACAAATATACAATTAGATAACACTTCTGCTACGACAACCCGTGTCAAATTTGATATCTATTAAAAAATGCCAAAATATACGTTAGTTTGTTCCTTTCACATTTTGATAGCTCTAGTAAAAGCACCTAAAGATACAGCATGTGTGCCATAATTCTACTAAAGAAACATTAAATATTGTAAAATTATCAGATATCGATCACTCATAAATCAAAAATCAAAAATCAAAAGCAAAACTTGGCGAACAAGGAGGATGACATTAATAAAGATAGATCTCAAGTCCAACATGAGCAATGACCATTAAGGTGTCATTTATTTGGCAAACTAGTAATGCACAAGTATAAATACCCCAAACCCCACAAAGAATTAAACCATCTAAGCAATCTTGAGTCACAAGTAAAAAATTAATCTAAACAAGATAGGCACTTTTTTCTTTCAAGATGGCAGGGGACAATGTGGTTTTGTTGGATTTCTGGCCAAGCTCTTATGGGATGAGGGTGAAAATTGCTTTGGAAGAGAAGGGCATCTCATATGAATGCAAGCAAGAAGATTTTCAAGCAAAGAGTTCTCTGCTTTTGGAGACGAACCCGGTTCACAAAATGATACCAGTTTTGATTCATGATGGAAAACCCATTTGTGAGTCACTCAACATTGTTGAGTACATTGATCAGACTTGGAGCCATAAACCTGTGCTGCTGCCCTCTGATCCTTACAAGAAATCCCAAGCCAGGTTTTGGGGCAATTACATTGACAAAAATGTAAGATAGCTATTTAAAGCTATTATGTTTCTAACATGCCCATGATATCAGAAATATGTGTCTTCACCAAATAGTTTTACTATTTATTTTAATATTTTGCCAGTTTAAATATTTATATTATCATCTAATTGTTTATTTTTATGTCATTGAAATATTTAACTATCACGATAATTATCTTAGAAGTCACATGCAATAACATGTGATTGATTTTTTTTTTTGGTAGAAGTAATGATTACTTAACAATGTAAAATAATTAGTCTTTCTATGCATACATTAATCTCATAATTCAAATTTGTAAGAGTTTATTCATGACCTAGTATTAGAATGGCAAGATAGGCTTTTTTCCTTATAATTATTTGTTTTTTAAATTTTGATCTTCTCGCTTTATATTTTTTTTATTCAATTTACTCCTTTTCTAGTCATATTTCCATCACACAGTTAACGAAAAATGTTGATAGGACATAATCTATGTCAGATTTATGCTATGTGTTAGCCTTATTTGTAACACCCCAACATCACTAGTTGAAAGTGATTAAGAATCAAATTAAAGACGATTTATAATCTAAAGAAACAAATTGAAAAAAAAAGGGAAAAAAATCAAATCAACAACAAATAAACATAAGAAGACCAATTAGTTAATTTTCCCTATTAGAATTTCAATCGTTTTGGGGAAATTACATAATATCATTTTTCATTGGTTTGATTTGTTTACTTGTACTACTTGATGTAGGTATACAGCCTAGGAAAGAAGGTATGGAATGGGAAAGGTGAAGAGCAAGAAGAGAGCAAGAAGAAATTCATAGAGTGCTTGAAGATCTTGGAGGCAGAGCTTGGCGACAAGCCATATTTTGGAGGCGATGATTTTGGGTATGTGGATGTGGCTCTTGTTCCTTTTACTAGCTGGTTTTACACCTATGAGACATGTGGGAATCTAAGCATAGAGGCAGAGTGTCCTATGCTTGTGGCTTGGGCTAAGAGGTGCATCATGGAAAGAGAGAGTGTTGCTAAGTCACTCCCTCATCCTCACAAGATCTATGGTTTTGCCTTGGAATATAGAAAGAGACATGGACTTGAGTAAGAGATTGGTGATGAATGCATGTGAACTTGGGGGGATATAATAATGTATGAGATTGAAGAATGTACAATTAGTGTGCGTGTGTGGTTTATCTGTCGAAACATGGGTTTAGTGCTTTTGTTTTGTGAGTTATGTAAGAATCTTTAATATTGTCAAGAAATTCATGCATGGTATTGTCAATATATATGCTTGCTTCTAAAACAATATTTTTTTCATGTTCCTTGCTGTAAACAATAAATCAGAGTTATGGGTTAGGCCGTTTCTGTGCAAAAGAATTTCTCTTGATAGTTTTTTTTTTTTTTAAAGTTTTGATTAGATTTTATTTCATCGAGAATTTGAAAACACTGTTTCTCTTTGATTCCATCTTCAACAAAATCCTGAATTGCAAAACTGTCAAAGAGCGGTGGGATATGTTGAAAGAGGAGTGTCAAGGCAGTGATAGGACTAAGCTAACGTAAGTCCTGAACTTGAAAAGGGACTTTGAAGTCCTTTCCATGAAAGAAGAAGAAACAATTTCTAAGTACCCTGATAGAATTTTAGAAATTGTAAATGAAATCAAAGCACTTGGAGTTGATTTTCTTGATAGCAGAGTGATAGAAAAGGTGTTTGTGATACTTCCAGAGCGATTTGAACCAAAATAGCCTCTTTGGAAGAGTCCAAGGATCTCACGAAAATATCACTTGTTGAATTGATGAGTGATTTGCTTAACTATTATGCGTCAAGATGAAAAGTAAAATATTTTTTTTTCACTAGGTTGGGAGGGCAATAGAAAAATAGGCATATCTTGCTCAAAATATGTTTGAAACCACTGTTGAACCTGATATTTGTGAGCTCATGAAGGTTGCATCCTCATGCGATAAACCAGTTGACTGTCGGTTGCACTCCTCAACAAAATAGTGTAAGTGAAAGGAAGAACAAAACTATTTTCAAAAAACATCTACAAAAATATTATTGGAGCTCAAAGAAGTAAGAAACAATGACTCAATCAACAGTCGGTGCTGAATACACTAAAGCTAATTCAGCTATGAACCAAGCAATATGGTCAAGAAAACCATTATTGGATCTAGACTATGAACAAAAGAATCTCATTGAGACCAAATTTGACAACCTTTCTACAGTTCCACCTTCAAAGAACCTAGTGTTCCATGAACAAACTAAATTCCAACAATCTAATGAAAAAATTTTGGTTCATTGTTCCTCTGAAGATCAATTAGTAAATTTGCTAACTAAAATTTTGCAAATGACAAATTTGAATCTCTTCAAAAGAAAATTGGTGTTTATTTTCAAAGTGTCAAAGAAAAATGTTGAAAGTAACGCTCAGAAACCAAAAAAAAATTCAAAGTTGTGGTAAAAAATTACAATCACTGCCTTTGACCATTTGACCACTGTATTACAGCTACAGTTAAAGAAATTTTTGTTTTCAAATTGCATATCAACTTGACGACATAGCTCTTCGAACAACCTGCCCACAAATTGAAGATCAACTTGCACTACTTGGTAGATTTGCACCACTTGTATTACAACTAGAGTTTTATTCCATTAAGCAATGTTTTAATCATATTTTATTCAAGTTTAAAACATATAAATAGGCCAACATCCTACAACAAGGAATTATTGCATTCACACACCTTTGCGAATCTATGAATGTCATTTTCACAAACTTTATGAATTCAATTTTATAGTGCACGATAAATTCTCTCTTATAAATTCACCATATTTCTTCTCTCTTTTAACATTTTTATCCAACAAGCCTGCAAGGAGCCGCATAGGTGTTGCATTGAAGCTTAGAGGGGTTTTCCTTGAAAGTCGAGGGGGCATATAGTAGCCACAACAGATAAATCACTATATATAGAGAGAGAGGAATTTCTGTTGGGATTGGATTGTTTTGTCGGTAGTACCAAAATTGCAATTCTCAAAAGTCAAATTAATTCCAATATTTTGCTATTACAGACACATTTGCATGAGCTTCATAATATTTCCAACTTTTTTTCCCTCTCCATGCAACATTTTAAGGGCGACTTCTACCCTTCACTGGGTAAGTTTGGGTGAATGGTTCACCAGGTTCATCCAAATCATTCAATTAAAGACTATCTATACACCTAATTATTAATGATAAAGATTTAAGTGGATTATTGATACACCATATATTGGTGGTGTATTCTAAAAAAAAAACTAATCTCTTCCTCTTTCATGCCCTCTACCCCTCACGTCACTGCCACCATCACCTCCTCCACCACTATCGTCGGCGTGCGACCCACCACCACCATCACTCTTTTTCCCCTCATCTTCCTGTCCCTTCTAAAGTGACGTTGTGAACCCCCAAAAAAAAAATGGGGCACAATACCAAAATAGACATACTAAGTGGAAACCCTAATATTGTGAAATCAGGTTTTTTTTGGCATAAGAGGAGACAATATAAGGATGAAATATTTAAAATTCGGGTATGAAATAAGTTGGGAGGGATCTTTTGATTTGGGTGAATTTTAGTTCTGCTTCGTGGTTTTTTGGTTTGTGCAATCAGTGTCAAGTTAGAGTATTTGGGTATTCAAAGTTTTGATGTGGTGTGGCCTTGCCTCTGCAATTTGTGTTTTAAGTTGCAGTCATCTCTTTTTGGTTGCGGTTTGCTTTCGTGGATTTGAGGCGTGGCGTTTGCTTTGGAGCTTTAAATTCTAGGTGTTGCTTGTTTCATTTACGTGTGGGTGGTGGAGCAAAGAATCCATGGGTATTGTTGTGAGAAAGCAGGTTGCAGGAGCGGTGGCGGCTTTGAGGTAGTGGTGTTGTAATGGTGAGCAACATGGTGCGGTGGTTTGATGGGTAGTTTGGCGGTAAGTAACCAGAGGGGAGTGGTGGAGACAGGGAGGAAGGAGGAAGAAGGAAGAATTTGGTTATACAAGGGAGTTCTTAAAGTGTATCACCGTCTTTATTCTACCAATGACCTATTTGGATTTTAGCCATTCAAAATTAGGTGCATACATGGTCTAAAATTGTATGGTTCTAATGAGGCTGGTGAATCATTCACCAAAATTTATAAGGTGGAGGATAGAAGCTACCCATTTCAAGTGTTTTTTTTATACTTCAAATCAAAGTGTTTTGTTTTATATGTTTTTTATTTTTTGTCAATACGGTTTTGCAAAGTCCAAACCAAGCTTTAGTCACAATACTCGTTGGGCCAAGCTTCCTAAGCCTCACAACCAAAATTACCAAACATCGAATAGAATTTTGGCCCAAGCTTCCACAGTATGACAACCAAAATTACCAAACAATAAGGCCCATAAAACGTTCCGAATTTACTATTTTAACCCCACTTGAACTAGCAAAACCCTAAACTCCCTCCCCTTTTATAAATAGTGCCTCCATCTCGTTCTGAGTTTGTTATTCACACACACTATAACTGCCTCTGCCTCTGCCTCTGCCTCTGCCTCGTCTCTTCTTAGGGTTTTGATTCTCATCTGTTGGTTTTGTTTTCTTTTCTAAATTTCTTATTTTTATCGTGAGATTGCATTTCTCGAGCAGTTCGAGTTTCTTAGGATTGAGAATTGGCGTTATCTTCTCTTCTGTTATGTTTATTTGTGTTTTTTTTCAATTTATTTTTTGGAACCGTGCACAATAAGCCGATGCTCTGGATTGAAGAAATGAAGGCGGCATGGTTGTGTGCACGGAAATTGAAATTAGGGTCAACATGTCTGCTCTCTCTGATCGCCTTGATTTGATTTGAGGGCCTGGTTGCGACCTACATTTTTTTCCCCCGTAAATTAGATTTTACTTTTTTTTAATAAAAAAAAATAATGCTAAAAACCTAATAGAAAAAAAAAATCAAAATACCTTGCTGCTCTTCAAAATCGTCTGCAATCAATGTGAACGTACGGCGCTGATCAGTTTTAATCTTTTTATTTTTATTTTATTTTTTAAAAAATTATTTTTGAAATATTAAAATGCCACATAGAAATTTTTGTGGCACAGCTATGCAGCACTTAATATGCCATGTCTGTGTGACTGTTACATGTGTTGGATGGAGACTTATTGAGGAGGATTGATTTACAGAATGTTTGACAATGATAAGGGCTAAGTTGAAGAATTAAAAATTTTAAGAATGAATTTGACTGACAGAGATAAATGTGATGATTTATTCTATTTTTTCCTGCAATACTCTTCTTTCATATAATTAAAAAACAATCTAAATTAATTTTTTATTATAATAAAATGTTATTAAAACCCATTATTTTTATTTTGTTTTTTAAATTATTTCAAATATTTAAATATTTAATATTACCTCATTTGTCTAAATTTTATACTGTATAAACACTTTTTTGGGTTAATTATGTTTTTATTTCTTGTAAAATTTAAAAGTTTAGTTTTAATTCCTGTATAAAAGTTTTAGTCCCCGCGAAATTTAAAAGTTTGATTATGCGATGTTGCTAGATATGGGTTTAGGCTGTGCAGCATGGGTCAAGAGGACTGGGGGTTGTTTTTGAATTTTTTTTAAAATTTTAATTAAAAACAGGTCGAATCATGGGTTGAGTTTTTAAGGCGTCCAACTCCAGGGACTAAAATCAAACTTTTAAATTTTACAGGAAAAAAAACATAATTAACCCTAATTTTTTTATATTTTTGTTACAATTTCTTTAATATACTGT
>QANU01029818.1:0-11925 GCA_003254905.1 Nissolia schottii
AAAACAGGGAGGCTGCTAAATGGATTGCGCATTGTTGCAGTGAATGATTAGCTTATAGTTTTTTAGAGTACCCGGGTGTTCACGGTTGGTAACAGTAATTAATCTTTAAAAATGCTACATGTACACACAATTTTATACACTCATACATATACCATTAATAATATACAAACTTTATTCTCATGAGTGCACAAACAGTACAAACTTATAGATAATATTCTCAATTATACTTAATTAAGTGCACAATCATTACAGACATTAAAACACAAACTTTATGTATATAAGTATAAGGTGTATGTATGGTGTATATTTTTTGATGTACGTGTATCAAGACTCGTTAATCTTTTCTATCGCAATAATTAAACTCATGAAATAGTGAATTGTGGACCACGAAATGTTTTTCTATTATCATAAATGAAGATCAAAGTCACAAACATTATTAAAAGACAACATGAAGTACCGCCGTGGCACACCAAATATGATTAGCATATATACTTACCAATATGGGTGGTCATTTAATTCGACGTTACAAATAATGACAGGTAAATAGAATCTCAACTACAACATGATTATATATTTTGGTCCTTTTTTGCATGTTGTACCTTCTTAATCTTTACATTGGCCGATGACTGTTTCTTCGTATGTAGATGATTCGTATCTTGTTTTCTTCTTCTAACATACTAGTACTTAGATTATGATATATCACTACTATTTGGTTCCATCGGGGTTTATCCGCCGTAGGAGTGAAAAGATTCAAGAATTACTTAAGCTAACTAAATAATACTCGTCTATTTATAGAAACTTTTTTTTTTTTTTTNTTTCTTAAACGAAAAACAAAATTTCTTTTGAAAGAAAGGAAATGTAAATAGTGAAGGGAAGAGAAGATCACACACAGAATTTATACAGGTTCGATTCCTAAGAGTTAGGAATCTACGTCCAGTTCTTCAAACACCTAAATTACTCTTCTTTCAAAAACCTTTCCAATACGAACACCAATTCAAAACAAACTCTCAAAGGATCCTCATAGATATTCAAAACACTTAAGAACAGAGATACACAAATATGACTTTTCTCAAAAAGAAAAGTTCTCTGAACTCTGTCTTTTTTACTCTCAAAGACTCTCAAACAATAATGCTTCTCTCACAAAAAACAAATCAAAACAAAAAATATTATATAGAGGAATTTCAGAGTAGATCTTAAGAGGAGAAAAAGAATGAAGTCATTGCTTCATATTGTAGGAATAATAGTAGACTTTTTAGGCTCTTCTTTTTCTGCCTTCGAATCATCCCTTTTATATGCCGATTTCACTCTGACCGTTGCAGGTTTGAATTTTTTTGGACGTTGCAAGAATTTGATGTGTTGTCCACCTCTCATTAGTTTGTACAAGTCCTTTTGTACCATATGCATTCTTTTATCCGATGTACATAACATTTCTTTATGTACTATATCATATAGTACAGCATGCCGGCTTTCTTACTCTTCCTCTCTTTCTCCTTTTGTTTAAAAAATTCTGACACCTTTTTTATTTCTTCTCCTCCCGCATATCCACTTTTGCTTTTCCAAAATCACGACAATCATTTCTTCTTTCTTTATCTGCTACAACACATTTTCCTTTCTTTATTTTCTAATGCCACCTTTCTCTCTCTTTCTTTTATTTATTTATTTTTGTCTCAAAAAGTGACAGCTTTCTCACAGTTCCCTTCCCCCCTTTTTTTATATTATTTCTTCCTTGTCAAACATCCTTTCATGTCACCCACATAGGGAATATATATCTCTTCTTCTAATACTCTTTCTCTCTTGTCTCATCACGTCAGGTCAATTCTTTCTTTTGTGCTTTGACTCTTTTTCTTTCAGATAAAGTAATAACTCCAGCTTCCTTTGGTTCTCCATGTGTTGGGCTTTATTTGGGCTGCTACAATTTTATTTCTTTCATTTGGTCTAAAGTGATGGGCTTAGGGCATTTTCTTTCTTATTTTCCTTATTGCATCAAAAATAATAAGCTTAGGCCAAGAACCAAGAAATGATTTTTCAGTTATTGAAAATAACTTTGGGCTTGACTTTTCTTGAAACACTTTAACACACATTTAAAACATTCATACAATGTTTGTCATCATGTCTTAATATTGCAAATTGAATCAACAATTTCCCCTTTGATGACAAACATATATAAGATAATCAAGTTAAGTAAAAGGTTTCAGATATACTTGCTAGAGACAAAGTCTCCCCCTGAATCTTGGCTTCTAATATGTATCCTTAACTTTGCATGACTTCATCTCAATGATTTTGAGAGAAGTGCATGTTTCAGGAATCTTTCTTTTATTTTCTAAGTATCTCTTGATTTTTTCTCTTAGAAATGCAAGAGGCTTAGTTTTCATTTCAATATTTGGAATTTAGCCCTTTCTTGAGCTCTCCCTTTTCATGAAAAAAGAAAGGTACAAGATGGGCCTCACACACAAGCAGTCACGCAGGAATTAAAACATGCAGCATTTATGCAATAAGATAGTTCAAGTCCATTCAAATTTAATCATCACAATTGAATTTAATCATCACAATTAACACATATTGACTTGGAAAATCTCCAATCCAATCATACATCAGTGAACATTCAGAGTATGTGAGTGTGAGACATGTGAAATATTTGTGTGTGGAGTACTCAGAATAGAATAATACAAGATAAGCATTTAGGAGATAAGTTGACAATTAAGGAGATAAGTTACAAACAGATACAAGATAAGCATTTTAGGAGACAAGTTGATAATTAGGAGATAAGTTGGGCTAAGTTAGGAGATAAGCCAGAGATTACCCTAGCTTTACCATTAGCATTAGTTGTGCTTGTTTATCCTCTTGTTCATCTTCATTTGGTATTTTCTCCCCCTTTTGTCATCAAGGGATTGGCCAACTTGTGGACAAGACAAAAAAAAAAATAGAATACAAGCCAGATAACATAATTTGTTGGATAAAATTGTTAGTCCTAACAGTTTAGATATTATACTTTATTACATACCAAGTAGTAGTTGGGTTAGTCCACAAAAGTTGAAGATTTTAAGTTATTACAGACCATTAGTAAGCATGCAAGAATCAAAGGTCTTGGCAAAGACAGAGAGAAAAAAAGAAAAACTTGTCCAACCAATTCAAGCACATCAATACATTTTTCAGATATCCTCTGAGGAGTCATTAGAGGGAAAATTTGTTTCAATTTGTGTCTGGAGACACTTGGTTCTTGCTTTACTGTTCTTGAGTTCCTGGGTGGCATGTTTTCTCTCATCTTCCTATTGTTGTGTCACTGAGGAGATGGTGTCTTGGAGGCACATAACTTCCTTCAGGATCTGTATCATAAAATGCTTGATAGATTGGCTCTTGGAGGATGTAGATCTTTTCCTCCTTTTGAGAGAGGAGCCAGAGGAGTCAGATGATATAGCCGCAGGTTCAAGCATATTTTCCTTCCCTTTTCCCTTTCCATACATATGCTTCACCTTGTCTTCATTTGGTTCTCCATCCAGGGGTATTTCACAAAATTCAAACAGAGAAGTTAGCAACATAGCGTAAGGAAGAGATTGTTGTTAGGAGAAGCAAGCTATAATATACTTAATGAACATATAGGGAAAGCTGATGGGTATTTCATTTAGCAAACAGTATAGAACTACTGCATCCATCATTGTGACCTTGTCAAAACTTCCTTGCCGTGGAAGTATGGCATGAGTAATTATTCGATGAAGTTGGCGGTTTGCTTGAATCAGTGCCTGGAAGGTTAGTTTTGTTCCAGAAAGCTTTGACCTATTTTCAGTCGGAGTGCTATTACTTCATGATAAGTATTCCACTTTCATCTGAGAAAGATCTCAACACTCTGATATGGAACATGGAACAGTTGAGAAATTAGGAGGAGAAAAATGGTTATTTGTACGCCACATACGTAGGAGGTGATTGTGTCGCCATGATCGTGAAGATTGGTGAAGAAAAGTTGGACAAGCCTAGGATAGACAGGCTTGTGAATATGGAAAAGATTCTGCCATCCTTGAAAACAGAAAATATGAGAGAAATCGAGGTTGTTGGCAGAACATCTATCTGAGCATACAAGATGGGGGGTAGTGATGGTGCGTTTGGAAACAATTTTTCGAAAGGCGGTTTCAGCATGAACGTTGGCAAAGTAATAGGGGGCATGGGGAGAGGATTTGAGTGAAGGAGGAGAGTTACCCATTGTCTCTGTTGCAGGATCCTTACAAGGGCAGCGAGGAGGTGGAGGAGGAGATGGAGGTGCCTGTTTCATAGAGGTTTCCGGAGGTACATAGCAGGAGCGATTTGCTCTGGCCTTTCTTTGTGGTTGGGAAGGTGCAGTATTGGGAGGAGAAGCTGGAGCCAAAGGAGGAGGAGGCGATATGGACGGAGGGCTGTCTGAGGGTGATGGTGTAGGTGACACGTCTTCTCCTCTTGAACGACGGCATCGACGAGCTCCGAGAAGGTTTGGTCCCTGAGGTATGCTCTTTGTTCTTACCATTTTGTGTGGTAAGGAAGGTGAACTTTGGAAAGCAAAATGAAGATAGCTAGAGATGGTAGACGGTGGCTATGGGAGAGAGGAGACAGTTCGAGGAGGAGGGAAGATGAATGGAGAGATGGATGGGAGATGAAGAAGTGGTCAAAGATGATAGTGAGTTTGGGGAGCCGGAGAGTGCTGGGAGCACCGAGGGAGAGAGATATGAATGTTGGGAAGGTGAAAAGATATGGATGTGACAATATGGCTTTATGGGAAAATGTGGATGAGTGGAGAGAGAGATGGCTGTTGGAAAACGTGGGAAGAAGAAGAGATATAGGCACTGGAAATCGTGGGAAGTGAAACAATGACAGTGTAAGGTATTTACCTAAATATTAGGGGCATCCGATTTTTTTTCCTTGAAGAGAGAAAAAGGAAGAAAAGACAAAGCTAGTTTTCTGGAATGCAAAGAAGGCGTCAGGAAAGAGAAAGGAAGTGTAAGGTGACAGTGGGATCAGTAGGAAAAGAAAGGTCTGAAGATGGTAGAATGTAGCAGGAAAAACAAGGTATAAATAAAGAAATTTTTTTGGAAGGAAACGAAAAATGACAAAGAAGGGACATAGTGACTGTAGAGTGTGGTAGTGGGTGTGTGAAAAATGTACCATAACAGTACGAGAAAATCGTATCACAAGGAGAAAGGATAGTGTTGAAGAATAAGAATTTTAAATTTTTGTTATGGGCAGTAGAATGGTAATGGGCCCAAAGAAAAAAATTTTGAAACACTATTCGAATTACATGATCCAAAAAAAATCAGCTCTTAGTACAACAAGAAAAAATTGTGCTTGTACTATGCTTGCACCATCCACAGTAAAAAAAAATGGGTCAAAGATAATCAAGAAAGAAACCGTCATTCACGGCTTGCATCATCCAAGAGAATTAAATAGTGAAGTCACAAGTAAAAACACCACATAATAATAATGAAATCACAACCCAGAGAAAATTTAGATTTTATGCTAAGCAATTGTAACAAGAGATGTGAAATGAAGAATAAAAGAATACTCATTTATGTATGCACAAAATGATGTTCATGTTATGGTTGATGAGCACATCATGCCAATCGTTTTTCTTAGCATTCAAAATCTTTCCTCTAACAAAGGTTTTGTGAAAAGATCAGCAAACTATTTTTCAGAGTTTATGAATTGAATATTAATATTTCCTTTTTAAACATGTTTCCTAATAAAATGGTGTCTAATTTCAATATGCTTAGTCCTAGAGTGTAAAACAAGATTTTTGGACAAGTTTGTAGCACTCATGTTATCACAAAATAAGGGAATATTCAGGAAATGCAAATTGTAATCAACTAGTTGGTGTTTCATCCACAATAATTGAGAACAACAACTGGAGGCAGCCACATATTCCGCCTCTGCAGTTGATAATGCAACAGTGTTCTGTTTCTTACTAATCCAAGAGACTAAAGATTTTCCAACAAAGCAACATAAACCACTTGTGCTTCGTCTATCAATTCTATCTCCTGCATACTCCGCATCACAAAAGCCAGTTAAATCAAATGATTCATATTTAGGATACCATAAGCCCAGTGTTTGTGATCCAAGGAGATATCTCAAAATTCTTTTCACGGCAATAAGAAGATATTCTTTGGGATTAAATTGAAACCTTGAACATAATCCCACACTAAAAGATATATCCGGTCGGGGATGATGTCAAGTACATTAATGATCCAATTATTCCCCTAAATTTAGTTTCATCTACATTCTTTCCTTTTTCATCTTTGTCAAGTTTGGAATTTGGATGCATTGGTGTAGCCATGGACTTAGCATTTTTCATTCCAAACTTTTTAAGGATGTCTCTAGTATACTTCTCTTGGTTTACAAAAGTACCTTTGGAGGTTTGTTTGATTTGTAAACCAAGGAAGAAGGAAAATTCTCCCATCATGCTCATGTCAAATTCATTGGTCATCAACCTTGAAAATTCCTCACATAGAGTTTCATTGGTTGATCCAAATATTATATCATCTACATATAGTTGTACAATTAGGAGTTTATTTTTTGAATGTTTTATAAATAAAGTAGTGTCTACATTTCCCTTTTCAAATTTGTTTGCTAAGAGAAAGGTACTAAGCCTTTCATACCAAGCTCTTGGAGCTTGCTTTAGTCCATATAGGGCTTTTGAATGCTTAGGTACATGATTTAGTTTTTCTTTATCTTTAAAACTAGGGGGTTGTTTAACAAACACTTCTTCATTTAGAAATCCATTCAAAAATGCACTTTTAACATCCATTTGGTATAATTTAAACCCTTGATGAGCAGCATATCAAGTAGAATTCGAATAGCTTCCATTCGAGCTACTGGAGCATATGTCTCATCAAAGTCAATACCTTCTTGTTGATTATATCCTTGCGCCACGAGTCCAGCTTTATTTCTAGTAACATTTCCACTTTCGTCCATCTTGTTGCGAAATACCCATTTTGTTCCAATGATTGACCCATTCACAAGTTTGGCAACCAAGGCCCATACTTCATTCTTCTCAAACTACTTCAGTTCTTCCTTCATTGCTTCAACCCAAGCTTCATCCTTGAGTTCCTCATGGATAATTTTGGGCTCCATATTTGAGATGAATGCCACATGATTATGTTCCATTTGTTTAAATGATGACCTAGTTCTTATCCCTTGAGAGGCTTCTCCAATTATGAACTTGTGAGGATAGCTACTAGAAGATTTCCACTCTCTTGGCTTTCTTAGTTTTGAAGATGAATTTTCTTGTGTGCTTCCTTGTTCAAGCTCACTGCTTTCTTCAGGAGCAGATTGTTGTCCTTCTTCAGTAGCATTTTCAGAAAAATCTCCTTGAATTTCAGGAGAATTTTCGAGGAAGTCTCCCTGAATTTCAGGAGCATTTCTGACAATGTCTCCTTGATTCTCAGGAGCTTTATCTTCAGTCTGATTTCCTTCATAGATCTGATTAGTGGGTGAGTTTCCTACAAATTCATGTTCATTTTCCCTTGCTAAGGGGTTAGTTTCATAGAAAGTAACATTTATAGATTCTTCAACAGTTTTGGCATTTAAATTGTAAACTCTATAAGCTTTGCTTCTAGTAGAATATCCAAGAAAGATCCCATCATTTGTTTTTGAGTCAAATTTTCCTAGATTTTCTTTGGTGTTAAGAATGAAACATTTGCATCCAAAAACATGAAAGTAATGAAAGGTTGGTTTGATTCCACTCCACAGCTCATAAGGAGTCTTTTTCAATGTTTTTCTCATGATTGCTCTATTTAGAATGTAGCATGCAGTGTTTATAGCTTCAACATAAAAGAATTTTGCTACCTTATTTTCATTTAGCATGGTTCTAGCCATTTCTTGCAATGATCTGTTTTTTCTTTCAACTACTCCATTCTATTGAGGAGTTCTAGGACATGAGAAGTTATGTGAGATGTCATTTTCATTGCAAAATCTTTCAAAAAGATGATTTTCAAATTCTTTGCCATGATCACTTCTAATAGATACAATAGAAGTTCCTTTTTCAATTTGAATTTGTTTACAAAGTTTTTCAAATAGATCAAATGCTTCATCCTTGTGAGCAAGGAACAATACCCAACCAAACCTAGAATAGTCATCTACGATGACCATGCAATATCTTTTCCCACCAAGACTTTGAGTTTTAATTGGACCAAACAGATCACGATGTAAGAGCTCAAGAGGCCTTGAGGTGGAGATGAATCTTTAGATTTAAAAGAGGTATTTACTTGTTTACCCTTTTGACAGTGTTCACAAACAAGATCTTTTTCAAATTGAATTTTTGGAATCCCTCTTACCAAATCCTTTTTGATCAGCTTGGAGATTTGAAACATGCTAGCATGTCCTAGTCTCCGATGCCAAAGCTATTTTTCATCTTCAATGGAAGCAAGGCATTTTATATCTTGTTCTTTTAGGTCGTTTAAGGAAATGCAATATACATTTCCATGTCTTGGCCCAAAGAAAAGAACTTCATTACTATGTTTCTTGTGAATGATGCATTTGTTTCTTTCAAATGTTACATTGTGACCATTGTCACATAGTTGGCTGATACTTCACAAACTATGTTTCAATCCTTCCACAAGGTAAACATTGTTTATGGTTGAGGAGAGACTCTTACCAATTTTACCTATTCCAATGATTTTTCCTTTTCCATTGTCTCCAAACGTTACGCTTCCTCCCTCATAAGAATCAATCTTCTTGAAGATGGATATATTTCCTATCATGTGTCTGAAGCATCCACTGTCAAGATACCATATCTCACCTTTTCCTTTTGATGTTAAGCATACCCGCATTATTGTAGTAAGCTTTTAGGTATCCAAATCTTTTTGGATCCTAGAGTGTTTAGTAAGCTTCTAGCTGCATTAACATTCATAACAACTTTTACATATTTTCCATCAATGAATCTCCATGCTATAAAACATTTATTAGATGTATGTCTTAACTCTTTGCAGTTATAGCATATATCTTTCAATTTCCCTTTCACAAAGTATCTATGATATGGGTTTGGTTTACTCAAGATCTTAACAGAATCAGATTTGATAATATTTTTGTAAAATCTGTTTTGACTATTTTCTTTAAATCCTAATCCTGCTTTATTAATTGCACATCGTTGTGATCCAAGTAGTAAATTTAATTTATTAGATCCTTCAGTGAACTTACAAAGATCTTCAGTCAGATTTTTTATCTTAGCATGCAATGCTTCACTTTCTGATTTTAAAGCACTATGTTTAGATTAAAGATCATCGTTTTCAGATTTTAACAGAAAGTTTTCCCTTTTCAAAATAGTGTATTTTGACAAGATATTTTTTGAGTTGATCAGCAAATCATCAATGATTGAAAGCATTTCATCATGAGATAAGTTTGAGAAGTCTACCTCATTATCAAGAGATTAGCTATGTTCTCCTCTTCTTCATCTCTTGAGGAGTCATTGTCTAGATCTTTCCATGTTGATAGCAAACCTTTCCCTTTCACTTTTCTTCCTCCATCCTTCTGTTGTAGAAGAGGACATTCATTTTTAAAATGTCCTTTCTGTTTGCAGTAATGGCAGGTGATATCTTTCTTGAAGTCAGACTTGTTGATCTCTCTCTTGTGGCCACTTGCTCTTCTGTTGGCTCCTCTTTTCTTCCAAGTCTTTCCATTCTCTTTGCAAATAGGCTGAATTCTTCATCTTTATTGATGTCAGGTTCTGAGTCAGATATTACTTCTTCTCCGATCTTTGTCTTCAAGGCAATTTCCCTTTTCTTCCTGTTGTTCTTTAGATGTGTTGTTTCAAATGTTATCAGTTTCCCTCTCAACTCATCATAAGTAAGAGTTTCAATGTGTCTTCCTTCTTGAATTGCAGCGATCTTAGAAGTCCACTTATCGGTGAGACTTCTTAGGATCTTCCTTATCAGCTCTTCATTTGGAAAGGTCTTTCCAGCCATGTCTAGATTGTTGATGATAACAACAAATCTTTCTAACATCTCATCTATGTTTTCATTCTCCTTCATCTCAAAGAACTTATTCTCTGGTTAGCATATGGATTTTATTCAGTTTGATTTGTTTCATACCTTCATGAGTAATTTGCAGCTTGTCCCAAATTTCTTTTGCTGGTATACATCTGGATACCTTTCTGTATTCTTTAAAACTAATTGCGCACAATATCATATTCAAGGCTTTGGCATTGATCTCAATATGTTTCTTTTCTTCTGTATTCCACTCGTCTTTAGTTTTGGGAATCTGCTTCTCCCTACCATCTTCTGTTGTTGTCTTCATTGGAATAGTGAGACCCCTTGTGATGGTCTTCCAAATGTCATAGTTGGTTGATTGTATGAAAATTTTCATCCTTTCCTTCCAGTATGGATAATTTGATCCATTAAAAGAAGGAGGACGAGCAGTGGATTGTCCTTCCACCAGGTTGTATTGAATTAGTCCAGCCATGTGGTTTTCTTCTCTAAGTTATGGATCTTTGCTCTCAGCTGTTAAGCTTGATATACTAGAGACCTGTGCTCTGGTACCAATTGATGGTTTTGTGTGGCTTATAGAAGGGGGTTGAATCTAAGCAGATACTTTTTCGAAAAATCAAACTCGTTTTAGAAAAGTTATCTCGTAAAATTTTAGGAGATATCTCCTTATATTCTGGGAGACAAGTTTTCTGAAAAGGTTCTTTTTCTTAAACGAAAAACAGAATTTCTTTTGAAAGAAGGGAAATGTAAATAGTGAAAGGAAGAGAAGATCACACACAGAATTTATACTGGTTGGATTCCTAAGAGTTAGGAATCTACGTCTAGTTCTTCAAACACATAAATCACTATTCTTTCAAAAACCTTTCCAATACAAACACCAATTCAAAACAAACTCTCAAAGGATCCTTACAAATATTCAAAACACTTAAGAACAGAGATACACAAATATGACTTTTCTCAAAAAGAAAATTTCTCTAAACTCTGCCTCATTTACTCTCAAAGACTCTCAAGCAATAATGCTTCTCTCACAAAGAAACAAATCAGAACAAAAGAGATTATATAAAGGATTTCAGAGTAGATCTTGAGAGGAGGAAAGAATGAAGTAATTGCTTCAAATTGTAGGAATAATAGTAGACTTTTTAGGCTTTTCTTTTTCTGACTTCGAATAGTCACATCATCCCCTTTTATATGCTGATTTCACTCTGACCGTTGCAGGTTTGAATTTTTTTGGACGTTACAAGAATTTGATGTGTTGTCCACCTCTCATTGGTTCGTACAAGTCCTTTTGTACCATATACATTCTTCTATCCATTGTACATAGCATTTCTTTATGTACTATATCGTATAGTACAACACGACAACTTTCTTACTTTTCCTCTCTTTCTCCTTTTGTTTAAAAAATTCTTACACCTTTCATATTTCTTCTCCTCCAGCATATCCACTTTTGCTTTTCCAAAATCATGACAGTCCTTTCTTCTTTCTTTATCTGTTGCAACACATTTTCCTTTATTTATTTTCTGACACCACATTTCTCTCTCTTTTATTTATTTATTTTTGTCTCAAAGAGTAACCGCTTTCTCACGGTTCCCTTCCCCCCTTTTTATATTATTTCTTCCTTGTCAAACATCCTTTCATGTCACCCACATAGGGAATATATATCTCTTCTTCCAATATTCTTTCTCTCTTGTCTCATCACGTCAAGTCACTTCTTTCTTTTGTGTTTTGACTCTTTTTCTTTCAGATAAAATAATAACTCCAACTTCCTTTGCTTCTCCATGCGTTGGGCTTTATTTGGGTTGCTACAATTTTATTTCTTTCATTTGGCCGAAAGTAATGGGCTTAGAGCCTTTTCTTTCTTATTTTCCTTATTGCATCAAAAATAAGCTTGAGCCAAGAACTAAGAAATGATTTTTCAGTTATTAAAAAAAACTTTGGGCTTGACTTTTCTTGAAACACTTTAACACACATTTAAAACATTCATACAATGTTT
>QANU01029825.1:0-14472 GCA_003254905.1 Nissolia schottii
GAGTGGTATGTTCCTAGTTGTGAGTTCAGGAGAATTGTACTAGAAACACAGAGACAGACCTTTCCCGTCAGGAGAGCCTGACCAGACGAGTAAAAGAGACAAACCTTTCCCATCATGAGAGCCTGACCAGACGAGTAAAAGAGATAGGCCCTTCCCGTCAGGAGAGCCTGACAAGATGTGTAAGAGCTATGGTTCGCTTCCGGTTACGCCGTCAGGGCGGCCCCTCGCCACCCGGTAAGGGGGTGGAGTCATGTTGGCTCGAGGAATAGATAGAAAAGGTTAGGTCGTACACCACCAGGGGAAGAGTCCCAAGGTGTACGAGGAGGTGTGGTTAAGTCCGCTTCCGGTTACGCCGTCAGGGCGGCCCCTCGCCACCCAGAGGGGTAGAGTCTTGTTTGCCACGAGGAACATACATAAAAGGTTAGGTCGTACACCGCCATGGGGACGACGGTCCCGAGGTGTGCGAGGAGGTGTGGATAGACGGACAAAATCCCCGGGAGAGCCTGGCAAAAGCTATGACAGACAGACAGAATCCCCAGGAGAGCCTGGCAGAACTTATGAGAGATAGAAAGAAATCCCCAGGAGAGCCTGGCAGAACATATGAGAGATAGACAGAAATCCCCAGGAGAGCTTGGTAGAACGAATAAGAGAAGTTAGCATGCATAAGTTATGTGATGGATGGTTGTGTATGTGAATATATATATATGTGTGTGTGTGTGTGTGTGTGTGTGAGTGTGTGTGTGTGTGTGTGTGTGTGTGTGTATTTGGGTTAGGACATATCGAGTGATGTAGTATCACGAGATTGCCCCACAGAGTATAGGCGCATGGGTGCGTGATCAGAGGACACGATACCCAGACCACTAGGGATAGAAAGCGCGAGAACCTATAATTAGGTAAAGCAAGATTAGATTCTCTCGATCACCTAGTAAAGTAGGAAAGCTGCTCAGGACTAGAACAGATAATAATAAGTAGGACTGTAGTATAATTGTGACACCTAGAGATCCCTGAGCGGCGGAATCATAAATTGGAGCGCAAATAATTAGTTATGTCCCCCAAGGGTCTCCACTGAGAACGCAATGTTCTCACCCCCCGCCCGTTTATGGTTCCAGGTGCATATCCAAAGATCATTGATGATAGATACGCATGGTGAAGTGGTGGACAGTCCACAGCAGAATTACTTCAAAGGGACAGTAGGACGTTTAATTACGTAGTAGAAAAATACCTGTTTTGTATATGGTCTAGATAGGCCATTGACTCTTGTGTGAATTTTGTGTAGTATGTATTAGTAAGCAAATGTATGACTATGTGTTGGACCTTTGTACTGGTATTTGTGTAAATATAATAGGTATTGTATTAATTATCACTTAAATCCTTCGAGCTTCTATCGGTTGTATACATATGTTCTTTTCACCACGCATGCCTCATAGTTTATAAATTAGTAATGAAAAGGAAAAGTTTTCAAAACGGTCCATATTTTCAAGTAAGAACTATTTTTAAGTGTAAAACTAGGGACTAAAAGTAACCCCAACCAAAGCAGATAACAACACAGTAAGCATTGTTTGTGACGTACGTGTAAACAGTTAGTTAGGGTGTTACACTAGGTATAAGAGCAAGGGTGTGTCTGGGATGAGGATATTTAGTAAGAGTGGAACGGAGCAAGCAAGCAGCCTAGTTGCTTGGGCATGGCAGCATTACACTGAGTTTAATATCACTCATCTTCTTGGTAATGCTATGTACATATCCAGTTACAAAGATAATAATGATGTAAGCGGAAATGAAGAAATATGCTTGTATAGCGTGTAATCATGATATTCGTAGGAGAATAATAATCTGAAAGAATAGTACAATGATGTTACATACTATCGCTTTTCACATGAAAGCATAAAGGTAATATCAAAAAAGAAAAAAGTAAAAGAATAGGATCTTCATCTTAAGATTATGGAATAAAATGATGGAAAATTAGATGGATTAAATTGTTACTGAATGTGAAACCAAAGATATTGTGGTTGAATGTATCCTACATCAACCCGTTTGTTTTAATGACATTTTTCCATTTGGTTGTTTCTGCATTATCAGGTTGCTAGTAGTACCTATAGAGCATTTATGGCAACAAAACTTTCTATGGTTATTTTTTCATTACATGGTATTCAGTTACTTCAACTCTACAATTTGATGTTTCTGCTATTTTGTTCTGATGTTTTTCCTGCTATCTTTGCTGCCTAGTTTGCCATTCTGTTGTTGTTTCTGCTGTTTCTGCTATTTTTGCTGTTTTTCTGCTGGCTTGCTGTTTCACTTTTTGTAGTTTCTATTTTTCTATTCTTTGTTTTTGTTACTACTGTATCTGCTGTTTTCTGGTTGTTCTGCTTCTTCTTGTGTCTGCTATTTTTGTTTGTTGTTCTGGGCTTATTTGGCTCTTGACCCATTTGATTATGTAGTTGCTCCACATCCTTGGATGATTTGAGATTTTTAATCCATCAAAAAAAAAAAAAACTTGAATAAGCTTGTATCCACTAGACTTGTTAGTATTTATGCTTAATGGAGTAGAGTGGACCCATCTTGTCTCCATTTACATGTTTAATATCAATTATATAGTAACATGAAAAGTTTTATCCTCAAATGAATTTGAACTTTGAATTGTTACAAATTACAATGAAATTCAAACGACTCGGCAATACATAGCACAATATGCATTCATATTTATGGAATCTGAACCTGCAGGGACAAAAAGATAATTATCTAGTTTTCAGCTTAATAAGCATCTTAAAGAGGCACTCACTAGTTTGAATAATGCTTCAGTTACAGCTATTGCTACATACTGACCTTTTGTTAGCTTTTTTACTTCGTTAACTTATAAGTTGACTAAAATTTATTGTTTCATGCAGAGGGAACTTTACCCTAGATTGGTTCAGGATGTTTAGCTGATGATAAATGAACTAGGAAATGTTGCTGTTCTCTGGGAGGAATTATGGCTCGGTACTCTTCAGGATCTTCACATAGGGTTGCTTTTCCTATTGATAGGATCTTCATTGTCTTACATTGAAGAATTCTCCTTTTATGTTTGAGGGAGGGATGCCTTTCAGTGCTACATTTCGTCGTTCTTTTTTATTGCTCAACTAGGATTTACTATTAGTGAAGAGAAATGGACCTGACTATATTTTATTGCAGATGTGATGAGACGAATAAATGTGCTGAAAGAGGAGGCTGCAAGCATTGCATAAAATATCATACTTAGAACGAGAAAAACAAGATAAGTTCTGCTCGTTATTTTGCAATTCTAGCAACAAGTATATTTAAACTCCCATACTCACAGATAGCCTTCTTTCTTGTAATGGAAGGAGGGTAGCTGGAACGTTCCCAACCCCTCATTCATATTGCACTGACCAAGTATATTTAAACTCATTCTGTTTCAGCTTGTGTGTTATCTTAATTTAAGTTCTTTTTTTTTTTCTTTCCATAAATTGAATGTTGTTACATGTTCAATCTTCTGGCACACACTTTGGGTTTTTAGGAGTTTGGCTCTTAACTGTGGTATGGCGTGACTTCTGTTTATTTATATGAGATTGCTATTGATAGTGCTCAAGGTCAATCTCTATGTTTCTATTCTAATTTTGTAGTCTTCCTCTGCAACATCACATGTTGTTTAACCCAATAATTAATCTTTGCCTCTTATTATGTTAAGAGTTCCTTGACTTAAAAGAGATAGTTCAATGAATCATGTTCAGTTGTTGACCACGAATGCAATTATAAGGTCAATCTCTTAACTTGTGATTTTTGGCACAAATCTTATTTTGTGGCTCTAGTATTGTTCTTTTTCATCCCAGGACCTTTTTACCTCTTTTTTAGAATGATTTTTATCTCTAAGTTCATTACTTGTTACTTGGTACTCATGTGATGGTTTTATGAGGCTTAGAGAATGGGGATTGAATCTAAGCAAAGGCTTTTTTGTTTCGAAAAATTTACTTTTCTTAAAAAGTTGTCTCCTAAAATTGCAAGATATATCTCCTTGTTTTCTAGGAGACAAGTTTTCTGAAAAACTCAATTTCTTTAAAATGAAAATAGAATTTATTTGAAGAGTAGAGAATATAAAAGATAGAGGGAAAAAGAAAAACTCACAAAAGGATTTATACTGGTTCGATTCCTTAATAGGAATCTACGTCCAGTTCTTCAAACGCCAAAATCAGTTTTCTTTCACACAAATTTCAAGTACAAGAACCAATAGTTCATTTCACTCAGGAACTCTCAAATCAAAACAAAAACTTGAAACAAAACCTTTCTCTCAAGCTCTCTGTTACTCGCCAAAGAAAAATCCCAAATGACAAATATTTTCCAAAACAATGAAGACACTCAAAACTTCAAATCTGAGTATAAAACCAAAATAATCAGAAAGGGAGAAGTTTGTATGTGAAACTCTTGAGAAGGAATATCACGGATGGGCTTGGCTCTAGTGATCAAGGGTTGCTCATTTATACTTGATCCTTGAATGTTGAAGCTTCAAGATCATCTCCTTTATTTTTTTGTCATTCTTCCATGATTCCTCCTTGCCATAACTTGTGTTCTTTCTTCATTTGTCTTCAATCAGCTCACTTTTTGTTCATGCCTATTCACATGGGTTTTTAACACGTGCTTTCTATCTTGACCGTTGAGAATTTTACTTTCCATTTTCCTGCCTTCATCACGTTTTTTCTAGCATCCCTTTACGTGATTTTTTGTCTTTCTTTTGGCCAAAACATTTGCTTTCCTTTTTGTTTTATTTTCTTTCTTCACCTGCAGCTGTATCATAGCCATTTTAGTCTAGGAAAGTTTCTTGAAAAGAGGTTGTACTTGATAGCTTCCAATTTTTGTTGCTATTTCTATGTCATCCATTTATTTTGTTTCTCTTTCTTCTTTTTGAGAAAATTCAGCATTTTCATCATTGCAAGTGCATTTCTCTTTCTTTTGATTTTCCAGCAACATATATGTTTCCTACACGTTTTCCTTTCCTTCCTTTTTGAAATAATTTTGACTTGATAGCACTATAAAATATTCCTTTTTCTTCACTTTTCTTAAATTGGGCTGATGCACTTTCTTTCCTTCTTGTCCATGGGGAATGTATATTTTCCTTTCTTGCTTATGAGGATAGTATCCATCTTATTTTATTTCTTTCCTTTGCTGCCACAAAATTTGTTTGTCAGCCGTGTATCTCTTCATTCTTCATGGTCTTGTCTTGTCAAAAGACAAATTTGCTGACTACTATTCAGCCACGGGTCACAGATACTCTTTTGTGGTATCCTTTATTTTTGAAAATTTTAACGGGTATAAGATCTTGGGCTGCTCTTTGAATATCAAATCCAGCTCCAGCTGTATTTGTTTTGGGCTATGCAGATATTGGACAAATGTCCTTTATTTTCTTTGTGGTAACAGTGCCGCAGGTTTGGGACAGGAAAAATAATTTTGCTAACAAGAATAATTTAGCCTGAAACACTAGCACACATATTAGAATGTTCATGTAATGTTTGTCATCATCAATTTATTATTTTGCAAATTTAATCAACAATCTCCCCCTTGATGACAACCATTTAAGAGAAATTTGGAAAGACTTTAAATATACCTCTTTTGGCTGATTTGCTCCCCCTTAATGAGAGTTTTCCTGTGTATCCAAAATTTTGGACTTCCTTTCAATCAATTTTGACAGGAGTTTCTAATTCTGGAATTTTGTTTGACCTTCACGATTATCTTGATTTCTTAATTCAGAAATTCAAGATACCTGATTTCACTTATGAGTGAATAATTTTGAATTTAGCCCTTCTTGGTTTCTTCCCCTTTTTTAACGAGAAAAGGAAGATACAAGGTGGGCCTCACACACATGCAGGCATACATAGTCATGCAATGAGATAGTCCAAGTCCATTCAAGTTCAATCTTCACATGTAGCACATAATGACTTGGATAATCTCCAATTATAGTTTGAAAGTTTGAGTGAATGTGTATGCGTGTGAAATGTTTAAATGTGATTTTAGTGTGAGAAAAGATTTATATAGTAATGTTTTAATCACATAGTAAAAAGAAAATTATTTTGGAGATAAGTTTGAAAATTTCAGGAGACAAAAAAAATTTTAAGAGACAAGTTGAAAACTTTTAGGAGACAAGTTGAAAACTTTCAGGAGACAAGTTCTCTTCTGTATATACCTGATATTTTACCTGTTGATCTTTCTTGGCGCGTGCTCCTTTTATTCTCCCCTTTTGTCATCAAGGGGCCATTAACCCTGCAGAGGCCATAGTAGATATATACAGGTGTATAGTAATAATGGTATATATTGGGTATTGGTTTTAGATATTACATTGCAGAAGTAGTTAGAAGCAAGACTCGTAGGTCTTGGCAAGACATACAAAGCAGAAATAAAGATAAATACGTCTAAATATTAATATAAGTGAAACAGAAATTAGTTGTCATCGGAGGAATCGGAATCTAAAGGAAGGGTATTCTTGATCTGTGTGTGCAGATATTTCACACGTGCTTTGCCATTTTTAAACTCCCTCAAAGCTTGCTTCCTTGCATCTGCATGCTTTTGTGTGAGCTCAGATATGGTGTCCTGAATACACGAGACTTCCTTTAGAATTTGAAGTAAAAACTGCTTTATGGAGTTTTGGATTTTTTGAAGCGACCCTTTTTCTTTAAGATTCCAATCATGTCCCAAAGAATCACACTTGACTGCATTAAAGAGAATTTTGAGATACCTCCTCGGGACCAAAAAACTATGTTTATGGTATCTCAAGAGTGAATCATTTGATTTAACTGAAGTTTGTGATGCAGACTATGCAGGAGATAGAATTGATAGACGAAGCACAAGTGGATTGTGTTGCTTCAAAAGGGTCGCTTCAAAAAATCCAAAACCTCAATAAAGCAGTTTTTACTTCAAGTTCTAAAGGAAGTCTCGTGTATTCAGGACACCATATCTGAGCTCACACAAAAGCATGCAGATGCAAGGAAGCAAGCTTTGAGGGAGTTTAAAAATGGCAAAGCACGTGTGAAATATCTGCACACACAGATCAAGAATACCCTTCCTTTAGATTCCGATTCCTCCGATGACAACTAATTTCTGTTTCACTTATATTAATATTTAGACGTATTTATCTTTATTTCTGCTTTGTATGTCTTGCCAAGACCTACGAGTCTTGCTTCTAACTACTTCTGCAATGTAATATCTAAAACCAATACCCAATATATACCATTATTACTATACACCTGTATATATCTACTATGGCCTCTGCAGGGTTAATGGCCCCTTGATGACAAAAGGGGAGAATAAAAAGAGCACGCGCCAAGAAAGATCAACAGGTAAAATATCATGTATATACAAAACATAAGTTGCCTTCTAAATTGTCTCCTGAAATTTTTCAACTTGTCTCCTAAAATTTTCAAACTTATCTCGAAAATATTTTTACTGTGATTAAAACATTACTGTATAAATTTTTTTCACACACTAAAATCACATTTAAACATTTCACATGCATACACATTCACTCAAACCTTCAAATTATAATTGGAGATTATCCAAGTCATTATGTGTTATATGTGAAGATTGAACTTCAATGGACTTGGACTATCTCATTGCATGACTATGTATGCATGCATGTGTGTGAGGCCCACCTTGTATCTTCCTTTTCTCGTTAAAAAAAGGGAAGAAACCAAGAAGGGAAAAATTCAAAATTATTCACTCATAAGTGAAATCAGGTATCTTGAATTTTTGAATTAAGAAATCAAGATAACCTTGAAGGTCAAACAAAATTCCAGAATTAGAAACTCCTGTCAAAATTGATTGAAAGGAAGTCCAAAATTTTGGATACACAAGAAAACTCTCATTAAGGGGGGAGCTCACATTAAGGGGGAGCAAATCAGCCAAAAGAGGTATATTTAAAGTCTACCCAAATTTCTGTTAAATGTTTGTCATCAAGGGGGAGATTGTTGATTAAATTTGCAAAATAATAAATTGATGATGACAAACATTGCATGAACATTCTAATATGTGTGCTAGTGTTTCAGTTAAATTAATTTTGTTAGCAAAATTACTTTCTCCTGTACCAAATTAGTTGTAATGATATCACAAGAAAAATAAGAAAGAAAAGAAAGATGGGCCCAGCAAATTATATGCAACAAAAGCAAAGAAAGCATGGATGTAGTCCAAGATTTATGCTGAATATTTGTCAGCATATTTGACTTGACAAATCAAGACCATGAGGAAAAGGAATGCACGACTTACAAGCATAATTTTATGGCAGCAAAGGAAAGAAATAAAATAAGATGGAAATAAGGCTGTCAGCATTTAAATGATGGAAGAATGACTTGGCCTAAACTACATTGGAAAAGAAAACTATAATTTAAATAAAGAGAAATGAGGGAAGCACAAATCTTGCTACAAAAGAAGAAACTCCATCAGCTAAACTCAAGGAAAAAGGAAGAAAGAGAAATGCAATTATGACAAGCTAAAAAGGAAGAAAGAGAAAAGCACTTATGACAAGCTAAAAGGAAGAAAGAGAAACAAATAAGATTGGAAAAAGCAACAAAGATTGGAAATTAAGCTATCAAGGACAAAGATTGGAAATTAAGCAACAAAGATTCAACCCCCCTTCTCTAAGTCACATAAAACCATCAATTGGTATCAAATTAGATGATGGGAAATAGTAACTTAAGTTGTTTAAATGTTTTTTAAAGTTATAATTTTTTTGACAGGAAAAAAAAATCAAATATAATTAAAACATAAACCACAATTTTTTTTTAAAATACTATTGAATTTGGCGGTTATGAACTACCGCAAAATAAATGCTAAATTCCAAATAAAAAATTGTGGTGGTTAGAAACCGCTGCAAACTTTTTTTAGAATATTTAAATAATAAATTCCATGACGGTTTAGAACCATCACTAAATAAAGTGAAAATTCAAATTTAATTCTTCGCGATGATTACAAACTACCGCTAAATTTCTAATGCTTGGGCTTAGAGATATGTTTCAACACACTTGTTAACGGCCTCACTTTGCCCATCTGTTTGGGTTATTGACGGAACTCATTTTGAGAGCGGTACCTGCTTCCTTAAAAATCTCTAACTAGAAAGCACTCATAAATAATCGATCTCGATCCGATACTATGGAGTTGGGGAATCCATGGAGCTTAACCACCTCCTTCACGAACAGGTCAGCTACTTCTTTAGCGGAATAAGGGTGAGATAATGGGAAGAAATGGACATACTTTGTCATTCTATCCACCACAACGAAGATGGTATCTTTTCCTTAAGCCTTTGGTAATCCTCCAATAAAGTCCATTGCAATCTCTGACCAGACATTTATGGGAATAGAGAGGGCTGTAATAGGCCAGCAGGGGTAAAGGTGGAGTGCTTGTGGGTCTGGCAAACTGCACATTGTTTCACATAGTCCATGCTGGTCTTCTTCATGCCCTCCTAGTGTACAATGCCAGCTATTCTTTTATATGTGCGGAAAAACCCAGAGTGCCCTCCTAACTTGGTGTCATGGAACTCTTGCAATATCTTAGGGATCAATTTGGAATGTTTTGGGACAGCCAACCGCCCTTGATGTAACAACTTGCCATTTTGTAGAGAGTAACCTACTGGAGCCTCGTGGCCTGAAATTAAATTCTGCATAATGCCCCTGAGCTTCGGATCCCCTTGGACTTCTTCCGGCAGGCCTTCCCACTCTCCTACAGAGACTACTGACACGGCAGCAAGCTGGAATTTTCTGGAGAGAGCATCAGCCACTCGATTTTCCTTCCCGGCCTTGTACTTAATATCAAAATCGAACCCCAACAGCTTGGTCATCCATTTCTGCTGCTCCTCCCCTCCAATTCGTTGATCCAGCAGAAATTTCAGGCTTTTCTGGTCTGTAAAAATAGTGAACCGTTGGCCAAGTAGGTAATGCCACCATTTTTGAACGGCCAATACCATTGCCATTAATGCCCTCTCATATACCGACTTAGACTGAGCTCGTTTGGAAATTTTTTGGCTCATGTATGCTACCGGTCGACCTTCTTATAACAGGACTGCTCCTATGCCTTTGCCGGAAGCATCTGTTTCTATGGCAAAAGGTTTGGAAAAAGAGGGGTCAGCCAAAACAGGAACAGTTGTCGTAGCCGTGTTGAGTGCTTCAAATGCTGCTTGGGCTTCGCTATTCCACTTGAATTGATCTTTCTTTAGGAGTTGGGTAAGAGGCCATGCTATCCTCCCATAGTTCTTCACGAAGCGTCTGTAGTATCCTGTTAAACCCAGAAACCCTCTCAAAGCCTTGAGATCTTTAGGAATTGGCCAATCCAACATGTCTTGGATCTTCTTGGGGTCTGCGGCTACCCCATCCTTTGTGAGATGTCCCAGGTATTCAATCTGCACTTGGGCGAACCTGCATTTTTTTTGTTAAGAAAGAGTTGATGTAGTCCAAAAACCTCAAACACCTGTTGTAAATGCTCCCAATGCTCTGCTGAACTCCTGCTATAAATGTGAATATCGTCGAAGAAAACTAGGACGAATTTCCTCAAAAAAGGCCGCAATAATTGATTCATAAGTTCTTGAAAGGTGGAAGGTGCGTTAGTTAAACCAAAAGGCATTACCAAAAATTCGTAGTGGCCCTCATGGGTTCGAAAAGCTGTTTTGTGGATGTCTTCTTCCCGCATTCTGATCTGGTGGTAACTAGATTTGAGGTCTAGCTTGGTGAATATTGTGGCTGCACCTATTTCATCTAGCAATTCATCAATCACGGGAATGGGGAATTTATTAGCTACGGTCTCTCGATTTAAGGCTACCGCCAGCCCCCATCTTTCTTTTTGACTAATATCACGGGACTAGCGAATGGAATCGTGCTAGGCCTTATGATACCTGATTGCAGCATTTCTTCAACTATTTTCTCAATTTCAGTTTTCTGGTAATGGGGATACCTGCAAGGTCTGAGGCGGGGGATTGCGGCTCCGTCCTTGAGGAGGATGGCGTGGTCGTTCGGGCGTTGGGGAGGCAGCCCCTCAGGTTACTGGAACAAGTTCTGGAACCGCTGGAAGAACAGCTCGGTCTCTGTTGTCGTATTGTCATTCTCCTACACTTTAGTGGCCACTGCCAGAGAAGTGATGACATAGCCCTCTCCCTTGCTCTTAAGGGCGTGCAAGGTGTTTTTCCATGAAGCTCGGCTTCGGCTAAGGGATGGATCACCTCGTAAAAACTTCTTCTCACCATCTTGCTCCCAACTCAACGTTAATTCCCTGTAATTCCNGCAAGCATAATTAATTGAAGAATAATCCCTGAAGAATGGAGCAAAAGGGCAAAAGAGGAAAAGAAGCTAAAAGACAGAAATCAAAGCAGGACCGCTCAGCGCACAAGAAGACAAAGCACCGCTGAGCGGTGCACCCTTGGCCGCTCAGCGGATGTACTTCAGTGCCACTTGCAGCCGCGCATTTATTGCGCCAGTTAGCACCAACCGGGAATTGCGGCGCCGCCTGACTTATCGGCGCCGCCCCTGCAAGGCTGCCGGTGCATTTATTACGACAGTCTTTCACCGCGTGAAATGATAACGCCACTCTGCGATGGAACAAGGCCGCTCAGCGAAAAAGCTCAAACCGCTCAGCAGTGGCACCTGTACCGCTGAGCGGTGACCCCCAAACTTCGCCTATAAATAGGAGGGCCGAGGCACTCATTAAGGACATCTTCCGTACACCCTTCTCCCTCACAAAATACTTCATTCTTTTACATTTTAAAGCATAGTTTAGTTTAGCAACAAAGAGGAGGCCGGTGAAGGAGTCAGGAGATCGAAGAAGCTCGGCGGAGCGGCTGTCATGATAGCGTGAGAACGTGTCATGGTAAGCGTCCAAACCTTGCCTCTGAGATTCTCTTGTAAGATGAATTTCTAATCCTCTTGTTGTTGGGATTTTGATGAGTATTGTAGTATGATTGTATCCATGTAACTTTTTGCATATGAAACTATCAGTTTCTATGATTAGCTTGAATGATTTTATGCTTAATGCTAGCTTTTGTTTAGTATTTTGACTCTTGACTTGAGACTTATTTGTATGAACGAGAGTTATATTAATTAAGGTGTAACCAAGTTAGGATCAATCTTGCTATGCTAAGCTAGATTCTAGGCTTAAACGTTGTGAACGAAAGTTACAATTATTAGAGTCGGAACTAAATCATTTCATCTAATTCTTGTTGCCGTAACTAGAATAAAGGATTAGTCGTTATAACATCTGGAATAACGCTGGCGTACTTTGTTAAGCTCGTGTGCGAGAGTGACAGTTTAACAAAGGAAACCTGCGATCTTTTCATGCTCGAAAGCGATGAACAAGTTAAGATCTGGTGGCGGGCAATCAATGAAATGATAGTTCTGTGTAATAAGTAAATGGATGCATGAAATTATGATATGATTCAATTCCCAACAAGCTTCCGGATCTACCACTGATTTGTTGCCTATTTATTTTTATGTTGTTTATTTACTTATTTTAAACTATCAACAATTTATCAAATCCTTCACTTCATTGTTTAATTAACTAAACTCAAGAACGGTATTTTTGCAACTCTCTGTGGATTCGACTATACCCGACTATACTGCAATTGGATTCCTCGAGAATCTGAAAGTCGTAAAGTAGGATATATATTTATTTTGAATGACGAAAGTGTAAATGAACTTTCGATAAAATTGGCATAGTTGTGGGAAACCAGACTATGTCAAGATTGGAGAAAGTGTAATTAGGCTTTCAACAAATTTGGAGCCGTTGCCGGGGAGTTGCGTCAAAACTACATCGGTTGAGTTTTGTTTAGTTAAGCAATTGTGAATATTTGTAATATATTGTATAGTTCTTATGTTGTTATTTTGTGAACTATCTTGTTCTAATCTTATTGGCTAGTATAAATTTTTCTTAGCTATTGCGAGATAAAGCTGCAAAAGATCAGTTGTTATTTGACCCTGAAATTGAAGCTACTACTCAGAAACGCAACAGTAAAAAGAAAAAGAAGCAACTGGATAAACAAAGACAAGAACAAGAGGGCATTTTTTCATCTTCAGAAAGCACCCAACCAGAAACCATGACTGACAACACGGGAGCTGGTGACAACACAGGAGCTGGTGCCAACACAGGAGCCAGTGACAACAGGGGTTTTGTCAACTTTACCCCTAGGAACATTATTAGAATGAGCAGAACCACTGGAGCTCAACGATCACCTCAGATGCAACCTGGCCTGGTACAATTATTGTATGCTAGCCCGTTTGCAGGTTTGGATCATGAGGGTCCTTATGCTAATTTGACAAAGTTCTACGAACTCTGTGGGACTGCGGGAATGTAGGAAGCTGACGAAGAATCTATCTTTTTGAGGATGTTTCCCCTAACGCTGATTGGAAAAGCCAAGGAGTAGTTCCTGGATCAACCACAACATATTTTGTCTAACTGGGATCAATTAGAGGAAAAGTTCTGTGCGAGGTATTTTTCTCAATCCAAATTTATGGATTTAAAAACTGCAATTTCTACTTTTGTGCAGGCACTCGGAAAAAGTCTCTGTGAGGCCTGGGAGAGGTATAAATCCATGCTGAGGAAATGCCCCAATAATGGGTTCGACGCGCGGACACAAATTCATATCTTCAGAAACGGACTCCAACAACAGCACAAACTTATGCTTGACGCTGCAGCTGGTGGACAAATAATGTCCAAAACACCCGAAGAAGCTATCTCTATCATTGATTCCATGGCCTTGACGGATCAACAAGGCCAATACCACAGAGGACCCAAAAGAGGAGGAATGCTTGAAGTAGGCACAAACGATGCAATTCTTGCTCAAAACAAGCAACTCCAACAACAAATAGATGAGGTGAAGAAAGCCTTAAACGAGTCGCCGAAGCAGATCAGAGAGGCTCGCGAATCCAAAAAGCAACAGGTATTTCAATGTGAAAATTGTAATGGTGATCACACGTCTGTTAATTGTCATTTCAGGGAAGAAAATGTCAACTTCCTTGACAACCAGCCAAGGCCCTATCAAAAAGGGGCTGAATCAAAATTTTCAACAGCCATGGAGGCAAGAGGCAGGACCTTCATTTAACAAAGCGCCGCAACAGCCATATCAACAACCTCGCCCATATCAGAATCAGCCGTCGGTGTATCCAAAATGACAGATAGGGTAAGCGTTTCACTCATCATCAACCATTGAATCACATCAGACTAGATTTGTTACCTGTTTCAATCATTGTAACAATTGCATGGTTAATCAAGGATCACTAAGGTCTTTTAAGGGTTGTAACATGGTTGGGCTTCAAGAAAACTTGGTTTTTCTCGATAAGAATGTATTTCTGACCGAGAGCATTAGGAAATTTTTAACTTCTTCATTCTTTTCTTTTCATATTCCTTTGCTTTTCTTTTTCTTCTTTTTATTTTTCCACCTTAATTTTTCCTCTTTTAATTTTTCATTTTTCCAAGGTATTTCATCAAATCAGCTCAACCACTTAGCTTTCTTTAATAGATGAAACCTCC
>QANU01029826.1:9205-184748 GCA_003254905.1 Nissolia schottii
TATATATATATATATATTTCATGGTCAAAATCACCAGCTCGTTATTTTTCTTTTTATTTCTTATAGTTTTATGCTTTTGTCAAGCCACTCTTACTACCTTACAAAGCCTTCCCATATGACCCAAACTAATCCAAAAAGGCCCCAAATATTAAACCAAAAAATTTTCAGGCAGAAATAAAAGGGAATCATATATAGAGATTGAGGGACATAAGGATAAGAAAAAGGGGAAAAAGGAAGACCCTAACATGTCATTTATTCCGGCAAGATCGGATACGCTTCTGGAATTAGTACGCAGGGAATGCGCCAGCAAAGTTATCGACAGAGAGATAATGAGAAATGTAACAAAGATGCTAATGGATTTAGGTGATTCTGTCTTTAAGGAAGGGTTCGAGACTCGTTTTCTTCGAGTCTCGGCTAAATTCTACGTGACAGGATCTGAGTAATTGAGTGTTGTCTGAATGAGGAAAATAGATAGAGTGAGCCATAACTTGGATCCAAGGAGATGATTGAGAATCACATGCGTACATTAATCTTAAAGATGGCACTCAACTTGAGAATCAAGAGAAACTTAGCAAGAGAATAAAGCGCCAACAGGATTAGAACGTACCTTTTAACTAAGCAAATTAACTAACACCACACCGAGTGATTAATACGGTTTCAGTACCAAAATTAAACAGTAAGCAATGTAACACTACACAATTAACCCAATTTCAGAAACAGAGGTTCGTTTGGTGCTGAGGTACGAAACAGAGCAGCTTCAGTGGTCAAGCACAGGCACCCGAGGGGATAAAGGACGGCGGAGCTTGGAGAAGAAGAAGAAGAAGAATGATGAGCAGAGAGAAGAGAAGTACTCACAACACTTTGAGCTGCATCTCCTCTCCCTCTCGCTCCTGCGACACTCCGTTCCTTGTGCGTCCGTTGCCACGCGTCCTCCTTCTCTAACCGCTTTCCATTTCTGCTGTTTGTTACCAGTCCTCCCTTCCCCCTTTCCTTCTTTGCCCTTCTGTTTTGCAATAATCCCTTCCTTGTCCCTGCTGTTTGTTGCACTCTTGAGCATTGGATTTATGTCGTCTCTATGTATCAAGACTTCCTGTTTTATTATGATTTGTCTCGTTACAGTTTATAGCGAGCAATATAAACCATCAAAATTTATGAGACAGGGTATTATGTTAAATCTATGTTAGACTTTTTTTTTTTTTTGGGTCAATATGTTGAAAGGTTAAAACCGTATCATATTTACTTTCTAAAACTATTTCGTGACAAATTTCGACCTCTAAAGTTCTAAAGTAAATCTTTTACTTTAGGTTATGTTTGTGAGTAAGGTTTTGGAGGAAAAGAAAAGGTTTTTCGAGACTTACTAATGATTTTTAAAATCCAAAATCTTTCATTTCCTTCTAAATTCAACTCTCAAACACATCGAGGATAAAATAAGTATTATCATCATTAGATTAATAAAGTAAAATGTAATACTCAATTTCACTTTATTAATTTAATGATGAGATCACCCACTTTACCATTTAAAATGAATCTCTCACTTTAGAAAATCTTTTTTCATTATGACATATCTGGGTTAAGTAAATGAGAGTTAGCTTGTCTGCCAAAAATAAAATGAAATGAAAGTTAGGTGAACTAATGATAATTACAATAGCATCTAAAAAAAAGCCTAAGAGAAAATTAAAAGTGGGCATATGGGCTCACGCCCATGGACCGGTCAGACCACTCAACTTGTACGGGTTAAGATCAATTACTTTATTAAATCATTAAAATTCAGACTTTTTAGCCTGATCTATACTTGCGGGTTAAGTAGGTTCTGCTCATGGAACCCGAAGAACAGTCCGTGGACCACCTGATCCGCCCCCCTTCCCTACATGGTCTAACCAGACCAACCTACACACAACCTATTAACATAGAAGTCCAACCCAAAATAAACCAATTTACAGCCCATTGTTAAGGCTAAATGGCTCGGCATAAAAAAAAAAAAAGTAACACCATTTAATAGAAATGAATCTTTTTATATTATTTTTTCACATGACATTGTCGTGTATGATTTTTTACTATTAGTTGAAAAAGTAACACTCATGCATAATATAACAAAATTAATGGTAGTCGAATTTGGTCAAAGCTCCTTCTTCAATCACTTAAAAAGAGAGACAGCCATAGGCAAACTCACCGTGTAAAGAATTTGAGGAAGAGGAAATTGGAGGTATGTGCATAGTGACCAATACAACTATATATTTTTCTAATTTTTTTGTTAAGTATTGTGGCCCGCAATATTCGGATCTTAGTGGCTCAATTATATATGGTGATTTCTTTTCTTTTTAGATAGTTAATATTTAATCATGAATATTCTAGTGTAAGCATGTGACAATTTGCAGTTGTTTGTATACTAATCAAACCCCATGCTATAATTAAAAAAGAAGTATCAGCGCATATGACAAATTTCTAGGGCCAGTATATTTTGATATTACTAATCAATTATGCCTGATCCGATCACTATCAAGTAAACAAGTTACATAATAATTTCCAATGTATTTTAAGGATTATAAACATAGTTAAACTTTAATAGATAAACAAAACTAGTTAAACAGCAGCCGCTTTTGATTGGTTCACACTTACAACTCCCTAAACCCCAAAAGCTCCACCTCTTCACATCGGTTACAAATTTAATTTTAACAACGGTTTTTCATAACAAACAAAATAACCTGGAATACATGGTTTGGTATTAATTTACTTATTTCTCCCTATATTCTTTTAGATATGGATAATCACTCTCTCCTTTGAGATCAATTCATGTTGCCTTCTATATTTCGGTGGAAAAGAAAGGCAGGTTTACCTCTAAAAAGGTTATGAGGGTTTTATACAAAAATCAGAATCTCTTTAAATATAACACAATAAACTATATATAATGATTTTAAAAATATAACATCATAATATATTTTAAAAATGAGAGGTCAACTTACCAAATGCCAAAGGGTGGCATGAAGTTGGGGGCCAGCGAGACCCACGTTTTTTTTTTCTTTCAAATCGTTGCTTTGTCAATTACCGCTTCTTGTATATCACAAAAATTGACATCTTATGTACATTGTTAAACATCTTGATAAAACTAGCAAAGGGACATAACAAATACTACAAAGAAAATACAAAAAAGAGGAAAGACTACAATTATATTATAAGAGTTGTGTGTATCTAATGGTTACAATGAGGTGCCAATATATAGGTCAATAATAGAATCATAACTTAAATGATAGAAGAAAATTAAATCTAACCTAAATTTGCTATGAATAAATCGAAATCAATCACAAATATACAAAATATACTAATTTATTTCTAACACCCTCCCTCAAGCTAGAAGTTCATCTAGTTTTAAGCTTGTCACAAATAACAACGAGTGTTAAGTCTAATTTTTAGGTCATTTTTCATGAATTCTACACACAATTTAGAGCTGGGCAAAACCAGCAAAAGCAACAACTGAGGCAATATCAGGAGCTGGGCAGAACCAACAAAGACAACATCGAGAGCTAGGCGGAATTAACAATTTTGAAGTAGAATTGGATACAAATTAAGGAACTCAAAATCAGATTCAGAACACCAAAAAAAAAACTTGGGAATGGTGCACTAGCCATGCCACCGGTACGTGTAGATTCCAACGACAGCAACTTGGTGGCTAACTCTTCTAGTAATAACGAAGATGATGGTGGTGGTAGTGTAGTGAATGGAGGTTGGTAAAGGTGAAAACTGTAACCGCAATAAATAGGTATAATAAGTGATGGTGGGGGAGGGTACCATTGTTCGGTGGAAGGTCATAAAATAGAGACAATAGTGAAGGGTTTTTTCTATTTTATTTTTTCTCGGGATAGAGGAAGCAAAAACGAAGAATGAAAAACTGAGAATTTAATCTCAGAGTAGCAGAAGTATAAAAATGGTTTACGGAGAGATTCATGACCCTAATACCATGTTAAATATCTTGTTAAGACTGGCAAAGTGACACAACAAAGATTACAGAGAAAATACAAAGATCAAGAAAGACTACAATTGTATTATAAGAGTTGTGCGTATTTGACGGTTACAATGAGATGCAAATATATAAGTCAATAAAAGAATCATAACTTAAACGTGAGAATCAAATTAAATCAAACTAAGTTGGTTATGAATAAATTGAAATCAATCACAGATATACTAAATATTCTAATTTATTTTTAATATATATCATTCAAAGGAACAAACGTTACAAAGTAGATAAATAAACATTATCAAACACAAACAAGTAAAATCAAACGATGTGTGTTCATGCACGCACAAAAACTGATAAACAAACATTATCAAACACATAAATGAGAGATATCAAATATATGTGTATCCGTGCGAACATACATGTTCGATGACAATGTTTGTTTCTCTATTTTATAATGTTTATTTTTCTGTGTGCGTGTACACAAACTATCAATTTCTGGGCATGTAAATAATATTTTTGTCACTTTGATGCGATCCTAGATCTAGTTTGCATGTTACTTGTGCCGGCCTTCCTCGAATTATTTATCATAAGACGCTGAAAAATGTTTATAAAACAGTACAACGCAAAGCAAATTCTAATTAAAACAGCACAAAACATAAACAAGAAGGTGATCACTTTGCAATACTCATGGCTTCACACAGCGGCCGCAAAGCAAATGAGATCTTTCAAGGGCAAGTTCTCTTGTACAAACACATGTATGCATTCTTGGATTCGATGTGTCTCAAGTGGTGTATCGATCTCGGCATACCAAACATAATCCACAACCATGGCAAATCCATTACTCTCAACGAGTTGGTGTCGCTTTTGCAAGTTCCACCGGCGAAAATCAGCGGCGTACAGCGCCTCATGCGTTACCTATCACACAATGGATTCTTCAAGATAGTAAGAATCCATGACAGCCAACAAGAAAAGGAAGCTTACGCTCTCACCGTCGCATCGGAGCTCCTTGTCAAAGGCACTGACCATTCTTTATCTCCGGTAACCGAGCTTTAATAGATCCATTCCACCAGTTGAAGGAGTGGACTTATGAGGAAGATCTCAATCTATGTGAACTCTCCTATGGATCATGTTTCTGGGATTTCATCAACAAGAACCCTGCATTAATGTGTACCTTCAATGAATCAATGGCCAGTAACTCTCAAATGATGAAATTGGCTTTGAGAGACTGCGATTCGGTCTTTGAGGGGCTGGATTCCATTGTGGATGTTGGCGGCGGAACTGGAGCCACTGCTAAGATTATTTCCGAGGCTTTCCCGGAGTTAAAATGCATAGTGTTTGACCTTCCGCAGGTTGTGGAGAACTTGTCAGGAAACAATAATTTGAGTTATGTTGGTGGAGACATGTTTAAATCTATCCCTAAAGCCGATGCAGTCCTACTTAAGGTATGTTTATGTACTACTTAAGGTGATTACAAATGTCATAAAAAAAATTAATCTTTTTTTCCTTTTATTTTGCAGTGGATTTTACATGATTGGGGAGATGATGATTGCATAAAGATATTAAAAAATTGTAAAGATGCTATTTCAACTAATCACAAAAGAAGAAAAATAATTATTATAGATATTGTGCTAAATCAAAAGTGTGATGAGCATGAAGTAACTCAAATGAAGCTCCAAATGGATGTGTTTCTGACAACATGTTTTAATGGAAAAGAGAGAAGCGAAGAAGATTGGAAGAAAGTCCTAATAGGTGCAGGTTTCAAAGACTACAAAGTATCACCTTTAACTGGCTTTTTATCTATTATTGAGGTGCATGCTTGAACTTAATTTTGTGATCTATTTACAAGTTTGTATTTTACCAACTAAATAAAGTTGTTCTTAGGTCACAATTGATTGTAATTTATGGAAAAATTCTTTTCCTTTTGTTGTTGTAGCATTTGTTGCATTTTTAGATAATATATATCTATTTAGTTTCGTTATCGTGTCTATTGTGGTTTACAAGCTATTTTAGTAGGTCTAGTGTGATAGTTTGAAAAAGCTGAACGAACATCCTGATAAAAAAAAAGGACTAGATAAAGTTGTTAATAGGTCATAATTAATTGGAATTTATGGGAAAAACCCTTGCTTCTTTCTTTCTTTTTTTTTATATAGTTTAAAAACAGGCTCAAATCATCCATATAATGAGGAGCAAACAAAAGTAACACTCATGAGCAAAGTGACGAGTACAATCTGCCCCCCAACAAACAACGAAACAAAAAAACAAACACAACATAACCAAGGGAGCAGAATCAGCAATTTAGCAAAATAACAATAACTACCTTAGTTGATCTCCGATTGTAACACTAGGCAAATTAACCGGAAAAAAAAGAGAGAAAAACAAAACATAACAACCATAAATATACTCCCAATTCACTAGTAATGTAGTCGCAACAACGGTTATCACGAGATTCAATTTTTACAGTCGAGCTTCTCACCCCCTTCCCCTTTGGCATGATCATCAAGAAAGGGAGGAGGGAGATTGAGACAGAGACTCAAAAGACCACCAAGGAGCTGTCCAAAATCCACAAAACTCAAGACATATACACCAATGAAAGTAGGAGGAGCAACTAACAGCAACCAAACCATGAACCACACTGACTTGCACCATGTTATTTTCAACTATCTAGCCCCCACTCCCTAATCGCTAACTCCGCCAAGACCTCACCACCTCCAGATTTGTCACATAGAATTCAGGTGGGTACGAGATATTTTGCCTCGATGCACTAGCCCAATAGCCCAATCACCTTAGGATATTAATGATTTATGCTTCCCATATGGGTTTAAAGTTTTCAAAAATCATCCGGTTTCTAACCCACCACAAGGATCAACTCACAACAAACAATAAGTACGACCACAACTTCTTTTTGAGTCCACTAACTGGGGCCCCATTCAAGCATTGAAAAATGCAACCGGATCCCTCGGCATGCACCACGGCAAGTTCCACCAACTTCCACACCTCGGCCATACCACATGAGCCACTGGACATGTAAAGAGTATGTGATCCAGTGTTTCTTCCCCAGTAGAACAAAATTAATGTTCATGATTCGTCACTCCCTTGTACGTGAGCCAGCCTTCATAACCTCTCCTTAGTATTGAGACATTTTTGTAGGATAAACCCACATCAGGAGTTCAGCACGGGGAAGAGCGACCCCTGCCACGTCAATCGCCCAGCTAACCACTCGACTTAAAGGCCTGCAAAGAAAATAAAGAAACAATAAATATACCAAATTTGTTATAGTCTCAAGCGCTCACATCACTTTCCCCCTCTATGAAAATATGTTGGTCAACTGTAAGGATATGATCGGCAACAAGAGTTTCTTTGCAGACAAAAAACCCTCTGTGCCATTGAAGTTTCCACTTCCAAGTATCAGCCTCATTCCCCACTTTTTAAATGAAGCAATCTTTTGGCACTAAGTTAGAGTATAATCTTGAGAACTTAGTCTTAAGAGCACAATCCCCCATCCAAACATCTATCCAGAAGCTTATATTTTTCACATTCCCTACTCTCTTTTTCAACCCAGTCATAGTTAAAGCTTTTACCACTTTCCTCATACTACTCAAATCCGATAGTTATCTCCAAAGGCGAGGCGGTTCCACTGATGGGAGGCTAAGCAATCTTTCTTCTTTCTTGTTGTTGTAGTCTTTGTTGCGTTCTTACTATTATCACTATTTACAATAATATATATATATATATATATATATATTAAAAAAACTAAATAAAGTTATAATGTCTTGGTAATAGGTTTAGATATTATTATGTACTGGTTAAAGGTGACTAAAGGTAGGGCAAGGTCATTTACATTTGTCTTTTAGAGTGATATCAAGCTTTGTATAAATCTCCTTTCTCGTTTTGTTAGTACCTTTGCTAGAGTTAGTCACTAGAAATTAAAGGAAAATTCAAATTGTTTTATTCTATGGATTTAATTTAAACTCCTTGACAATGTAAATTATCCAATCATTACTTAAAAGATCATGCAAATAAAATAAATTAAATAGATGATTATGTAAAAATCTTTTTTAACCAAAAAAGTTAGACTATGAGCTATAAAAAATTTCTATTAACCTAAAAGGTCTTTTAAAAAATACATATTTTAATAAAAAAAATGGTTGAAATATAGGTTATGAAAAATAATCATTAACCAAAAAAGAATTTTTTAACAAAAAAAAAAATTTTTAACCAAAAATGTTAGGTAGGCTGTGAAAAATGTTTATTAACAAAAAAAATTAACTATATAAGCTATGAAAAATATTTATTATCCAAAACATTTTTTAAACAAAAATTAAAAAAGACTAGCCTATCAACTATGAAAAATATCTATTAATCAACCAAAAGGGCCTAATCGTATGATTGTACTTGCTTGAAACTTGGTTTTAAGGCCACCCATTTAGTAATTGCACTTAAAAAGTGTGCATTATAATATAAAAATAACACTTTTATAGTCAAAACAACATTTTATAATACTTTGGGTTATCTTCATTTTAGCAATCTCGTAAAAAGTATAGTCTTAACTTCATAATACATTATAAGAAAGGTTACACTTTTAACAAAATATTGTTTTTAACAAATATCACATTTTAAAGCTAAAGTTACACTTTTGTAGGGTTGTTAAAGGGAGGGTGACATAAAATATTATTGTGTTTGACAATAAAAGTGTTTCTTTTTATATTATAAGACACTTTTTAAATGTCGCTAATAAAAAATAATAAAAAGCATAGCCTGAGGTCAAATTTTGGAAATATCTACACCTTTCAAACGGTCCAAATAACATTACTCGACCAACAAATGACATGTTTGGCTTTGAAGACTACATTCCCGGTCCAAGAAACCAAGGAGTGTTTGGGGATGTTGAAAAATTAAAATTATTTCAATAATTGGTTAATAATAAAATCGATTATATAACAATTAATTTATGTTTGCATACTTTAGGTGAAAAGTGGTTTTAAGATAATTTATTTTGTTTGGATTATAGAAAAAAAAATCGCTTTTGTATGATAAATTATGAAAAAGGGTATGGCATAATTATTTACATTATATAATACTTGATAGTTAGGGTCAATTTCGTAAAAACACAACCCTATGAATATTGTAAAAAAAAGTTTTTTTTTATAATAATGTCCAAAACTTCTGTTTTCACTTTTTACAACAAAAATAACTTAAGTTTTGCAAATTAAATTATAAGCTATTTAGGACAAATAACCTAAACAACATGACAATCTTCAAAATAGTTTTTCTCTTTATAAAAGCAGTTGTTTTTTTTTTTTAATTCCCAAACACGCCCATTGTGGCCGTAAAGATTTTTTTTTCTTTTTCTTATTTTCACTTCTCCAAACCCCATTTCATTCAAAATGTTAGTTATTGCACATAGTTGTATTATATTAACTTTAAGTGTGAAAACCCAATTTGAATCACACTCTATCTATTTATTATTAGATAAGGTTGTAATAAAATTTACATCTCAATAAAATTTCATTAAATAAAGAGCGGGATATCATTTGGCAGTAGCAAATGAGTATAAATAAACATTTTCTATCACAAGTGTGTCAAAAGGCCTTGTTTGTTAAAGTTAGCCCTAATTTTCATTTTGTCTATTTTTTGTTTGTGATTATTTTTAATGCCTAACTAAGTAAGAAAGGACCATGGTACCAAAGGTTAAGGCCCACATCATGAGGAGGTCAAGTAGAAGGCTGACCCAAATACAAACAAACTAATTATCCGATGTGGTGTTTTACTTTTTATGTTTTTTTTGGACTCTATGATACTTTTTTGTTTTAAATTCATTTTCTTTTTCAAAATAGCATTTGGGCTTCCTATACAATAATGAAAGTGGGTCTGATGATTTGAGAATCAGATTATGAGAGGAAAGATTTATATTTTATCATAATTTTATTATTACTTTTAAAAATAATATATATAATATAAATTATATATGATATAAATTTTTTATATATAAATTAATTACTTGTGTAATTTCATTGTATTTAGCTTAATATTTTTATATATTTAATTAATTATATATGATTGAATCATTGATCCATTTATCGAATTAATGATCTAGATCAAGTCAATTCAACGGTTCATGTTTTATAACTATGAAAATACATGTATCATGGTGAGAAGAAAGTAAGTTCCATGAAATATAGGTAAATCCAAAATTGAATCTTATTTTTGTTTAGAGTTTAACTATAGATTATCAATGTTAAATAAAATTTATATTGTCATCTGATTATATATTGAAGTATTAGTAAAAATAGATGATATAATTTTACTCTCATTATCTCAAAAGTCTCTCATACAAGAATTTATGATTGAATGACATTCTAAAATTAATTTACAATGATAGTACATTACATTTAACTATTTTTTTAACCCAAAAAACTTTGGTGCAATTGTTTCATTCAATTCGATATAAACATTCATGCATTCAGATGGTATAAATGCTTCCATTTGTCCAAAAAAACAGTGTTTAATAAATTTTGGAATTTATAAAATTGTCTTTTTATCCCAAAAAAATATGGATGGCCGGCCTTGTTCCCTAAAGTTTAAGAGTTGAGCAACCACCAGATGTTAGTTGAGTATATCAAACTGAGCACCAATAATGGACCCCAACAATACAAAAACTTCCCGTGTATTTTTTTTTCTTTTATGTGATGTTTTACAATTTTTTTTGGGTTAAATTAAGGTTTTACAATAAAGAAAAAACAAAATTTTTCTTCATTAGATAAAGAAAATGATAAATGAGACATATTCTTATTTTATTAATATAATCGTAAAGTAGTTCACCTTTTACACTAAAGTAGTGAATATTGTTTTAAAGGATTCAAATGCTAATGAATTTGATATCTAATCATATACACTGGTTAATAATTATTTTGCCCATCACTCTGCCCATCATACCTACACTCTTGATTGTTTTTTAATCACCGGCTAATAATTCATACTTATTTCCAGTATTATTTTGTTTAGATCAACACACATTTAACTAAAAGCAGTAACACGTACAGTTGAGAAAAATAAAATATTAAAATGGATTTTGCTTAGAGCATTTGTTAAAAAAAACAAGAATACTAGTTTTGTATTTTAAAAAAAAGGTAATTTTTGTATATTTTCAATGACATTTAACATTTTATAAACTTAAATTTTTTATTTTAATTTCTTTAACTAATATCTTAAATGAAATTAAATAGTTTACCAAAAGTCACAATTTAAATCCAGGATTCATACATTAATAAGAAAGGTTGCACAACTTTTTGTTATCAAGATGTTGAAAGAATTACACTATTTAACTTACAAATGAAGTGCAACTTTATATTTTTTGGTTAGCTCGCCTAATTCCAAGGTTTCGCCTTAACTAATTTGGGTCACCCGAATTGCGCACTTGATTGTAGTGAGTGAGTCTCCCAACGAGGATAACTGCATATACAAGGTCTCAAACCTGAGACCTGCTTAAACGATATCAAACCGCTTATCACTTGAACCGATCCCAATTAGTTGTGCAACTTTAATTTTAATAAATCTATACTTGTATTGAATTTGTGTATATAAAATATGAGTTTTTTTAATAAATGGTTAAGGACATTTGTTAAAAAATTAATTTTATTTTTTTTGATATTTTAATATATATAATATATTAAAAATAAAAAAATTTATGTTTTCAATATAAAATTTTTCATTTTAATTCTTTAATAAATGTCCCTGACACATTTGTTAAATAAACCCATAAAATATATGTAAGTAAAAAAATTACATTATCTTAATTAATTAATTAATAAAGAGCATGCAAACGTGGCAACAACTCAGTGGTTGAAAATCGTGCATCTGTTCGCAGTGGATTACAGCAACAAGTACCCCGTAGTAATCTACTTCTAACCTTTGAATTTTGTTTTGTCAAAATAGTGACAAAGTAAAATCACAACCCAAACTGAAGAGAGAGAAAAGACTCTACCTTGAACCTGGTTTGATGTCAGAAATCAGAATCTAAGCTCTACCAAGTTCTTATCGCATCAATGGGAGCTGCATGACACCTAAAATCTGAGGTAAAATTGTTCATATTCCACACCCACCATAGCTGCAGCTTGCTTCTCTATGCTCAATGCTTAAAAAAAGCAATCTTTTTGGTTCAGTTTATGTATATGTTCATCTGGGCATTGAAATCTTCCATCATTTTGACTGTGAATGGAAGTTTTGGATCTTGATCTGGGATAGAAATTTTGGGTTTGATTCAGAATTTTGAGCTCTGGGGTAGTAGTGATTTGGATTTGAAAACCGTTATCTGTGCTGGACCAGTAATCTGAATCTGAAAAAAAATTGGTTTTGATTTGAGAAATTAGGTTTGTTTGGGGGATTTCAAGGATTTGAAGAGAACATGGATTGTGCTGAGGATTCTTCTGAGTCAGGGTCTTGTAGTGCTCAACTAGTGGGAAATGGAGTTCTTCATGGAGGAGGGAGATGCTGCAAGCAAGCTTCCCCTCCGAGGTGCGGCGGGTCGAGGAATACTAGCCCGATGGGTCGCGCTGGGTCCCGGAACACTAGCCCATCGAGGCAGAAGGTTGTTAAGACCAAGCCAAGGGGTTTGGATGAGGAGACACTTGCCACATTTGGCAAGACGGTTCATGCCGATGTCCAGATGGAGGATAATATTTGGGCGATGCTTCCGGAGGATTTGTTGCACGAGATCTTAGCTAGGGTTCCACCGTTCCTGATCTTCCGGCTTCGTTCGGTTTGCAAGCGGTGGAATTCTCTGCTTCAGGACAGTAGCTTTCTCAGATTCCATTCCAGCGTGCCGTCCCACGGGCCTTGCCTTCTCACATTTTGGAAGAACTCGCAGATCCCACAATGTTCAGTCTTCAGCTTGCCCTTGAAAGCTTGGTATCGGATACCTTTCACATTTCTGCCACAGTGGGCGTTCTGGTTGGTTGGTTCTTCCGGCGGTCTCGTGTGCTTTTCGGGGCATGATGGGCTGACATTTAAAACCCTGGTTTGCAACCCCCTCACACAAAGTTGGAGGACGTTGCCTAGCATGCATTTCAATCAGCAAAGGCAGCTGATAATGGTTGTTGATCGGATAGATCGGTCGTTTAAAGTGATAGCCACAAATGATATATACGGTGACAAGTCGTTGCCAACTGAAGTTTATGACTCGAAGGCAGACAGTTGGTCAGTTCATCAGATCATGCCAGCAGTTAACCTCTGCTCATCAAAGATGGCGTATTGTGACTCCAGGTTGTACTTGGAAACCCTTTCGCCACTTGGTCTGATGATGTATAGACTAGACACAGGTCACTGGGAACATATTCCGGCTAAATTCCCTCGGTCGCTATTGGATGGATATCTGGTTGCCGGTACCCATAAACGTCTCTTTCTAGTTGGAAGGATTGGCCTTTATAGTACTCTTCAGAGTATGAGAATTTGGGAATTGGATCATGCCAAAATTGTGTGGGTGGAGGTCAGCAGGATGCCACCGAAGTATTTTCGCGCTTTATTGAGACTTTCAGCCGAGAGATTCGAGTGCTTCGGCCAGGATAATCTAATCTGCTTCACATCTTGGAACCAAGGGAAGGGTCTTCTCTTCGATGTCGATAAAAAGATATGGTCTTGGATCAGCGGGTGCGCTCTTCAGTCGAACAACAATCAAGTTTGCTTTTACGAGCCAAGGTTTGATGCTTCTATATACTAAGCTAAAGTCTTATGGCATGATGCAGGATGTCCATCAACATTTACGAAACAGAGGTTAACCTGGGATTTTTTTTAACTCGAAGTGTTTTTTTTTTTTTAACCCTGACATTCTCTCTGGCCGTGGAAAATGTTTGTTCTTCACAATGTGCTGATTTATTTATCAGTTAAATATCTTACAAATAAGAGCATGCCTGACTGTCCACACTGGTTCAGCTCCATAGAAGCTTTATCAATGGAATTGGAAGTGAAACACGATGCAAGAGATACTAACAAAGTTTGACCGGGATCTGATGCCTATTTACAGTGCTCGAGAAAGGTTATAGACTTCCAGATAAGGGTTTTGAAACATGGATGATGATGTTTGGGGTACAATTTTGAGAAGACATTTTTTTTCCCCCCGATCATTAACATTTGAAGATGTTTAGGATATTGAAATCGCGCTTCTTAAACTCTTAACTGCTTCCGTGCTTGCTGGCTTACCATTGTAATGTAAGTATGTAACCGTTTTAAAGCTTGTCTTGATTGAACATTAACATTGTGTAACTTTCTCACGTAAATGGATTCTTCCCAACTTTTTAATTTTGTTACCTATATGAAACTAAGTGTTGGACGGTAAAAATCTAAGAAGAAAATAAGCTCAATGATGCGGAAATGAGGATGTTGCGTTGTATCAGTGGACACATTAGACAAGATAGAATTAGGAATGAATACATTAGAGGAAAAGTTTGGGTAGCACCTATCGTAGAAAAGATGGTATAATCTTGCCTTAGGTGCTCTGGACATGTGAGGAAAAGACATGAAGAAGCCTCAATAAGGAGGGTAGATCAGATGACAAGTAGTTTATTTATTAGTTAGAAGTAGAGGAAAACCTAGAAAAACCATAGATGAGACTATTAGAAGAGATTTAGAGGTAAATGGGCAAAATGGTTCTTGACAGGACACTATGACTTCATCTGATCCACATAGTCGATCCTACTTAGTGGGACAAGGCATAGTTGTTGTTGCTGCTATTTATTTATAGTTGTGCTATTGCTCTAATCTCTGCTGTAAACAAGAACTGCTTAAAGTTGTGTTAGGATATTCAAATGGAACTATTTCTTGCTGTCATTCTTGTCTCCTGTAATGTTTTTGAATGAGGAGTCTCTCCCTCCTAACCTGTGCGCAGGCCTCGAGTAGTGTTACTGCGTCAAATTTGTACTCGATCAGAAAGTTATGGAACTATTCACTCTGCTGTTTGTAAAATTGCTGATTGATAGAAATAGATTAATTTGATGTAATGGCAATGGTCGAAAGTTGGGAGTTGATTTTCCGAAATTTATTTAATAGATTCTACCACACGGAACTTTGTGCAATATATGTTTGCACCAGTTTCATTTTTGTGTTGTCCAGATTTTTATGTGTGCCTTGCAATCAAATGTTGGAAAGGGGGTTAGAGATCTCACTGTTATTTTTGCATCTAGTGCTCTTTGCAGAACCATTATGTATATAATTGTGATTTCAAGAAGCTGAGGTTTTAGTAACCGAGCAGCCTAGACCAATTAGTCATGTACATTTGGTACTGTGTTTGTTTGTTTGAATTTATTAATTTGTGTATAGAAAATAAACTTGTAATCAAATGTTGGCTATTTTTATGTAAAAGTGGAACAAAGCCAAACATGTGCTTGATGGGTTAAGATTTTGTGTTTTTATTTTATTTTATTATATATATATATATATATATATATTAATATCCAAGAGATATTGTATTATTGTGAGTTGCATGTTTTACCTTGTTTGGATAGGCTATGCTAGTAATCATAATGTAAATATGAGGTTAATGTCATATGGCCAGAGAAAGGATGGGTCTTAACCAAACAGGACATTGTAATTTACTTGCATGACCAAGGTTGTCTGGTGCCACTGATATTGGAGTAAATGATTCTTACTTATTGGATTTGGGCCAGAGCTCTTATTAATGGGCCCTTAGTAGCCAGGATTAGGATTAGTTAGTCTTTTTGGACATATGATTCTTACACATAGGATTTGGGCCACAGTTATTCTTAATGGAGCTTGGTAGTTGGGTTTGGATTAATTAGTTGGGTAGTAAATAAAAGAGAGAATCCAGAGAAATCATTAGTTCGGTACAAATCTAACATATTATTCGTTAGAAACACAATATTAGTGAGTTTCACTTGGTGGGACCCAAAAAGAGATACACAATAAAAGTGGTGTAAGGAACCATTTTTACTTTGTACGCGCCCGAAAGCGATGTTTGGACTTGTGCCAAACCAAGAATTCCTAGAGAATTAGAGGTAAAATATCCCTAACCATTGTATGTTCTTGAGAGAGTCGAGTAATAAAGACTTTTGCTGCATATAGTTTTGTATTTACACATTCTAATTACTAATTTTCTTTTTAATGGTGCAGGTTATATGGGTACTTAACAATTATGTGCTATACTTTTATTTTCCCATTTTCTTAATTAGAGTACCTAATTGCTTATAGATATTGCTTATAGGTAGTCTTAATAAGAGTAAGATTAAGATGCAGCAAAACCCATGTTTAAGTTTATATCATGCAACTACTAAAATCATTATACCAAAACAATTTGCAATGAGAAATGAAGTCTAGTCCAAGGAGAATCTTTTCTTGGATTGTCAGATAAAATCCTCTTTTGTAATGCTTCTAAACGCGGTTTTGGCGGCACAGCATGTGCCTATGTTCTTGAAAGCCAAACAGATTTTCACTTCTTCGAAAATTGAACGACTTCATTTAGAAACCTCTAAACAGTTTCATACATTAACTCTAAATTAATTGTGTAAGTTCCCCCAAACCTCAAAAGCCACACCTCCCCGTACGTACATGCATGGGTGTTACAAAATTTTGACCGTGGTTTTTCCAGAACCATACAAATATAACTTGAACACAAGTTTGTAAAGCGTTACTTCTCCCTATAGATTCTCTTAGATCTAATAACACTCTTATTAGTTATATATTTAGAGAGAATTCACATTGCCTTCTGTATTTCCTTGAGGGTAAAAAAAGGGTAATTTACTGATAATTATTAAGAAAATATTAGTAATTCAATTATGTTTTTCTATAGGAAAAAAAACTATATAACAAATACTTTTAGGATACTTATTAAAATGTCTAAAGTAGAAATATTTTATTGAAAATGTTAGATTTTGAAGTTTTTTTGCATTGAATAGAATGAAAATATGAAGATAAGTAAACTTTACACTTCTATCACTTATTCATTTTCTAAAAAATATTACTTATTTGAGTTAGTAAAGCATACTAAATAATTTAAGAATAAATATATCTCCATTTTCTCACTATGAAAACAAGTACATGAGTTTGTTTTATTATTATTATTATTATTATTATTATTATTTTGGAATGAATTATAAGAGTCATATATATACATAGCGTCGGTGAATGTATTAGTAGCATGTTTATATTTACTATTTTAATCTCATGGCGTTGGTCATTAGTCACTGTTACCAAAAAGAGAGCACTAGCTTGAAGTTGGAGGTTACGCCCTCGTGTTCTTAAACAAAAAATTTGTAGTCTAACTAATGTGCTCATTGGTTAAGTAAAGTATCTCTTTTAAATTTTCAATTGTAAAGATTATTAGACAAATGATTTTATATGTTTTTTCTTTTCTTTTCTGTAAAGCCGACATTATTTATTTATTTATTTTAAACTAAAAGTGACAAATAAATTTAGACTTCCTAGTCATAAAACTTTACGTATTGTATTATGGATAACTTTTCTAAAAAAATTTATAAGGTTTTAGGTAAAAGCACATTGTCATATATAATTTCTGTATAAAAATATTTGCAATATGATTTTTATTTTTTTGGGTAAGTGGTTAAAATTTATTTGCAGTATGATATATATAAAAGGGTGGTTTCTCAAATATCTCATGCTACTTAATTTATCTATTTTTAATAATTTTTATAATTAAATTCATCAAATTTTATTATCATTTCATGATCTAATATGACATATTAATGGATTATATGATTTAATGTGATAAATTAATACTTTTTAATACAATATTTGTAGAGAGGTGCATCATAAGCTCAAATGGTCTGCAAATCTCTAAATCTCTTATAAGTTGGCTATTTTAATTATTTGACTAATGAAAATTTTATTATGATCATATAAAACATGAAATGATAACAAAATTTAATGAATTAAGTTGTAAAATTATAAAAAATAGATGAATTAAGTAGCATGAGATATTTACTCTATAGGATATTTAAGCAACCACCATATAAAATTACTTTACAAAAATATTTGCTTATGCACATCAAGGACAAAAAATCAAAATATAAACAAAAAATAATTTATTTTTTGGATGCTAAATAAATAATTTATGATAATCGATTGAAAATAGACTTTCTAATCTCTAAAGTGAAATAATTTTGTCCAATATTTTGTATTTTAATTCTTATAAATATATTTATGAAAACTTTGTTTGCCATCAGGCTGTAAGGCTATGACAATATGAGTGCAAGAACATAAAACACTTTCATAGTGAAAATTAGCTTAAGAACAACAACAACAACGTCAACACACTCATATCCAAGGCTCATTATGCCGCTTATATATTTATCATGTCACTATTACACAATTAATTTTAGATTTCTAGGCTCTTGATAGATAGCCTCTATGACTGATAACTCTCCAACAAGAGTTATCTTTGTTTACGTTTTATATAATTTTTAGTTAAAATAGTTTAAGATTCAGTGAATTTGAAGCATAATTATCGGGATTTGGTTATCTTGTTTATCTTTGGTATATTTGACATTTGTTTGGGTGTTTCAGTGCCCAAACTACAAGAAAAAGAGCCAATTGTGAGTCAGTGGAGCATCTCGCGCGAGACTTACAGAGTTTAAGTGTCTCGCGCGAGTTGAAGCAAACAGAGAGCAAAAACTGACATTCTGGAAGGGTGTCTCGCGTGAGACATAACAAACAAAGAGTGAAGAATACGATTCTGGAAGCGTGTCTCGCGTGAGACACAATGCATCTTGCATGAGATACTATCACAGAAGGCCAAACGCGTGACAACTAGGTTAAATTAGACAAGAGGGAAAAATAAGGATTTATTCTGTATTCATTCACACTTTTTATCACTTTTGTCGTCATCAAGATGGAGAGAGAAAGAAGGCACTAGGAGTCGAAAACGCTATGGAAGAAGACCGATTTTGCTCGCCATTCAACCCCAAGCTTTCATATCTTCTATGTATTCTTCTATCTTTTCATTACTGATTTGTGATTTCTATTTTTTTTTTTATCATGAACTACTTCCCTTTTTGATTGGGAGGATGATATAACCCTAATACTTTCTTCTAATTCTAATTTCATCGTTATTCAATTGTGTGTGTTACGAATTGATCTTCTCTATGCTTAATGCTTTTTGTTAACTGGTCATTAATGAATTGTTAGTAAACCTAGTGGAACTTCGGGAAAAGAAACCTAGGTGGTAATGAGAGATTGATCGTCACTTAGCTATATCTTAGAGATAAGAATAGAGGGTGGTGCAACCCTTAGCCTCACATGCTACCAAAGATTCACAAAACCTTAATCCCTAGGCGAACTAGATTAATTTTAAGAGATTGGTTAATCAGGTCATTCATAGGAGGTACGCATGATCTTGAGAGAGACTTACATTAAAATAGGAATCTAGGTTATCCTTCGAAAACAATTTGAATAACAAAGAAACCTAAATTAGAGGGAACATTATTGGCGAAATCAAAATCCCAATCGACTTAACCTTTTTCTTAAATCCTACTTGCTTTAATTGTGTTCTTTTAGATTGTTGTCATTTAATTTGCATTGCTAATAATTCAATTTTACAAACTTCTCTTTTGTGATTCAATTCTCGAGTTAAAATTCTTGATTGCACTTCTAATCAAAATTGTCCTCGTGGGATACTTCGGTCATAAAGACTGATACTTTATTACTTGGCAACATGGTATACTTTTCACGTGTGTGTTGTGATTTTTACATACCAAGTTTTTGGCGTTGTTTCCGGGGACGATGATTGATTAAATTGCGATCACTAGTTTTAACTTTTGGAGTTTTTTTATAAAAAAATTTTGTCATTTAATTTTCTGATTTTCTGCTATGTTTATTCCATGGTAATTTCACTTGATCGGCCATATTTATTTCAAGAAATTGCAGAAAGACGGTGAACCTTATCTTGAGTACAATCTTAAGATAGAAAGAACCATGAGAGATCTTACCAACGCAACCAAACAGGCAGGAGCTTGAGCTCAAGTGCAAGTCCAACGCACATCTTTTACATCACCTGAGCTGGAGATCATGGATCCACCTCCTCCTCCAGCGAGGACTCTAAACCAATATTTTGAGGATAATCTGAGGAGTGGATCACCTATTGTGCTGCCACCCACTATTGACCAAGATAGGCGATTCCAAATAGTCAATTATCTCAGTTAGAACTATCAATTTCATGGGTTGGCACATGAGGATGCCAACGAACATCTGAAGATCTTCCTTTGAATGTGACCATTTCATTGAAGGACTGAACCAGGAAGCAGCTAGGCTGAGGTACTTCCCTTACACTCTTCAAGGGGAAGCCAAGGCCTAGCTAAACTCTCAACCAGCAGGGACTTTCACCAGATGGGCTAGCCTGGAAACTCAGTTTGTCAAGCGATTCATAAATGAAGACCAGAGGGGAGACCTCATCTATGCTATTTACACTTTCAAGATAGAGGAAGACGAAACCTTCACACAAGCTTGGAGAAGATTCAAGGAACTCCAAGCCAAGTTCCCTAAACATGGCTTAGATACGCATATGCTAGTAAGGATCTTCTTTAAGGGTCTGACCATCGACGAACAACGAATGATTAACACCGCAGCTGGTGGTAATCTGGGAGAGCAAAAGAGACCAGAGGACTGTCTAGAGCTATTTGATTCAATAGCCCACAACTATTATCCAGGATCAAGAAAAAAATCTTAGCCAAGAGATGTTCATGTTGTTGACTCTGGCAATGTTATACTTGCCAGGCTAGAGGCATTATCTCTCATCCAACAAAAGCTAGAGAGAAAAATTGATCAGAGGGGCGAGTTCGGCAAGGCCCCAACTCAGCAATCAGGCTACGATTTCTTTGGGTTGATCGCCCTAATGGAGCATGCTCAGTTGACGATGAATAGGTAAATTTTGTGAGGCAACCAAGGTATAACAACTTTGGGAACCCTAATTAGAATAATCATCCAGGTTTTTCTTAGAGGGATAATTCTCAAGCTCAGAGGCCAAATTTCCCACCTCAACAAGACAGGTCGACCAAAAAAGTTAACCGAAACCAAAGTCTCCCAACCTTCTTTAACTATAAGCAAAACCATTTTGCCTACAAGTAAGAAAGCGTCAACTTTACAACTTTTTTCAATAGGAAACTCCTTAATTTTAAGAATATATATATATATATATATATATAATACTTCATAAAAATCATAATGGTGGTATTATTAACATACCAACTCCCTAAGATGTTTTGCTTAAGTTCGATCATACATAATAATCATCTTAAAACGCTTACATAACCAGCATAACTAAACTAGAATTTCAATAAAAAGTAATGATATAGGGCATCCAAGGGAATAATATAATACTCATTTTGGTCTTGTCTCAATATCTTTCAACTCATTTTGTAGGGTATCATCCCCGGAAGCACAAACATTTCATGAGATTGTTGTGTCTCCGTGTCTGACAAATTGCAAACATGGACACATGAAGACACTCGTTTGACACACGTATCGCATGTATCTAAAAGTGTTCAAATAAAAAAAAATTCATAATTAACCATGTACAAGCGTGTCCAAGTTATATCCAAACATTATTTGAGCCATGCCCGTACTGCATTCAAGTAAAAAATATTTTAAATATTAAATAATTTATAATAATATGGACTCAGAAAGTTAACAAGTATTGACACATAAAATATCTTGAATGTTACATATATTTTGAAAAGAATTTGGAAAGAGTATTAAAAATTAGTAATTTGATATTAATGACAATATTAAGATATTATTATAAATATTTAATTTTACACCTATATATGTCGTGTGTCATGTCCTATAAAATTTTAAAATTAATGTGTTAACGTATCACATGTCATATTGTGTTCCGTGTCCGTGTCGTAGTGGTGTTTCTTAGGTATCAACAAATGAATCTGACATTGGCCAAAATTTAATCTGATGAAAATTGACCATTTTGTTTGAACATGACTCAATCATCTTTCCAAAGATAAACAACTGTGGTCCTGTCCCATACAACATGTCAAAGAAACAGCAGCTATATATTTTCTCATTAAATATATATGTATATATATATATATATAATAATTGATATAGTTTGGAGGCATGGTCATCATTTCCATGAAAAATATCATAAATGTATACCATATATATGGTGGTTATTTACGGCTGGGCTGGCTTGAACATATAGACTTGAAAAACCACGGGTAGCACAGTCATCATGCATGAAAATTTAGATACATTGAGAGTATCTAACCTTATGGATTTATTCCCACATAATAAAGTTGAATATGACAAAAATATAAATAGTTTATTCCATTTGCTAAAAAATATATTTTATCTAAATTTTTTTTAATAAAAAAAACTAAAAATTGTCTAATAAATTATCTGTCTATAAAATCCGTCTATATTCACATTTTTTGGTAGTGATTAAATTAAACTATAGTTAATTTCATTGACTTGTCATGTTTCATAGTCCATAGCCTAATAACAAGAACAAGAAGTGACTATAAAATATATAAATTAAAAGATCAGTAGTTTATCATAATAAGTTATATTTTTTTTTAGTTCATTATATTAGTACAATTTTATGCTGTTTAGCAGGCATGAGAACTAGACAATGCGAATCAAGATCAAATTATTATTGTTATTTTTATGACTGCTTGCTCAGTTTTTGCTGCAGTTGAAATTAACCATATATCTTATGCAAACTCAAAGATTAAGTAATACTCTTCTTTTCTTAAAAAAAAATTAAAAAAACAATAATCTTTTCTTTTTTTTAAAAAAAAAACACATTTGTATTAATTTATTCATCTGTTTTTGAGCTTTTCTGAGTTCTTCACATACCAAGAAGTAATAAAATGATATAAGACAACATGTGTCGGAACCCTAGCTTTGACTTGGGTTTGATCTACTTTGAACCATCTCTATAAAACCATTGTTCTTCTTGTTTAGTTTCTCTTTCAGTTGGTGAAGTACAAAAGAAAACACAATATAATGAGAAGAAGAAACACTCGGATGATGAAGTTTAGAATGATCTCAAGCCTTTTGCTAGGGTTAGGGTTTCTCATAGTCATGACTGTCCAAGGAGACTCATCAACTAGAGTTGTTCAAGGTAAAAATACTATTCTCCAAATATTTAGTTTACATAAAAGATTGAAAAATTAAAAATTGAATAATTATCTGATTTCCACAAAATAATGTAACTTCAGGTCAAGAAGGGAACAAAGAGAAGCTTGAGGTGGTTGAAATTAAAGCCATGCATGCTCAAAAGGTATGCCTATCTCCATTTTTAGCTAATTTTTGTTCATTAGAAATATTATTTGTGCATCATTCTTGGATATCCTAATGTGAGGTAGGACAAAAAAAATTGAAAGATAAAATTTTTCAATGCTTTTAAAGAATTTAATTTAGATGCACATTTACACACTGATCAAATCAGATTCTATTATATGTTAAATTTCGCAGATAATAGTTGTGAGAGTTAAATATTTATACTGATGTGATTGTATATTACTGAATCATGATTCTGTGAAAAGTTTAGTTTATCAAAATTAAATTCCTAATGTACATATGTGCTACATGGCATCACTAATTGATGTCTACAAGAGATGTTCAAAATAACAACTCTCTTTTTTGTTCATAGATGTTGTTTCATGTTAATTTGATTTCAGCACAGAATGATATATTTAAGGTGTCATGTTCATGATGCAGGAACCATTTGAGAGGAATGGAGTTGCTTACATGAGGAAACTACGGGTTGGAGGTAAAAAACATACCACACATGAAGAAAAGATCACAAGTATGGATTCCACTAATAAGAATATGGGTAGAAGAGAAACAAAGATTTCAGGTGCAACCTATTCTGATGGAATATGTGATGATCACAATCAAGGAGATCATAAATTTGTAAAATGTAGTAGTAGTAGTAGTAGTAAAGGGGACAAAAGTACTATTAAACCAATTACCAGAAAGCTCATCATAATGGATCATGGTTTCGTAGCATTCACTGATGATTATCATGGGCCAAGGCACCACCTTCCAAAACATAACTGAGTAATAAAGCATTGAGAAAAACCCAATTGTGAGTCTTGCTATAGCTAGCTTTGTTAACTAGTCTTATGGTGGAAAACTTGTTTGTGGATATATATTTCGTGTAATATATATAGTAATCAAGTGTGAATTATTAAACTTTCATGTGAAGTTTATTTTTACCCTAAACTTTGAAGCCCAATATTATCATTGTTTTGTTAAGGAAGATTTGTAAATATTTAACATCTTAATTAGATTTGTTAATAAGGAGGATTGTGAATATTTATGCTATATAACATGGAAAATTAAGTGACCATGATTTCTCATATAGTCTTATACAAGTGTGTTGCTAATTATCAAATAAATTTTAGTTATGTGGTCCCTCATATATATATATGTGTGTGTGTGTGTGTCTGCTTCCGTAATGCAGGGAAGGATGAATATGGCTTGCACAAGTCTTTCGGAGGCTTAGGAGAACAAAACAATGATCAGGTTCTATTTGTTCATATCTATACATATTACATTTTTTATTTTCTAGAATAGATATAGTTTTGCTATAATCCTTGAAAATAAAAATTTTTGCTAGAATATAATTGCCAAAATTATGATGTGGAATCAAAAGTGTTTTACGACTTTGTCTCATTGAAATTATAATCACCATAAAAATTGTGGTTACATTATTATTCTGATTGTGTAGCATTACTAATCAAGGGTTTTACAAAGATTATTAGAAAATTGATGTTTCGAACTTGTCTCATCTCCAAGTCTCCAAATAGCTAGATCTTGTCTTATTTATGTTCATGCTAGAACTAGCTAGCTAATACATGCTTGAAAATTCCAACAGAAGAAGCATATGAAAATGGTGGCAAAGGCATCAAAGTTCGCCAATTTTGCAAGTCCAAGGAGTAGTGGTCCCACCAACACAAACACAATTGAGTGTTCGCATTCACAAGATTGCAATGCTGTGAAGAGTTCCTCAAGAAATTCTGAACAACAAATTTCTCAAGAGCCACAGGGTCAGAAAGATGAAAGCCAAAGTCTTATGAATGAGGCTGCAAAAAATGAGATAGCAAGCCTGATCTATATGGATTATCGTAGGGGAAGGCCAAGCCCCAAGCCACCCATCAATAATCATGAGCCTGGAAATTGATGAGATCCATATTTAGAGTATAATATGGCATATATAATGTATAATATATATTTAGGCTCATAGTTTTGTGTCATATGGAGCTATAGCAACTACCATATGTGGTATGGCCTAAATATATATATATATATATAATTAATAATATAGGTTAAATTGGTTTGCTATTATATAGTTTTTTTTTTGTCTAAAAGGCAGCGATGATAACTTAAAATTAAGTGGTTTTGCATTATTTTTGTTTTATTTTCATACAAATCAAAAATAGATATATGTAAAGCGTTTCTACGATTAGTGTGTTTTTTTTTTCTTCGATAAATTCAGGAAAATATTATCACATAAAATAAGGATAAAAATCACAATTACAGTGTTGCAATTTGAGTCTTGCACATTAAGGTTAAAAAAATACATTTTTTTCATTAAATTATAACCCATGTACATTTTTATTTATTTATCATTGATAATTGATTAATGGCTTAAAATATCCTAACGAGATGGGGGCGCTGGTTACAAATTAGTAGTGCAATTCGCAAACGACCACAAACGCAATCATCACAACCTCATATATATCCAAGACGATAATCTCAACAAAAATGCAATATATATACTCGCAACAACTAAAAATAAAAAATTAAATGAATGTTTAAACGAGACGCAATCAAACCCTTTTAATATAATGCATGGACTGAGGCTTTTATTCTTGGTTGGAGTGAAAAGTTCAACTTACCCTAATACATATGCAAAAGAGTGATGTTATAATATCAATGTGTACTCATAAAAAGTTCAATTTTTAATATTTTTTTATTTTGGTATTCTGGTAAGCAATTGTTTGCTGATAATAGTTGTTATCTAAAACACATGGACATGGTGAATCCAACAGTCATCTTTATATGTTGAGTTTCGAATCCCAGTCCATTTCATTAATTCACAAGGCACTTACTTGATTAGAAGAACAATCTTAACAATGTTGCTTTAAAGAACAAATAGTCTGGAGGCGTTATCAGTACTGCTATCTGGGACGAAACTCCATCTTGTCGTCATGTGGTTACACCGTCACCTCTCGTTGCCAATAAAACGGAGAAGAAGATAAATGTAACATTTGAACTCTTCAGAAAACTAGTATGAGCACGTGTGTGTATATATATATTATAAATGATGACTAATCCTCCATTAATATAATTTTGATGAGAAAAAAAAAGTTATAAACTCTAAAAAATGCATAGTTCTAAGGAAAAGTTATAAATGATGACTAATACTCTATTGTTTTAAGGTTATATGGTTCGTGAAAACTGACCTTTAATAAAAAAAGTTTATTTTATAACGAAAAAGACAAGTCTATAACTTATAAATGATGATTATTACTCATAAAAATCAATTTTGATGAGAAGAAAAAGGCTGAAGGGTAGGAAAAATAAAATTTTTGAAAATCGTTTTTAGAAGAAATTCAAGGCTGTAGAAAATGAAAAATTACCATTAATAAAACAACTTTCTTTACAATGAAAAAGACAACATATAAATGGTGACAATTATTCCATTAAAGTAGTTTTAATAAGAAAGAATAGGTTATAGGTTATGAAAAAATGCATATTTTCAAAAATCATTTTTGAGCAGAAATTCAAGGTGCCTATAAAAAATGACCATTAATAAAAAAAAATTATAATGAAAACACAAGGCTATAGCATATATAAATGATTATCATTATTCCATCAAATTAGTTTTGATGAGAAAGACGAAGTTATAGACTCTGAAAATCATAATTCAGCTGAAATTCGAGGTTATAGCATATGAAAAATGAATATTAATAAAAAAAAAAATTTTTACAATGAAAAAAATGACGATATAACCTATAAATGATTATTATTCCATGAAACTAATTTTGATGAGGAAAAGAAAGTTATAAACATTGAAATATGCTTATTTTCAAAAAAACTATTTTTATGCAAAAATTTAAGGTTATAGCCTATGAAAAATGAACATTAATAAAAAAAATTATTTATAACGAAAAAGACAAGACTATAACCTATAAATGATGATCATTATTCCATGAATCTAATTTTGATGAGAAAGAGAAGGTTATAGACTCTGAAAATGCATATTTCTAAAAATCATTATTGAGTAGAAATTTAAGACTATGCCTATGAAAAAATACCATTAATAAAAAAGTTTTGTTATAACATAACGAAATAGAAAAGGTTATAACTTATAAATGATGATCTTTACTCCAAGAAATTAATTTTGATGAGAAAGAGGAAGTTATAAGCTATGAAAAATCCATATTTCTAAAAATCATTTTAAAACAGAAATTCAAGATTATAACATATGAAAAATTATCATTTATTAAAAAGTTTCTTTATAACAAAAAGGCAATTTTCTTTTTGTTATAGGCCGGCTTAGTGGGCTAGCCTTAACCCATCTAAAAATGCCAAAAATAAATTAAGTGAGCCGACATTTGAGCCATGATTAGGGCTGGTCCATAGGCTTGTCCAATAACCTACCAAAGCAAAATATAAAGTTTTTTTAATGTGGGACTGGTATGCAGGCTGGCACTGGCCCAGTTGGGCCTAACAGTACTACCATAGCCACCCGCTGCACGGTTTACTGTCAATTAAATATATTTTTGCCCACATTATTTTTGTATTTTTTATCTAGGAAAATAAACATATCTAGAGAGGAGATAAAAACATGAAACTTAAATTGTTTTTATCTTGTAATAATTTTTTTACTTATGTACATGTGAAAGAGAAGGATAAAGGAGACTTGTTTTGAAATAATTTTTATAAATTTATGTATCTCCTAAATGGAATAACATAAGAGACACGTCTTTGTTATCCTATCCCTATGTTTTAGATATATAAAACTTAATTTAAAATTTATTCCGAAATGACAATTCTTGTCCCCTATTATAAGCATATTTCCGTCCCCAGCCATCCCCAATCAACTCCATCTCCGTCTCCTGTGTCTTAAGAAGAGAGAAACCAAAAGCTACCTCAGAACCCAGCCTTCTTATGGTGGGTAAATCCTAGTAAAGCTGAGTTGGCAATTTTGATAACTCTCCTATCAACCTACATTTTATGTTTGATTTGTGCTACAAGATCACATGTTCCTTCATTGATCCCAGATTCTCGATCTCATTAATTCACGACTGTCACAACTACTACAATTGCAATAACGTTTTCCTTACTTGGCAATTATATCCACTTAGATAAGACTTGTTGCCGATGTTGGAATGTAAACTCACCAAAAGAAGGAAAAACACGAACTTAAAAGAACAAACGGACGAGACGAGCAACCCAAATATCATTTAAATCTCCGGAAAAAACATTGGCATACGCACAGATAATATTGTTGTGGCTCATAACCTGAACAGATTTATTCAAAATACTAACCAAGTGAACATAACGTGGAAAAACATATAACAGAAAAGGACATATTCTTCACATATATATTGGTGAGTAAGTTCTCGCTTCTATTTGCTGATCCAGGAGCTTATTTACCTGACAGTCTCCATACACTATCACACCTTAGTGCTGCGAAAACAAAGCCTCTCTGCATTTATCCATATATATTCCAATGTATAGCACGAGACACATTGTGAAATCTCATTGATGCTGCTGCTAAAACTGGCATGAAGTTCCAAGTCTCTGCCTCTGTCTCTTGCTAACATTCCCTCGCTTGCAATTAACAAAAGCTGGGATCAACAACCTCTGAAAATTGACAAGAAACTGGTTCCACTTCTCTTCATCCATATCTGTGAGCTTCACAAAACTAGAGCTTGTAGGCAACTCGTTCACACTAGTGTTTCCAGATGATGTACAACCCAGAAAGCCACTCTTTTGCTTCATGCCCAAGTGCTGCCAACTTCTCTCGCCAATTCCCGTGTTTTTCACAGACACGGACAAATTCGATATATTAGGCTCCCCATTTCCTGCGATGTCAGTACATTCATCTGCTCCTAAGGTTATCTCCTCTTCATTCCCAGACTCATCCTCCATTGCATTTTCCTCCAGCTTAGAAAGTGGGTTTCCGCCGTTTCTAGTTTTTGCTCCAAATTGAAAAGATGGCACCACTTTAAGTTTCTCATCAATATTTGCATTGAAGTCCAAGCCCTGATCCTCACAATCTAATTGAAACAGAGCCACATCTTTATCTCCTACTTCTGCCTCGGAAGTAAGTTCTTCCTGATGTAACAGTTTCTTTGCTTCAATACATATAAGCTCAAGCTCACTGGGCTCTTCATCATGACCCTGAAATTCCCTGCTCATCATGTCGCCAATCTCAGCTAGACAAAGACCAAACGCTGCGGCTTCCTTGAGGAAGACAGTGCAGAGAACCAAAACCCGCAAGCATGCTTCTCGAATCATGGGCAGCTCCATTCTAAGCATTTCTGAATCACGAAATGGGTCTAGATTATGTATGTAGTCGAGCTCATCATCTGAGAAAGGAATTGAAGCCTGAGGCCAATGGATCCATTCAAAATATGGATCTTCCAGGCTTTCAGGGAGGCAAAGGCCATGATCAATGGGAACAAGCTCCACCTGATCAAACCTTCCAAGGCCTTCAAGCTTCCTGACCAGAAGGTTTCCTGCATGTCTGTCTGTATTTAAAATTCGAATGTCCAAGATCCCAATCCTATGAACAGCAGCAACAGGGAAACTAGAAGTTCCATGATCACTTGCATCAAAATCATGAGGAATGAACTTCTGCAGTGATGCGATCTTGCTTGTTTGCTTCTTGCTATGACGCATATTACCATTAACCCGGTCATTAACATTAAAAATGGAATGTGTCACCTTCACAAGGGCAGTAGAAGGCACATTGGCAAAATGATCATGGTCAAGAAGGTAAGCTGCAACTTCTCTGAAACCTGTCTCCCCAACCCTCACTGAACGTTTCAGTCCTGGTTGCCCAAGGGCATTGCCAACAAAACCTTTAGGATTGTTTGGTGCATAAGGTTCCTCATCTGTTGGCTTCACAATAGCAACATTTTCGCCATCACAGTTTCTAAAAAAATATGCACCTCCCAATCCACTATGAATGGGGACTGGTTCAATGCCGACTTCTATTGCATTTACAATATCCTTAACCAGTTGTTTTGCTCCAGAAGATATAACTGAGCAACCTATAATCTCAATTGTTCCACTCTGATCTCTGTGCTGAAGATCCCTACCAGTAGGTGAAAGGCACGGGGTAGATGAACTCCGATGTAAAAAGTTCCTGGTGAGAAGAAGTGGAGAATCATTTCTAACCACACTTAGATCATTTTTCAAGACCATGTCCCCACATATAAGCGAGCTTTCCTCTGTCGGGACATTGAACGTAACCTGTAATTTCCTCTTCACAGTATGGGCATTGTCACTTCTTTCTAACTCCATCCCCAAAACACACCCAGTTTCAGTCTGAACAAATACCCGTCTCCTCCCAGAGGGCTTGCTTTCCATTTTCTTATTTCCACAACCACTAGGAGGTCCTCTGAAGGTTGCAACAGCCATCTCAGCACGTAAACAGGTGTCCAAATCAGGACACATGAAAGGAAAAGGAGAAGGGGCAAACTTCAACGCCAGCTGCAGAGGTGGCAGGGGCAGAGTTTTTCTCTCTCAAGCAAACGCCAAACTTGAATGCTGGCACTTGATGTTGCAGAGAAGAGTTTTTACCATGAAAAATCATAGTAAATTCTGTAAAACCCAACAAACTCCAAAAGTTTCTCACATGAGATCAGCTTACTCAGTAAAACAGATTTAATTCAACCAAACTGCTACATTGGAGATGCCACCTGATAATACAAGCTAATCAAGAAAGAAAAAGAAAATAACTTTTTAGATATATTACCAAAGAGAGATTAACAAACAAAGCTGAATACATTATCACCAGTGACTGTAAGCACCGGGATTACTGTGTGCTAGATGAAAAGAAAAATATGCTATTGATCTTTATATGGCAAACCACACTTGGATAACTGAATCAGGAAATTTTACTGGAAAGTATGATGTAATTTATGTTTGCAACAGTTGTAATTTTCTTTCGTTTCGTCCCTAGACCTAATCTCAACTACATCATAAAACATAATTTATTCTTCTTTACATTTCCACACATGAATTGGCCCGAAAAAACGGAAGTTCAAAAGCATTATTCAAAACCATAATTAATTGAAAACTTCTAGGTTCTAACTACCCTAACTACTCCACTAAAGACAAAACAACCATCATAATATTATTATTATTATAAGAAGAAGAAAAATACAAAGTGGTCGTAATCTAGGACCCGAGTGATTTAATCTATCCATTGTCACATAATTGAAGGTCCACAACCTAAAATTGTACTGAAAATTTTGACTGCATCATGCAAATTGGAATATTCATATGTCAACACGATTTGAACAAAATTGGTTTCGGGTCACCCTTTTCTTAGAGAAAAGCACAAATTTTTGCATGCATGGATCAAAAACAGCACAACAATGTAGTCCATGCAATCTTCACGCACTGTCTGTCATATTTGTAACGTAAAAAAAAAAAAAAGGAATCCAACGACAATAATAACAAACTAACCAGAGATCACATAGCTTCAAGTTAGCGTAACCAGAAAATTCACAGATCTAATTTATATTATTATTATTGTTACGTTATCTGAGTACACAAAAGCAAAACAAACATCACAGATCAAGCGATTAAAAAAACCCGAGAAGATTACAACTACAAAAATAACTAAAAATCCAGACACGTCTTAGATGAATTGCAAATTTTTTTTCGTTAACAGAAATTTCAAATTAATCGTGTAAGATACGATGTAATAAAAAATCAATTAATGAAATCGGATAAGATTTTTGCCTTCTTCAACCTCCTGAAAGAGCTAACACGCCACAAATCTCACAAGCCATCGCTGAACAGCTTTACCTTTATCAATATATCTACAACAAAACAGCAACCGAAATTAAAACGAAACATCTAATCATAATTTTCGAAATTAAAGCAAAAAAAAATTAGATTAAAAAAAACGTTCAATCATGCGATTCCTCTTTTTTTTATTATTTCAAAGGAACGAACGATTCGGTTCGGAAATTTGATTACACTGCAAAACGGAAGGAAAGAGTTATAAGAGAGATATGAAACTGACCGGCGACGGAGAGATTGGGGGATGGAACGGCGGCGCGTGGGGAGGAGGCACCGCCGTGTACGGCGGATGAGAGATCGGAAGAGAGGGGCGAATGTGTCAGTTGGTGGTACTGTCCCGCCCGCTTCTGGAGGTTATTTTCATTCTATTGACGAGAGAGTGAAGCGGGATAGTACGGTCTATGGGGTTAACGAATTCTTGTATTTATATAAAAATAAATAATATTTTTTAATTAAATTGAATTACTATAATGAACTAATTAAATTATAAACTGGTTATCAATTTTATTTTGGATTTAATGTGAAGTATTGCATGTGCAAAAGAATTTTACACTTTCATTCAATTATATATTATTATATCATAAAATATAATTAATTATTTATACCAATATTTTAAAGATCATTTAAATAAAATAAATTAATTAGATGACATCATGCATCTAAACAAACTCTTTTGTTTTTTATTAGGAAAAATAAATTTATTCTTTTCTCTTACCATTATAACATTTGGTTGGATAAAGTGGTCTGTCATTTGTTTTAATCAAATAAAATATTGAATTTAAGTCTTACAATATTGAAAAAAATTAACATTAAAAGAGTTTTATCTTTATGTTTTGCTCAAGTAAAATTTGGTAGTTTCAATAGGTTTTAAATATCAATGATTTTGATATATTGATAATAAATTTTTTAAAAGAAATTATAAATCCCTTTTTTTAATTACTTCATAACATGAACATTTTTTTATAGAGAAAATTGGGACAGTGCATCAACAAATTTTCGACACGTGGGGGCGACTGGGTCCTATGAGAGGCACGTGGCAGAAGTTGAAATGGAGTGTCATATTTCATTTTGATGTTTGTGTCATTTTTTTTATACTATTGATAATTTGTGTTGTCTTTTTTCTCTTGGTTAGTTATAGTTACATCTGACCTGATAATTATAAAAACCTTAAAAAAAACAAAATGAAGCTCATGGTGGATATCATTTTTATTATCAAAGTTTTCTTATAAGAATTATTTTTGCAGGTTAATAGACTCAACGTTCCTCTGAAATTTTATTTAAAAAAATCACCGTTCCCTTATATTGTTTTAATCTATGCAAATTAAAAGTTTATACACTTTAATGACAAAGTGGTCATTCAATTCCATGTACTCGATAGTGTATCATATTTTCCAATTAAATACTTTTCATATTCTTATTTAATTTACATATTAAAAGTAATAGTAACATTAACTTAATCTACACAAATCAAAAGCTTAAATGGTTAAATTTCAAGCCTTCGGTTGAAAGCTAACTCCGTAATTGGGTAACGTATCTGGTATGTTCTTAGATGAAAAGAACTTTTAGTGTGCATTCCAAACTAACCGGTTAATGTAGGTTAAGGGTAATATTTATTTAAGCAATGTGTGGCAAAGACATTATTGTCCCTCAGCTAAAATACCATAGTATCCCTCAACTCTAATTTCCGCAGCCCCTTTCCTTTTTCCTCTCGTGCCTTCGTCTGTAGCCGTGTGGTACTTGATTGTGGGGGCTTCGCCGGTGTAAGGCAGCAGCCGTGGCCGCCCGCCACTAGATGGTAAAGCTAAACATTTGCCGATCGAGGTAGATGTGGTGGAGTAAACCAAAATTTATTCACCCATTCATTTCAATTAATGGGGGTTGTAAATGAAATGTACCGTTTTGTTTCGTTTCTTCCATCAAGATACGTAAATTTATTCATGTCTATGCCCTTATATGTAAAATCACCACTTAATTAAATTTTCTCTTTTTTCGAAATTCAAAAAACCAACCAACCGGCACACCCAATAATTAACCGCGTCTCCACATAACTGCTGACTACCATAAATTCCCTCTCTTCATACCAACCGTCAGATTATTTTCACACACAATCCAATGGTCTTCATCTAAAACTACGGTATGCCAAAGGAGTGTGCACTCAATGTGCATTTATTATACATGCACACCGTATACATTATCCCTTAATTGCCGTTGGTTTGGCTTTACTTGTAATTCATATTCGTGCATTTCATTGGTTAATTCCATTAGAATAATGACATAGGAAATTAACATAAGCACGGCTTTTGGTTTAGTTTATATTTTTTTTTACACTAAATAGGTTGTCCAATATAGAATATTGAGCATTTTGCATTTTTATAACTTAGAACTCTTTGTTAAAAGAGACATACTCACCCTAATAAATTCAAAATTTTGAAGGGTAGTTAATTATTATTAGTATTGGCGATGGACATCTCTAAACAAAAACAAATCCTTAGGTATATAAGTATAGACTCAGTCCATAATTATTTCTAGTACTTTAGGTTTCTCATTTATGTTTCTTTAGTCCACGTATTTTTTTATATGGTTTCTTACATGGTTCATGGAGTAAATACTCCTTACTAATAAATTTTTTCTTTTTTTTTTATCATTTTTAAAAATAAATTATCAAAATTTATCATTATTGTATGTTTTATATGATTGTAACAAACATTTCATTAGTCAAATTATTGAAATAACTAACTTGTAAAGAATTTAAATAATTGCAGACCATTTGAGATTACGATGCATCTTTTTATAAATATTATATTAAACATTATTAATTTATCACATTATATCATATAATACATCAATATGTCATATTAAATTATGAAATAATGACAAAATTTAACAAATTTAATTTTAAAAATTATAAAAAAATAGACAAATTTAATAAGAAGAATATTTATCTCACTTGACATGTGAGAAATCACATTTTTATTTTTTTATGTCATATTTGAGATCGCCTTTTTTTTCTTTACTTTGATTCTTGTGATTCCCGATGTATTTGTTTCTCTTTTTAATTAATGAATGCAAACATCTTTATATTTGATTAAAAAAAAATCAGTCTACGGATTATAGTGTTATTAAAACATTATGCTAAAGTCTAAGTCCGATGTCCCTTCTGAGCAAGCTAAATAAGTCCAATCATTTTCTTGCTCACCCCTTACATGTGTTTTGTTCCCATGCGTAGTGGTCTAATCCAAATACAAGATATTTTGTAGCTAAGGCAAATAAACAAATTCAATAATAACGCTATGATGAGAATAATAAAATAGTATTATTTTGCATCCCAACCACATCTCACAGGCGGTGCCGCTGCCTCAACAATAGGAAACGAAAATGGCCAAACTTAGGATAATTAAACATTTATTTCATTTCTTTTGACCAAGGTCTGTCATTTAGAGTCTGAATTATTTATATTATCGATGATCAGCTAGGAAGGCATGCAACTCTATGGAAGAGAAATCACTAATTCTTAACAAAGATATTCTTAATATATATATATACACACAATTTTAATATTTCGTATTTAGAAATCACTAATAAAAATATGTTTTATAAACTTTATTAAGGATGCACTAACTTAATTTTGAGTCTCATTAAGTTATTTTAGTGAGTATGTCAAAATAGTGAGTTGTGTATTTGAATTCATTTTATATGAAATATTGTATTGATTCACATTTTAATTATTATTCAATGAGATTTTAATCTCATATATATTTCATTGAATCTAATCCTAAAATTCGTTGATAAATAAAATGTAAGTTCTCATACAAAATGATTACTCTCAAATTTTTTCAACATATCTTATGGATGGTGCTGATGTTGGACTTCTATTTTTGCGCATTACTTTTTTTCGTTATGACTTTCGTTTTTGGTATCTAGTAATGAGACTTTTAGCAACGTGGTATTTGATGGGTTCATGGGAGACGAGACCAACATGTCAGCCCAATTCCTTTTCAAAGACGCAACCCAAATTTATGACCAAAAAATGTGTATATTTATAATATCAAATTTAATTTATTTGAACAATCGAGTCAACAATTAATTGGGCCGATTTTGATAATTATAATTAAGGGGAAAAAAACCCTTTAATTTTCTCTTTCTAAATAAAGAGAATAAGTTGAAAGGAATAAAGGTTGTTTTCATTTCATCCCATATTCCACGTTACTTTTTCTTTTTTTTTAAATAATCAGAATCCAAAATTCACTAAACTTTAACTAAAATTGAAAATGAATATTTCATATGATTTTTTTTACATGACAAAATCATGTTTATTTTTCATTAATAAATTTTTTATTGTATATGTTATGTTTGTATAAGTTTTACATTTCTAATTAATAATGCGAAATATAAAAAAAAAGTCAAATAAGAAGACTCATTCCTTCATACATGAAATATTGTTTAAAGAAAATAAGCATAGAATCTCTTAAAAATTAATACACTATATTTTAAGAAATTTTTGTACGATAATAAAGTGTTATGTTAATTATAATTTTAACATGATATAAATTAACATGAAAAATATTTAAGAGATCTGATAAATTAATTTATCTATTCTTATTAAGACATTTTGACATTTTTTCTATCTTATAAACTAAAAAATGCAAAATTTTATTCAATAAATAAATTAATTTAAAATTAATTTATTAAGTCCCACAACATACACACATATATATGATCAATAGCACATAATGTTTTAATATGAGAATATTTTCTAAATCTCACCTCTTCCCTACCCTATGTAGAAAATACCAAACGGTTCAACATCATCAATAAATGGGATCCTCATGAATCCTTACCAAACACTTCTCATAAAAATCTCTTGGATTCGGACGAAGGCCCCACCAACCCAGCTCAAACTTTGCTAGGTTTTTTAACTTAAAAATAGAAATTTTTATGTGACCATCAAACGTATATAATATATACTCACAAACATTATTATTTATTAATTTTAAATATTTGTAAATATTATAAATTAAAATTAATTAATAATGAGGTTCATATAATATATATTAAATATGTCCTATGATTATGTAAGTGTTTTTTCTTTGAAAAATGAAAACCCTAGTTTGATGTCAAAATGTTTTTTTACATTTGCATTCCTTTTGAAGAAACAATTATCCATAATGTGGACAGTACAAAGAAATTATCGATGTATAATTTTTTGGGGCTGAAATTGCTACCGATGTATGATTTTTTGGGCTGAATTCGCCATCCCCTATAACGATTATAGCCCCAAAAAATCATACATCAATAATTTCTTTGTCCTGTCCATATTAGAGATAATTGTTTCTTCAAAAGCCATAATAATGTATATACCCCCTCAAAATTCATATCCTTCAAGTTAATGCTGAACACCTGTTTCCACTCCAATCCCCTTTGGAAAAAGAAAAGTTGCTTTCATTTCACGTACCATCAATTGTAAAAAAAAAAAAAATATAATAATAATAATAATATTTTTTATTTATCCTTTTATTTTGAATCATGCATTTGATCCTCTCACAAATTCATCAGAAGATGTCCCATTTTAGAAGAACCCACAAGCAAAAGCCAATGGACGATCCCTTTCTATCACGTGCTGAAAGCCCCGTGACTCGTGACCCTATTCATGGCAAAATATAAATTATAATTATATTTTGCTCGTTACTATAAACTTTTAAACTTTAAAAAAATATATTCAACAATACTTTAAGCATGATTTATAAAGAAATCCATTGTTTAATATATATTTATTGTACCAACGGGGGTTGGTCTAAGTGGTAAGCGGCTTGATATCGCTTAAGTAAGGTCCCGAGTTCGAGACCTTGAATACGCAATTATTCCCGCTGGGAAACTCACCCGCCATAGCCAGGTGCGCGACCCGGGTCGACCCGGATTAGTCAAGGCAAAGCCTTGGATACCGGGCAGGCAACCTAAAAAAAATATATATATTTATTGTCTAGATTACATATTTTAAAGGTGAATTTACAAATTAATAATAGTTGTTAGTACCAACTAAAATTAAATTATCAAATTATGAATGAATGATTGTTATCATAATTTTACATGATATTTCAGAAATATATAAGAACTATAAAATATTTAATATTATCTTCATTCAAACTCCTCATAATTATTTAAGAGCTTAATCTTGATATTATTAGTATACTTTTTTACATCATCAATCAATCATTTATTAATTATTATGATTTTTAAGATAATTATTTTTAATAATTTGAATTTCTTTTTACTTAATTGAACTCTGAAAAATTGATAAACTGTTGATTACAAAATATTTTTTTATTCTTATAAATGAAAATTAAAGACAATATGAGTTATCACCACATTACATCTCATCGCATGTCATAATTTAATAGTTTGAATATTAATTAGTCAATCAAATATTAACTCACAGCTCCCCAACAGTCAAATATTTATTTGCTCTCAGATCAAATTTGTGAATGGATTTTTTCGTATATGATTTAATCATGTTGAAATCTTTATTAAAAAAATGTGAGATTCAGACAAAATATATGGCAGATAAGATTCAGTGATGAGAAAATTTACATATCAATTATCAAGTTATATAAAAAAAATTCACGTATAAAAAGATTCATTCCTAAGATTTTCCTGAATGACAATACAGAGGAAAAAGTTGCAATAATAATAACAAAAAAGTAATAATTGAAACAACTACCAAATTAACCTATAAAGACTTTTAATATTTTTAGAAATAAAATAAAAAAAAGTCAAGTATCATTTATATTCTAAGAAGCATTGAGATATAATATGATATGCGATATAATGACACATTAATTTTAAAATTTTACATGACACAAATATAATATATATAAGTATAAAATTAAATATCTATAATAATATCATAATATTTTTTATGATATTAAATTATTAATTTTTAATATATTTTAAATCTTTTTTAAAATACATGTAATATTTAAAATATTTTTATGTATCAATACTTACTAATTTTTTAAAGATTCACATTATTATTATAAATTATTTAGTATTTCAAATACTTTTCGTCACTCAAAAAACATTGAGAAATACCTTAGACATGACTAATTATAAATTTTTTATTTAAACACTTTTTAGACATGTACGACACATGAGTTGAATGTCTTTGTATGTCAATATCTACAGTGTATCAAACACGATAATATAATTGTTCCATAAAGTATCCATATTTCTTCATTTATAATAGTAAGTATGTTGATTTATATGACGACCAGTTTAGTCTTCTAAACATTTTTTATGATAAAAATAGTAATAATGTGAATAAAAAACAACAGAAAAAAAGAAAAAACATTTAACACAGACAGAGAGCTGGTATTGACCCAAGTCCAACAACTCAAAGCAGAAATAAGAAAACAACGCATAACTCATTGTGTTATCTTAAACAGAACAGAAACAGATCATTGCCTCCAACACGTGCCTTTCTCAATCTCATTGGTTCTTTCTCCCTTCCCACACACCCTCTCTCTCTGACTTTTCCAATGTCTCTCTCTTTGTTCTTCTTCCACTCACTCTTCTTCCTTGCTTTGCTTCATTCTAAGTCCCTTCTTCCTTCTGCTCCCTAAGCTCTGCATAGAAAAAGACAGAGAAACTCAGAAAGAGAGAGAAACAGATTATTTTTTATTTTTTGTTGTGTGTGTTTAGAGTTTTCAATGAAAGGGGAAGCAAAGATGAAGTCAAAGATGAAATGGGTTGGTCTGGTTGGCCTTGTCCTCTCAGCACTCTCAATCTTCACACACCTGCTCCTCGCCAGATTCTCCACTGAGATGGGCATCTCTGAATACCAATCCTCTGTCACCATCTTCTCTTGGAGGCCCATTTTCGGCGCCCCAAATTCCCCAACCAATGTAAAAACACAAAAATATCTCAACTTTATAGCCATTCTTTAATGTAATCCATTTGGAGCACTTTGGTTTTCTTCCCTTTTTTCTGATTTGCTAACTTTATGTTCTGTTTCAAAGCTCAGATTTTTAAGTATTTACATTGGCACTTCTACTACTACTAATGATAATACCCTTTTGTTATATTGGGCGTGTTGATTGTGTTTCAAAGTTTTTTTTTTTTTTTTGGGCTTTGTACTTTCAGAAAGTGACAATGGTGCTGTTTTTTTTCTTTATGTGGGTCTTATTCAGATTCTGTGTTGGTTTTTTTCTTTTAGCTTTTGCAATTACACTTTTGTTATCCGAAATAAGCGGTGCCTTGTCTTGTATTTTCCCCATTGGCCTTGGATCTGTGTGAGTTGCGATATTTAACTGAATTTGCAATACAATGTGTCTCCTAAAGTAGTATTAGAAGTAACATAAGCTAATTTGCATTTTTCTTTTTTAAATATATTCATTTGTTTTATTTATTTTTACCTGTAATTTTGAGATGCAGAGTCACTCATATAGAAGACTATGGGGTCCGGTAAAGCGACTTGAATCCTTGTATCCTGATTCAAATCCCAGAGGATATTATGCTGGTAAGTTCAACATTTTCATCTTTGTTGCTAAATCTACATTTTTACAGCTGCTTAAACTGCAGAGAATTTTGTGTTGGTCTATTCTGCTGATTGTTGGTTTTGGCAAAGTAAATTGAATATTTGATTCTAATCTGCATAATGGTTATCTACCTCCAATTTTTGGAAGAATTCAATTTTCTTTTTTTAGCTTCTTTTTTACTACTGTAAGATATGAAATTGGCATTATCAGATTATGATGCTTTTTATATGAAGTCAATTGCATATTTAAGCTGTGATGTTGTCACTACACAGTCATACTGCGTCTTTTACTAATAGAATAAAATGCTTCTTTGAGAGTACGGAATATCACCCTAGCTGTACATAGTTGACCAAGATTGTCGCATTTTTGTTGCATACATGTATTTCACTTTGCAAATTAGGGAATTATTGAATCATTGGTTGGATCTTCACACGTTTTGCCAAGTGACAACCATTTAGGATATGCATTTGATCTTACTTTTTGATCTTTTGTGCATAGGATTTAGCTTAATTCAAATAGCGTTTCCTTTATTTTTTGAGCTTTGGATTATTATGTAAAGTTGAACTAGGTCCTTGCTGGATAGATGTTGCTTGAATTTATGTAGATTACCGTATTCCCTATATCTGTCTGTCTGAAAGAAACGATATCGTCTTTCCTGACAGATCCCAGCTCACAAACAAATGGGTTTATTTTCGTCCGGATACTAGGTGGTTTCCATGACATCAGGAATTCAGTGAGTGTATTATGTTTTGGGATCTGTATCCTAATTCCTAATATATTTAAATCATTTTGAACTGAAGTATAATTTTGTGGTTGTTTTCAGATATGTGACGTGGTTGTGATTTCTCGACTTCTTAATGCTACTTTAGCAATGCCTGAGATCCAATCAACTACCAGCAGCAAGGGAATAAGGTTCCTGTTCTTCCAAGGAATTAAAGAATCTGACATCTAAACTAAGTATTCTGTGCTCTATACCTTAAACTATTTCTTCCTAAATTCTTTTTATTCAGCTCGCAGTTCAAGAGTTTTGCGTACCTATATAATGAGGACCAATTTGTGCTCTCGTTAGCAAAAGATGTCAAAGTAGTGAGAACTCTTCCAAAAGATCTAAAGGGAGCAAGGAGAAAGAAGGCGATTCCTATGTTTAAAGTGCCGCATTCGGCATCACCATATTATTATTTGCATCATGTTCTTCCGGTTTTAAAGAAGCATTTGGTGGTTGAACTAGTTGTTTCCGATGGTGGATGTTTGCAGGTAAACTGGTAAAGATAGCTTGTGCTTCAATACCTGTTTTGATCTTTAATTTTTCCCTTACCTAATATAAAGGTCACTAAGTTCTGATTTGGTTATTTGTTTAAATGAATTGACTAAGCTAAAATTCAGTGGATTAGTAAGCTCCCTTTTTTAAGCATCGCCTTGACTAAAATGTTTAACTTGATGGCAATGTATGTAGCTAATGATTTTTTTTCCCCACTTTCCAAATGACGTTGGGATCAAATGTTGACCTAACTTAACTTTTTTATGATATGCACGGTCCATTTTTGTGTTTGGCATCCTATGATAGCTTTGAAAATGAATTATTTTTGCTATAGCACCGCTATTTCCACTATAGCGGCCAATTAACACCATAAAATAGCATAGCAGCCGCTCGGAACCTTCTACGCTATAGCAGTATAATGGAGCCATAGCGGATATTTGATAATATTGGACTACTACATGAATATTTACCATATTGATTGATATAGATGCTCTCATCCTCAATCTTTCTCTCTTCTGTACCTTGTTCTTTGTCTTCCTGTCTTTGTTTTCTCCCTTTTACTAGTATCCCTCTCCTTCTACTCGATGAAGGTTTAGCAAAATGATTCTTATTCTTCCTTTAGTAATGTGCCTATTAACTATTGTTTCCCCTTGCTTCTTCTCCACATTCTCTTTTAGCCCACTCTTCCTCCCAATTTCGAAGAATATCAAAGGCTGAGATGTCGAGTTGCTTTTCATGCTCTTCGGTTCCGACAAGAAGTCCAGGAACTTTCTGCTAGGATTTTGCAGAGGCAAGAGGAACTTCATTGTTATGTCTCTTATAATTTTGTTTGTTCGTCTCTTCCGTAGCCTTTTTCCATTTCTTTTAGCTAATGCATAGTTCCTGATATGATTGTAGGTTACGAGTGCCTGGTCGGCCATTTATTGCCTTTGACCCTGGCATGACTAGAGAGGCTTTGGCATATCATGGTTGTGCTGAGCTCTTCCAGGTACATGATTCAACATAGATGGCTGCTAATTGTTGCTTAAAAGACCTTTTATTTTTCATGTCTGAGCGGTGGCTTTGAATTCTTTGCAAGGACGTGCATACTGAACTAATTCAACATAAAAGATCTTGGATGATAAAGCGTGGGATTGCCAAGGGGAAGCTTTCCGTAAACTCAGCCGACGCAAGACTGAACGGCTCTTGCCCTCTAATGCCGGAGGAGGTAAGACAATATGCTTTAAATTTCAGGCAAGTCAGACTTGTTTGGTGTCGACGGATTCTTTGGAGCGATATTCTGTGAAGTGTGTATTTTAAACATAAAGCACAACCGACGCATATTGTGTGATCTGAAATTTTTGATCTCTTGCAGATTGGCGTTCTTCTGCGTGCCTACGGATACTCAAAAGATGCAATTATATATGTATCTGGAGGAGAAGTCTTTGGAGGTCAAAGAACATTGATACCTCTTCATGCTATGTTTGAAAATGTTGTTGATAGAACTTCTCTCAGCACTCCTTGGGAGCTGAGTAGTCTCTACGGCCAAGAGGTTAACCTTGTCAATGCTGCTCCTGGACCACCGCCTTTCGTTGAAGTAACAAAGCGTGCGGCTTGGAAGAACGCTGGTCCACGTCCTCGCCCGCTTCCTCCGCCCCCTGCTAGGCCCAAATCGTATAACATAGAGGGTTGGTGGGGTTGGGTAGCTGAGAGCGATAATGAGCCTGATAGCACAGTCATGGAACTGAGGACGAATGCTCATAAATTACTATGGGAGGCTATTGACTATGTGGTTTGTGTTGAAGCTGATGTATTTATCCCCGGATTTGATCGTGACGGGAAGGGTCGCCCTAATTTTGCCAGCTTGGTGATGGGGCACAGGCTGTATCAGTCAGCTGCATCAAAGACATTTAGACCTGACAGGTAAAAAGTACCTCTATTTTTTTTGTCCATGTATGTTTTCAACGCATTTAAGTACAATTTTTTTGCATTGGAAATAATAACTTTGGAACATCACCATACAAAATGTTCGCTTATTCAGTCAAGATATCAATTGGTAAGTGTCAAAATCTCCTTATCTTTTGAACTTGTAAGTGGAAGTGGCAACACAGAAGCTTGCAGCTATTTCCAAATAGAGTCTGAATATATGTTTCTTGTTTACTATGCCATTAAAAAATCCAAGACACTTTAAAGCAATGCATATGAGCAAGACAATTATTGATTGGGAAACACTAGTAAATTCATGATAAATCATTGAACACAAGCTTAAGTAATGCTATTTTCAATTTAATACTTTGCAATCATGCTTCTGTTGGTGCAGAAAGGAAGCTGTGAAACTTGTGGATGAGATTCGAGACCACGCATACCAAGCAAATCATACCTGGCTGAAATCAGTTCGAAGGCATTTGAGGAAAACGTTGCTCGATGGAATCATAGAAGCTTCAAATAATTCAAAACCATTATCCTTTCTCTCTCACCCCGTCCCTGAATGTTCTTGCTCGAGGCACAACACTGTCGAGGTTTCAAAGAATTCTTCTATTCCTTCAACTCCCCAAATCTGGACGGCTCTTGGTGTCGCTCATCGGTGTCCTGCATGGATGGACGCGGGTCCAGTTTCTCAATCAAAAGATAAGGAAAATGAAGACGATCTAGATGACAATGATTCTGTATCTGGGTTATTCTTCGGACAAAGTGGTGGGAACCACGAAGGTGATGCAGAAGTAAACGCTAAGGAAGAAAATCAATTTGAGGATCAAGAAGAACTTGAGGGTGGGGAAAGATGACAACAAGATAATGTGCAGATGATCCATCTGACAATTGATAACGGATTTCACATTCTCCAGATATATGTACATAATCAATTTTGCTTCCAACTGTTGCTTATTGGAGTTGGTTTTCGGTGTGGGTGTGAGAAGAGGCAAAGCTCTTTTGGATGTGGCTACGGAACTCTGATTCAGGAAATGCATTTAGCAGTCAAGAATCATCATTCATCAGTACAATCTGTGTTTTTCTTAGCTCTAGTCCTCAAATATAACAAAAGCTAAATTTGTTGACCCCATTTAAGCTTTTTGATGTAGCCTAACATGATACTTTTAGTTTATATATATTAGGTTTAAGTTCAGTTTGAATTCTTTACTAGGAAAGCTTCCCTGGTTGTCTCTGGTGCATAGATTCATAGACTGCATTCAACTGATGTAACATTGGCTGGAATTTGATTCCATTTTTTTTATAAGAGAAGTAATTCCCCAAGTAATATGGCACTTCGATGTTACAATTTTTTCTACAGTAATGTGGTAACAAGGAATAGTACTTATATCTATTGTTTCCTTACGAACATGGGCTTTACAATATTTTAGAACAGGATAAAAGTTGTGCTGGATTCATTCACCATTTGATACATAAACTTACATCAGGTTTTGTGGATCATTCCATATTATCTTGTATAATTTGAATCTGATGAGCATTTGGCTAGCTTCTGTTTTGCACTGTTCAGTGGCTAACACGTGGCTGGTTTCAGGGAAAGACATCAGATGCATGAGATACAATTAGATGTTTGAACTCTGTGCGGTGTAAAGCTTATAATCTTTTTAAAGGGCTTTCCTTCTTAAATATGTTGGTTTTGGCAATTAAATTAAAAATCACAAGCAGAAGCTAAAGTATAACACTTTATTTCAGAATGTCCTTGTTGCAAAACCAGAATCATGAACATTTACATTTCATTTGGATCTAACCAGCATGGCAAAAATGAACTGATCCACCTAATTCCACTTGGCCTAAGCTAAAAATTTAAACAGGGAAAAAACATTTTAAGAGGAGGATTGCTAGTTTGCATCTCTTCTGAACCTCTTTGGACTCTGTTCAGAATCCTCACTGCAGTAGTTAACTCCTGAACCTCTTTGGTCGCCAGCAAATTGGTTTCCATGACCCTGAACAAACAATATTTGGAATTGTAAAAAGACTTTTTAAAGGGTAAATGAAAGATTATGAACTGATAACAAAGTTCTATATATGCCCTGTCCAAAAATGAAGATATATAACAGCAGCAACAATGTTGCAGAGAATCCTTAGAAAAAATCATTCAGAAGTACACTTTGTTGACCAAATAATGAAAGTATAAAAATGAACATACCTTTGAGCTAGATGCAGAAGGAGTCAATCCTGTATTTGTTCGCCTACCAACATCAATTTCTACTGAGACACTAGTCTGGGAGAGATCCACACCCGAAGAGTGGAGTGCTTGTGTGAGAGTATCTAATATTCTGTTGAACACAAAAGCCAACTCAGCAAATGGTATGAGTGATAACCACTTCCATGATACTTGAGGTAACCATCTGTTGTGCTAAAGAAAGAATTTCGCAAAAAGGTAATGTTGCAGCACTCATTTTCAATGATAGAGGCAGATAAGAAAGAAAACAATGTCAAATGCAACAAGAAGCTTGTGGAAGGAACCCTTGAATATAAAGTAGTTGGATTCCCAACAAATTATAAACAACTAGAGAAAACTCCTATGAACTTATCAAAGAAGAAACTCACCCCTGAGAATAGGCATTTGAAATGCTATCTGATTCACTTTCAATTGTCAACTCATCATGTTCCTTCAACATATTATCTGGAACAATATAGTTACCCTTATTTGGTTTACTAAGCAAAGCTTGAGGCAGGGAATGGGAAGCCATGTCAGCATTAGATACAGGTTGCTGCAGAAGTTGGGTTGGGATACCACTGCTTACAACTGGGTCAAATATGTCTAATCTCATTTGCATGCTCAATGGAAGAGCTTCGGCAGCTGAACCAAGGGCATGGCCCTTCTGGATAGTTGTTGTTGACAAGTCAGATTCAATTGGGATTTGTACACTTTTGGGCAATGAGGGAGAGACACCATCATTTTTCTCATGAGCAGATCCATTTTGTATAGCTTGAGAAGGATCTGCGTTGTTTTCTACAGGCCCATGATGATTTCTCTGATAAAATCAGTTGAGAGCAGCAAGATTTAGAAAAAACCAGCCATCATAACAATTATCTACTAATGTTCCCACAATCTCATCCCTGAACTCAATTAACTATGCATAGCTGCTATTGCGATCTTTTTGAGAAAATAAAACACTATGGGCAGGCATATGAAATTCAAGAATCGACATAAAATGGTAAAATCCCAGGAATGAAAGGAACCTAAATCAGTTGGCTGGCACCATGTAAGTAAACATACTCAGTAGGAATAAGGCTTCGTGGTTGGGTTGTTTCTTTTGCAGTCTATATATAAATGAATCCTCATACAGCTAAAAAATCTCAAATTTGACACCATAATGAGACTTTGTACTTTGTAGCTCATGTAAGATCTAATTTTTGAAGTTGCACCAACCAAGGAGAGTTATACATGGACACAATAACCTGTTGGCATGACAGATCATGGCACATTCAAGAAAGGTGCTTCGAGCAAAACATCATCGATATGAATTAAGAAATACATTGGCATGCATTTACACAACATTTCAAAATTCAAGGCACAAAATGAACAGGCACTCAGTAAAATGGATGAACAACAGAATCTATACAACTTTACCCATGGAATTAATTTTGTTGGTTCCTGATTCCACCCTTCATAAGTCTGTTCATAAATTTGCAATTTCTCCTGTAGAAACTGAACATACTCAATAACCTACAAAAAGAAAAAAAAGAATTAAATTCCTTAACCAAGTTTCTAAGAACATAAATATAACCCTCAATATTCTCACAAGAATCAAATGATTGGATGACCCACCTCCAACAAGAAGGAAGCCTTATCTCTTTTTTGATCATTTTGGGGTATGAGATCTCTCAGAACCTGAAATCTGGCTCAGCAAAAACACAATCCCTTTCAGCCAACCAAAATAATCATCAAACATTAACACAATAATTACACAAAAAATGCATACACATAAACAAAATAACAACACCACCTAAAAGAAAAAGAGCTTGCCTTTCGTTAATCTTGCTCCTTCTACGCTGCTCGGTCTCCGAATGCTTTGAACGATGAGGGTTCACCCTCTTACCACTGTTGGGTTCATCCACCTTCACTGCCATAACACAACACAACAACAATGTTGTCATCAAATTTCGCAATTGAAATGAAAAAACAAAAAGAGAAAAACTTTGAGAAACCCATCAATCAATCATTAACGAAACAAGTAAAACCAAATCACTGAGCTACAAAGAGATGGAGAGAGAGAGAGAACCTTGGTGGGGAGAAGAAGAGTTGTTGCCAGTGAAGTGCTCTTCGTCGTCGTCGTCCAATTCTTCTTGCTGGCCTTTGGCAGACCTAGCCATGCCTCTCTCTCTCTCTCTCTCTCTCTCTCTCTCTCAGTTTTGACAGAAAAAAAAATCGATTTTCTCGAGAAAATGGAGAATTTTCCCGAGAAAATTATGAAAGGGTGGGGAAGAGTGAGTAACCTGACCCTAGTAAGTTAGAAGAAGAAGAAGAAGAAGCAGGAGAAGGCGACGATGGCCTTTTCTAACTGTTCAAAAACCTAGAGCATTTATTCACTCAATTAATTACTTTGAATACATGTACATAAATGACCCTGTCGAGATTGAGCAGAATGAGTTTGATCCATAACTGAATCAAGTTTAAATTTTTGGATTAATTATTTTATTTTTAGAAAGGTCTACAAGTTAGCTAAGACATCATATTTGTGCATGCAGACACCTTGGTCATATACCAAAATATTAACATGTTTGTTATTTTAGGTTTGAGTGTAGTTTTCAATATTAGGTAGGTTATTTTTTTCAATTCTTAGGTCGCTTGTGCATGCCAAGATTTAACCAAGGGGGTTTTGCAGATGTATTTAGATGTTTTATAAATAAAAAACAATTAAAAATAAGCTAAGATTTTAATTTTGAGATTGATTTTGAAGTTCATCCAATCATAGCATCATATCATTTATGTTATTACATATTTTGATTTTTGAGATAATATTGGAAACATTTTTGTTTATGTGCTACCGCATGATTAAATTATCATTTACTTTCGAATTCATTGGACAATTATAAAAGTATTTAAAAATTATAAAAAAAATTTGAAATCGAATTTAAGTCGCAATAATATATGAGCAAAAAGTTTGATTAGATGAACTAACTCACCTTTGCTACATTTTAAATCTTACTTGTCATGTATATTTTGTTCTCATTCTAGTGGTATGAATTATTTTTTTTAAAATTAATTTGTATTTATTGATAATGTAAAATTTTACATTGTAATCTAATTGTTTAAAAAAATTTTGAAATAGTTAAGGAAAAGAATCAACTAATTTTATTTATGTGTCAAAATTTGTACTTAAAATTTGTGCACATCTTTAAAAATATTAATTATATGTACAAATTCTAATATTTTTAAGGATGTGCACTAATGTCCTTAGAATTTGTGCACATCCTTAGAATGACCAAGGCCAAGAATTTCATAGTAGTGCACATCCTTAAAAATATTAATAATGATACATAAAAATTTTATGATGCTAATCATGATTTCAGGCCCTCCAGTAATCCTTCAACCACACACTCTTAAGTCTTCCCACTTACACAGTTATTATATAGTTTGATATATGGATATTATATTATTACTGAAGTACTCAATCCCTTTTTTAAGTGAGAAATATTTGGGGTCACTTTGCAATTGCTTCTATACTAGAACCTGTTCTCCAAAACATGAAAATCCAATTTAACTTCAATTACAATTAGCTTTGCCGTTCTGATTATGTTCTTGGTCAATAATATTACGTGCTTCTCAATGGTTCATCTAGCAATTGCAAGCATTCATGAGGATTGGAGTAAAAATAGTCTTCTTCTTTTGGTCTATCTGGAATCACAACTCTTGTTTTGGGGCTTCCCATCCTATAGGCATGAGCTTCCTTCACAGTAATGGAAAACTCATCCCAGCTCATTGACCCATTGGAGTGTTGATCTATCAGGTTTATCAGGAGCCTTCTATCCAGTAGCATAGTCTTTTTGAATCCTAGAAACCTGAAGACCAGTGAGCATAAACTCAGATAATTGAACAAATAGTTGAGTTTCATAGTCATACTATTTAGTTAAACAAGAATATTTGTTCACCACATCAAAAGATCAGGTCATTGAGTAGATGACAGAAAGATTTCATAATAATCAACATACAAATCCTCCTAATTCAAATTTTCCCTCACAATTGCATGAGTTGCATTTCACATAACATACAAGGATAATTCAATAGATGTGATGTGAGTGAGATTTTGAATTACAGGGATTTTTAGGCGCAATAATTATATGATTAATCATTTCTCGTTTCAGAAAGGCAACAGAGAGATTAATACCTGCGATGACCTTCAACAACTTTGGCCATGTTTCCATCATATGTTGGAATGAATATATCACTCTCTAGGGAGACAAGATAATCCAATGCAGCCATTTGTGATGAATGATTTTGGAAATACATCAAATCTGATGGTGCCAGCAGAGTTTCCTTCCTCACCTGTTTCAGCTAGATAACATGTTAGTGACATAGTTGAGCAAGTTTCATATAATTATAGTACTATATATATATATATATATATATATATATGAAACCAATGCTTGGTTCAAGTTTTACTAATTCCCCTTAAACAAGGTCTCAAGTTCAAGTCTTGTGGATGCAAAATATTAGCGCTGAGAGAGCATAGTTGGCTGACTCAGCTTAAGCCAGATTACCTAGAGTCTAGCGGATTTCAAATATTGGTGATTTTGATAATAAAATATAATATATGATTTTTCTTCCTTCTACTTACCAGATTAGGAAACTCTCCGAGTAAACCTGCCATCCTTTTCTCTCCGCCATAAATTTCTCCGGCAGCAATATAAATTTGAACATTGTGATCTATGCCTAGTGCTGCCAAAACTAGAGCAGTTTCCTCAGGTGTCAAAGGGCATAAGCCTTCTTTCCTCTTAACCTCAGAATCAATGACTTTTTCCTTCCACCGAGGATAAGCATATCTAAGAAACGCCATTTTCAGGAAAGAGTTACATTCAAAGGACAACTAGAGATAGAGAAACAAAAAATGGAGGTTGTAACGCATTAATTAGCATATGATTTTGATTACCTCATTCTTGTGAGTTCCTCCTCTTCCTTGCTGTCACAACCATGAGCACAGCCGGAGAAGGCCAACATGTCCATCTCATATCTAAGATGAAGGGCAAGGAAAGGCCCTCTTTCCCTCAGAATCCCCACTATCCTTCTACCAAGTTCTTCTATCTGGGAAGTAAACTTCAAAGCATTGAAATTTACTCGGCACCGCAGCTTTTGAATCTCGGCAGGCAGTCCATTATTCGCGAGCCGAGCATCGGTTCTGTTTAGGTGCACAACCTTGTGTTTCAGCAAGAGAGGAAGGATCTGTCACAAGTCACGAACAGTTAGCGCAATAAGTTGCAATAACGCACCATGCAAAATTGAGTAAACCATCAACTTCGTCTTTAAGGTTAGTAAGGTCCGTCAAGTTCTTCCTTAAGCTATGGAAAATATCACATTCATCTCCAAGGTTACCAAAAGTCAGGGACTAATTTGACCAACACCAAATGACTAATTTGATTGACTTTTGACAACCTCAGGGACGAATTTGGCAGATGTTGCGAATCTTAGGGACGAATTTGATGGTTTACTCTTTTAATAAGTGCAAAAAAAATCATGTAAACCAAGAAAAAACCTGATTTTCATAGTATGAGATATTAGACCAGCTAATAGGAGACAATGAGAAGTATAGCCCTTGTTGAACTCTTATCTTCATCCTTGGTGGTAGTTGCTTTACTATCCTAACCTCATCCCTCAAGGATTTAATGAAATGGTTTATATCAAATATGTCTTGGAAGTCACTGACACATCAATTGAACAAAAATTAGGACATTTCAATTAATAAATCAGGACAATTATAAAATAAAAGCTGTCACTTCCAAACTAAAATTATGATAACTATAATGTAACAAACCTAGGATCAGCCCAGAAAGAGGTTTTATCCAGCTCAGGAACTATGAGAGTGACATTTAAGTGTCTTGCTATAGCAACCATGTCACAAATCTGCATGAGAAAATGAAAATTGCAGGAAATGAAATCTTTTTCGAGAGAAAAAAAAAATCAGACTTTGAATGTCAAAATGATTTTGCACTAATCAAGCAAAGTTAACTTACCGCCGCTCGCATTTGGTTTAATCCACCATTGCATGAGAGCATAAGATAACCGTTGTTCTTGTACTCCCCTGGCATGCATAAGAAAATTCATAAAGCTTCAACAAAAGAGAATTGAAAGCATCTCGGATAAACCATTCATAGAAAGAAAAACATGAACCTTCCAAACTATTCATTTTCATTATGAAAACTGAAAAAGGGAAAAAGAGAAAACTAGCGGGGCTAGTCCAAAATCAATTCTACTCAATTTATAAGTGAAACTTCTTTCACTTTTAGAGTCCCAGAACTGAAATCTAAACACGCTCAAAATATAAATTGACATGACAAGACAATAAGGCTTACTTTTTGGTGGCATCACAACCTTGGATGACGGAAGAACCAAAGACTTTTCTGCAGTTGGGAACACAAGTGGGGAATTGAAACAATAAGGCATGCCCTTCAACAAAATTGGCCCCAAAAGTTCCCCAAGTGCAATAATCTGAACAAAAACAGTCCAAAGCACTGCAGTTGTAATGGCTCTAGCCATCCACACCTTGATTCCAGGCCTTATATTATTCAACCTCTTTGTGTTCTCAACTTTTTCAGCAGCCAACATTTTCATCTCCATCACCTCACTCTTGCATAAGACCATTTGCCATTGATTGTGTGGTATCAATTTTCGACTTTAACTCTATGCAAAACTCCTTATAATAAAAAATGCCTTGAAATTAGTGATGCTTATAACAAATGGCTCAGGATTCAAGACTTAAATATTCTAGAGAGTGCCAAATTTTTCAACATTTGGATCTTCAAAGCTAAAATAAATGCTAATAAAGCAAAAACCCAATTTGACCCTTCCCATATTTATTCCAAAATCCAAAAAAATGTTATCCACCCACCAGACGTGGTGATGTTATATGCACTGACTCACATTACTTACACACACTGAAATTCTAAAATAAAAAAGCCACCTTTATTTTCAGCTTCCTAGCAACTACTAGAACACTAGCAATGTAGTAGCTCTCACATGAAGAAAACAGATTAAAATTGGAAAGTTGTGGTTCCAACTTCCAATTGAAATTCCCTCAAATGGGTCCAAGTCTAACCTTTGATTGGTGTTTTTTTTCTCCCCCTTTTTTTTTTCTTTCTGAAACTCCCTCAAAAAAGTGTTCTGATTTTCTGAGTCAGGACATGGATGATAAAAGCTGTGAACTTGAGACAATTAGTTGAATTTTCCGGCGAAACCTTGAGAAGAGACAGAGAATGAGAAGGGGGGAGGGGTATGAAGTGGAGGAAGAAAACAAATGCCTATAAATAAGGCGCCAGCAATGGGAAGTGGTGCATTTACACGTTAAAGCCATGCATGTGGGGAGACCTTTGATAACTAAATAACAAACATCACTTTGGATTGAGGGATAACCATTTGCAACAACTTTGGACCTATTATATTCTATAAATGTGTGAGGTTTATTTTGACATTAAATGTAACAGAAGTTTGCATTTTCTATTTGAAAAGAAAGGGAGAGAAATCTAAATTTTAAAATTTAGTGGTAAAGTTGATAAGGAAAAACAAGTCATTATAAGAAATTTGACTTAAATCTACACTTAATTATAAAAATTTGATTAGTTACACTTTGTTATTAATTACACTTAAAAAGTGTGCTCTTAGATGTAAATGACATTTTTATTAATAAAAAATTACATTTCATAATACTTGTCACCCCCATAAAAATGATGTATTAGTTTTAAAAGTGTAACCTTCGTTAAAAAATTAACGCTCGTTAAAAGAATAACACATTGTATAATAAAATTAAGGTTACACTTTGTCTAGAGGATGCCTGAGGGTGACTATGAAATGTAACTTTTTGAACAATAAAAATATTAGCATTTATACCAAATGGCACACTTTTAAGTGTGATTAACAAAAAAAAAATGTGGATTTAAGTTAAATTTCTTGTAGTACGTATTTACATAAACGTGAGTTTGATTTATATGAATGTTACTTTCATTCATCTGTGATCCATCTCCTAAAAAGTTCAAAGAACTTAAAAGCACGACCAGTGCCAAATCGACATAAACTTTTCTTAATAATTAATAAAAAATAATTTGTTACCTTACCTACTTTTATTGATTCTAAGATGAATTAGGGGGTGGTAATGACTCTCTAATCATTCCTTAATCAAGTGTCAAATGTTTGATCCTCACCTTAATTATGGACTAACTTTAAAATTCATTATTAGCGTCTACCTCTTTATATAGGTCTATAGTACGCGAATCGATTAATCACTACTTTTGACTTTAAATGTCCTAAAAAAACTAAAAGAAGATGAATGAAAGAGTCATGTTACTTCATTTTATATATAGCAAATCTCAAAACTTTTGTAAGAGATTATGATAAGATGTTTTTTTTTTTTTTTGTTGTGTAGAATTTTTGTTTGCATTTTATTATTTAGTCATATTTTTAACAAAAAATGAAGAACATGTTTTACTTATCCTCTTGTTAAGGATGGTCACTTTGAGAATATAGAAGTTCTATCTAATCCGATATTAGGGTTGGATTAGGACTTCTAGCTAGGTGGTTGGCCTGTTAAACATCACCTAAGCTATTTTAACCTGTTTTCATTTTTTGGCATACTTCAAGTTTAACTCTTCAACTATCTATTTCTTTTTCTAGAGTTACATTATTGGATGTGCAAGCAAGATGAGTGATGCAAGTAAGATGAGTGATATGGTGATGTATTGAAACTCTAAGATTAAGGGTAAGCCTGATTAGTCTCCTTCTCTTTTAATAGGGTTTGGAGAGATACTATTAGCAAATAGAAAATTACAATGAAGTTTAAAAAGCCTTCCAGCCATCCAAGTTACAAATTTGCTTACAATTCCAACAACGTTGCTAAAATATCATGATTATTTCGTAAAAAAATATGCCTTGCTACTTATGGCCCATCAATTATATACCATTTGTTAATAACTTTTCTTAATTAAAAGAAAATTGATTTATTTATAAAGTAAAAGATATATACAAATTGTTACAAAAAATTCAACTCAAAAGATGAATAGTGAGAAAGCAAGTTACTCAACTATCAATAAAAGTGTCAATTGAGAAAGTCTAATGCAAATGACTAATTTATTAAGTGAAGAAGGTTCATAACTAAAGAATTATATTGAATTTTTCAACTACACAACATAAAACTCATAATACAAATCCTAAATCACACAGATATACATTTTGAAAGAAGCCTAAGTCAAACATGTACAAGATTTTCACAAAAAATATATGCATGCAAAGGTTTACTAGGTTATTTTTGTGGTCCGGAAAGTACATGCAACCTTGTGATTGAGTAAAAAGATAAGAATAAAGAAACAGTCCTAGCATCTCTTCTAAAACGAGAGGCCTATTGTTTTGCAATTTTCTTTGTCAAAGCTGACTGTGTCATATAGCTTATGTGTGATGAAAAATTGTTGACTTAGATAAGAATCAGTACATAAATATTAGGAATATTAAAGGGCCAGAAGAGAAAAAAATGAGGACCACGCCCTTGTCTTTTTATTACCGACCAGTTGTATAACCCAGTACTGGATTGAATTGCATTGATTGTGGATGAAGAAAAACAAACTAATACATTTGGTATATTGGTAGCTTTGTTACACTAGAATGAAATATATTCCGCGGGTAGGATCGCTACAATTTTATATACTTTATCTAATTTGTGTATAGCTATCATATATGAGATAATTGATTATGCACAAATAATTTTTTTTAATCTAAAACACGGGTAAATTAGAACATGTTATTTGTTGTTAATTATTGTCAAGTGTGATCTCTTATCATTGACTGAAGTAATGAGATCCACAGATGTCAAAAACAACAAAAAAAATTAATGGTGAGAGTTCACACGTGACAATAATTAGCAACAAATTAAATTGAGAGAATACTGTAACAAAGTGGGTTTGAATAAGAGGTATTAAAGAGAGTAATGCTGTATTTGTGTATATTTTTGTGATATTTCTGCATATGAACTTTGCTAAAATGATAGGAGTAGTGATAAGCTCCTTCCTAATGGAGGAGATGACTAAGAAAGAAAGAGATAGAAATCCTAAGAGAGAGGATAGGATCAATCAATAACAATTTCCATACCTTCTAATTCCCTTCTCGATCTATTTATAATAAGTTTGGGCTCCCTAATTGGACCAATGGTTAATTTGGGCTTTTATTTACTTAAGTCCGTTACAATACCTCCCTTTATAAAAATAGATCTTGTCCTCAAGGTCCAAAAATTTTATAAAAAAAAATTCCTTCAGGATCCCATTGCACAAATTGTAAATAGATGAAACTAATTTGGCCATCTTTGGGAAATTTCAGAAAAAATGCTCTGATGGGAGTAGCCCACTTCATGTCATTCCCACCCATCAAGGTCGATAATTCATATTGGGTATGGCCCACCAATTCCAGCTGCAGCCCAACGCGCTCCAAGGGAACCCTAGGAGCTGCCTTCATCTCCCATGCTTCCCANGCTGCTCCCATTTCCTCCTGGCCACAATGGCCTCCCTCCTCATCAAAACCAATGTGGCGACGACCGCCACCATCACCCTCGCTTCCTCGCCTGACACCGTCGCTGAGGCGTCGTGCTCTCCCTTTTCTGCATCTTCCTCTAATGAAGTCGTAGTGCCCTCTTTTCCTGCGAAAACGGCAGCAACACAAGCAACCTGCCATCGCGTTGTCATTGCCCATTACCATCGCGTTGTCACCGCCGCCGCAGCAACCAGCTCACTGCCGTTGTCGTCCACTGCCTCTCTTTCCTTCCTGCTGGGACCACCGTTCTCAAAAGAGCTCGTGCCCACAACCACACTTCCCCTCGGCGTGTCTCCGGCATCCTCGCGTGCTTCTGCCGCCGCCTCAACACCAAGCCTCGTCACCTCAGTTTCAGGGAGCTCTGCCATGTCTGCTACTGGTAACGTTGCAGGGGAGGGCTATGGGTTGTCGCCCTCTTCTCTGGTCGCCGTCGTGTGCTTCTGTCCGCTCTTCTGTTCGCCGTCATCAACGGTCGCCGTGCTTTTCGCTGTGCGGTTCGCCATCACTGCTTCTCTCCCCGTCGACACAAGCGTCGCGACGGCGGTTCCGTGCCGCTCCATCACTGTGACCGTAGCATCCTCAACTTTCTCAACGGCCTGAGTTGGTTTTCCCTCTTCTGGTGGCGTCATCTCCGTTGCAACCGTCAGATATGGTGGTTCTGGTGGTGGTTTCTACCATACCTCCTCGGAAAGAGCTGAGGGTAGATCTGGAACAGGCAAATTCGAATTTGGTTCAAGTAAGTCTGGATTTACCTCTCTGAATGCTTGAATTGCTTCATTTCCATTTGTTTCTACTTGAATTATTGGATCTGTGAACTTCAATGCCTGAGCTATTGCTGTTGACTTGCGTGTTGCCTCTGGATTGCTGTGAACTGTTGTCTCTGTCTTTTCTTGTATTTTTTCTTCTGATTGGTTCTGTAATTCGGATCTCAATTTTTCTATCGCTTCTTCCCAATCAATTTCCCATTCTGAGACATGCTTCTGTTGAATCTCTAGCAGAATTGGACTGAAATCTTGTTGATAGCGATGAAGGAAGGCTACTTCAAAAGTAAGCCACTCCGCTGCCGGATTGCGCCTCCTCTACAGAATGAACCAAGTTCGGACTTGACCAGTCAATCCTTCTTCTACCTCTAGCAACTGCTGCAACTCCGGCGTTCCAAAATGTCGATGCACAGAGGATCCACCAATAGTCGTGCTCACCATCGAACACTGGCAGATCGGCACACAGCGGAATATGGCTAGAGCTCTCCAACATGGGAAGCGGTAACCACCGACATGGTTCTCAATGAAAGCACCATTTATAACGAAGTAAAATTGTGTAAAATGAATTATGGAGAGTAATGGAATGTTTTTGGTATTTTCATGTAATTTTCTGCATATGAATTATAATTAAAAGGGAAATGGATAGGGATAGTGTTCCTCCCTAAGGAAGGAGATGAACTAGAGAGAAGGAGAATATCCTTAGAGAGAGGTAGGATTAGACTCAATACAAATTCCATACCCCTTTACAAACCAAACCTCCTATTTATAATATCCTAGACTCTCCAATTGGATTAATTGGGTTATTGGACCTATAGCCCATTCCTACTTGTTAAAAATACGTAGTTTTTAAACGCTCATTTTAATACCAACATTCATTAAACATAAAACATTGGGTTGACCCATTACTCATCCAACATTAAATGAGAAGTGAGTCTCATTTCTAGTCAATCAGTCAGTCATTATATCAGTCAGTCATTATAATAAAGTTTCTTTAACGAGCACTATTTTCATTTACCAGCAAGCAATCATTATAATAAAGTTTCTTTAATTATCACTATTTTCATTTACCCGCAAGCCTATAACTTCAGATCTTACTTGAGAAAAAAATAAGTACGGAACCACTTCGACTTTGGTTTATGCAATAATATTTGATAACAAGTGAAGTGGCTTGTAGTTACGTTATAGCTCAATTTTAGTTTTAGATCCCAAGTCATGCATGGAGATAACGACTTATGGGAACAATGTTGTGAACAAACCATGAGCCTGCAAGCAAAAGTTGCAGGGTTACTGTCACACCTTTTCTTCTTTTAAAGTTTATGAAAGTTCGTTCCACTATTCAGAAGATGCTACTTTGTAACTTACATACGTGACAAATTCCCGTGATTACCAAACTGGTCCCTCTCTCAATCTAAAACAGCATGTGATATTAGTTATTTTAAAGTCACAGGCATGCAATGTAATTTTGATGTTGGATTTCAATTGGACCTATTGGCTTGGATTTTGTCTTATTACTAGAACTTGGTATTCATTCAAGTCTCTTTTTTTTCACTTTTCTTTTTTTCCTTCAGTTACAATTTAACGGAACCTTGACAGTCTGCCAGACTCCCAATTGGTGCTAAACGATGGTGCTTATACAGCATCAATGTTGACGATTGCTAATTGAAGTCATACGAATAAGTTATAATTGAATTGGGGAACGGCAAATCTTGCACTTTGAGGTTTGAGTCAGTTGCCCTCACAAGCAAGGAGGAAATAGGATGGTGTTGTTGAATTTGCAATTGAAGACATGTTGCTATAAAGTGTATAGTGCGTAGCAATGTAGGGAAATATATTCTTCAATTGCATGTGTCATTAGAAACTTCAACTAACTGTTTCTATTTCATTGCAAAGTTTTTTGGATGTGTAAAGCTGAGCACATTATTGCATTGTTGGGTACATAACTAGATATTTTCCTCAAGGAATAGTTCATGGGTCGTGCGCTTTTTCCTTGATCATGGGATTTAATTAGGTTTACGAGTTTCGGATTTTGGTATGAGGATACATTTTTTTTTACTTATTAAAAAAGCACGAGCAATAAATCAGAGTTTTATACAAATTGGATTTTGGCCATTCATAGTAGCGTCGATACAAACACAGCCACGCTACTTACTGAGGCATTCAGCATTTCTTTTTCCGTCACAACACTGTCCCTTTAATTTCCATCAGCTTTACAAAAAAAGAACATAGTACACACACTAGCGTTTTACATTCTCCTCAGTATAATATTTCTATTGGGACATCAAACGAGATACTAATAATGTTCAGCTTTTGCCCGCATTAATTGCAGCCATCACAAAGTCTTCACAGCGGGTGAACCCGCCAGATAACACATCAGCTAGGACACCACCTATGTCGAAAGCCTCCTGCAAATTGCCGGCAGAATTCATCTCATCAAGCCAGGACAGCATCTCCTTGGGGAATCCAAGCAGCTCCTTCACATTCAACAGTCGTTCTTTCATCACCACTTCCCAGCCCTCCAAGCTGTTGCCACTTTCATCATCGCCATCTGTTGCAGACGAAGCCACCCCTTCGGTCCTTTGTGGTGCTGCTGCGCTCGTCGATTTCTTGACCTTGAAGAAATGCTGCAGCTGCTCGATCAGGCCGGTGTAAACAAGCATCGGACGAATGATTGACAAAAGATCATCAGTTTCTGTTGTGGCACTTTGGTCCATACTTCCGGATTCTCCACCCTGTGCGGAAGCTGAAGTGGATGATGGACGGGCTGTTGACCGAGCATGGGTGTGCTGCAGATATGCATGGTAAATTCCACGCTGCAGAAAAGCACGTCGGTGCTGCAGCCAAGACTCATAGGATTCTGAGAGGAGCGAGTTCACCATCATAAATTGGACGGTTTCTTCTGTACCCGATGTAGATTGGGTGCCAGGTGGAGAAGACGGTCTAATCTCTGATGTCGAGGTTAGATATGCTGATACAGCCCTGGCCATGGTCTGACGCTGCGAGGAGCTTCCTTGATCAAGGAGATGGCGTGCCATTTGGATCATAAATGGGAGGAACCGGGAATTGCTGTCACGTCCCCCACCCCGGCAATCTACACTGAACGATGCTCCTGTAGCAAACCGAGCTAACATCTACAAATAGGTAAAAAAATGCATGAGCACCAGAGTGAGAGAATTACATGATTCAAGCAGTGTAAAAATAGTGGTAGATACAGCCTTATAGATAGAAAATATTTGATCCCAGTAAAAGTGAAGTATCTAATTGAACCAATCAATTACATCTGTTGTCATAAACAAGATTCCCTAAACAGCTTTTCCTTTTCTTATCTTGTCAATCAAATTTCACCATTTAATTAACAGAAAAGAAAGGCGATGCTGCAGCTGAATAGCATACCAGAACAATGTCGTAAGTTAGAAGGCGGAGCCTGCTTCCATCAGCACGTCCAAGAGCATTGAGGTTGTCCCAGTACAAGTCAACATAGCGGACATACTGTGCCAGTGGAACAGCAGGACCTCTGACAGGGAATAAAGAGTTACAGAGAGATTCATTGTTTCTAAGGGTGGCCCCATCCCATTCTTTCTTAGGATTCCTCAAGGCAGCATCTGCTCTTTTGGCCTCTTGATGGCACTGGAAATGAATAATATTGAAGTAACTTACGGTAGTGTAAACACACTCTCCGCGAGCACTTCTTGAAGCACCTACACCCAGATTCACACGCTTACTGTAAGAGTAAGCACCCAGCAAATCAGCAGGTCTCAAACTGTATCCTTCCCGGCATACCATGCATGCCAAGCCATCCTCCTCTTCCTGGACATCATCTAAACCTTCAAGGAGAGGCTGGGCAACAACAATGCGTTCACCTCCATCTGAAGACAGCTCTTGACGCATTCCAAACCTCTGTATCAGACAAAAAGGTCTTATGATTCAGCAGGGCTATGCATTTGTGTACAACAAACGACCAGCAACAAAAAAGCTTTTTCCACCAGGTGGAATTTACCACATAAATCAAAATACAGCTGTCTCTTATTGTAAACCAAGTTCAGCGAAGACAAACAGTAAATAAAATATCTTGAAAACACTGGATAAGGAAAGGTTTTGGTAACTAATTGTGCATTTTCATTGCGAAAGGAAACATACGTATTCACATCAAACATTATCTTTGAAACAAGATTAGACCACCAGAGAGAAGAAGGCAAAAGTAAGCATTTACACAATCCCCAATCAACTTTTTTTTCTTCTAGTCATAGACATGGAATTTAAAATGCCTACTGAAAAAAAACTCAACTAAAATGAAATTATAATTTTATCAATTGAAACACTATTGTAGTATATACTCAACATGAGTATATTAAAGTCTTAAATATAAAATACCTGAAGCGTCTCCTCTCTCTTCTGCAAAGCCCGGCGCCTCATTTCATCCTTCGTTGCATGCCGCAACTTACGGACCTTCTCCTCCAGGAATCCATCTCCTTTGCCCTCTTTGTTAGATAATGTGTCCAACAAATTTTCAGCCCTTGCCCCAATTTCGTTTTCTCCTGGAACTCCTTCCAAGGCATGCAACAAGGGTAAGATACCTTCCTCATCAATACACCTTTGAGTAAGAAGATGCCCCGTTGACAAACCTCTCAGCATGGACAATATAAGAGGGACAGATGGCAGTGTTAAACCCTGTGCCCATTCAGGGCAGGTCTTAAAGCCAGCCTGCCCCACATCAGGAAAACTATCTTTCAGATGTTTCACTGCAATTTTAGTTATACCCTTCTCTAGGATTATGTCCTTTAATCTCTCTCCACAGGAGCTTGTCTTAAGTGATTCTGAAACCCTAACAAAATTTTCCAGTGTGAACCTTTGCTTTGCAACTTGCTGAGCAATATTATCATCCTTTGGATTGTTCAAGTGCTCTTTCTGCACATGGTCAAATGCACCCCAATCTTGCAAGTAAGGACTAAAATGCTGGACAAGAGCTTCCATTGCAGCAGGTTCACCATAAGTCAAGTAAGGCAATATTCGAGCAACCATTTCTGTGTTTCTCTGCTGTTTGTTTGATTTCTTAAGGCCCAGTGGATGCGATAATCTCTCCAAGAACATAAGAACTATCTTTTTGGCTTGTTCACCTGTACCAGCTTCCTCACTAGTGACAGTAAGGCCACTTTGTGAGATGCTAATATTGTCACTTTCATTTGCTTCTAATGTCAGACTTTCAACAATCAAGAGTATGCCTTCAGCTGCTTCCATGGCATCAACTGAAAAAGCTCTCCTTGCAGTCTCGAGAAGTAAACCTAAAGCTCCAAGCTTTAACAAGGCTCGTCTGTTTTCTCTAATTTTACAACAGTACATAAGAAGATTAAGAACTGCAACCAACTGCTCCTGATTGGTCTTGAAATCATCTCGCAGATGCTGTACATTTGGAAAGAGCAAGAAAATTTTATTAGCAATCTTGCAGCCGAATAGACGTTTTACAAAAAAAAACATCAAAGAATAACAGTGGGAGAACATCTGCAAAAATCAAATAAATATGCTAGGCAAACCACAGCAGTCTTTTGAACTAAATGCAATTGCAAAGTCAATGCAAATCGAGAAAACAAAAATATCAAACAAAAAAAATCGCACTACAGAACTCAACAACTCCTTCAGAACAAAATCATCCTGAGTGAAAAGAACCACAACATGAAGTGATGAGAGAGGATTTTCCCCTGGCCTGAAAGGTATATCAGATTCATTTGGATACTAAAAACAAATGGCTAACATAATTGATTCTAAATCACATATTGATGAGAATAAAATTCCTTATGGCATCTTCTAAATCATTAATTCATACTTATATCATATCAGAAATAGATCACATCCAATTGGTTTTGCCGCCATACAGCTAAACAAATGTAACTCATTTTTGATGAAGAATTCTTCAATAAATAAAATCATATCCACCTGCTGCAAATGTAGGCTGCAGAATCTAAAATACAAGAACATAGGTTGAAAAGAAAATGTAAAAACAAAAAAGTTCAACTGCTATGATTGACTTAGAATGGCATAATTTTCTGTTTTGTAGAAGACTTAGAATAACATAACAGTTCAAGCTTGACGTTATTAGAGCTAAATTTTCAATCAACAAAAAATGTTCACTAATTCCTATTACTATAATTGAAAGTGTTCCAGTATGCAACCGATGGGAAGGTATCTCTGTTAAATTAGTTTAAATTTAGAAATCCAACCACAATATATCCCTGTCTACATGTATAAAAGAAAAGAATCCTGTCAACCTGAATCATGCCCAATAATATCTCCAGCCCACCACATTCACGGACAGCACCTGCTATGGCGAATTCAACCTCTGGATCAAGAGATTCCTCTCTATCTTCCTCCAACTCTTTAATCATAGGCTCAGTTGCTTCACCATCCAATCCCTGGAAATTGAATGTCATAAAAATAATATAAATTCAACAACAAATGTTATATAAATGAGAAAAATCAGGTGCTAAATGAAAGTAACAAACCTGGAGTCGATAAGTCACTGTCATAGGTGGGAAATCTCTGGATGAGGTGACAGCATTTGGGGACAGCAAGTTGGAATTACTCACGTTAGAAGACTGGTTTGATTTCTTCCAGACTTGCTCATAAACTTGTGCTATGCTTAAATCAAGAGAGATGATATTCCCAGCAACTAGCAACTCCATTCCATAGTCATCCTCAACAAGGCCTAACAGATCCAACTGATGGCAAATCTTGTTCTTAACATCACGCATCAATGGGCCAATTTCAGAACTAGAATATGGATTCTTAGTCATTGATCCCCTAATAAACTCTTCCTGGGTATGCGCCTTGTTTAGGACCAACAAATATACAGGCTCAGGTTTGGAGGGGCAGATCAAATTGCAGAGCTGCTCTAATATAAACTGCAAATGCAGGAGTAGATCACATTAAGTTTGCAATAACCTCATGTAAAAAGTTCATCATAAATTTTACATCCACCATCTGCTTTAGTTCACAATCACTGTATAACCAAATTGATACCATGTATGGAAGGATAAAACAAGTTATAACAGTTAAATGAAAAATAAAATGCATCCATACCAAACAAGTACGCCCCTTTCTCTCTACCCCATGTATTTGCAAACCATTGATGCAGGCCCTAATGAATTGTCGCTTATTTTCACTGCTTTCTAGCAGTAGACTATCCAATAGATCTTTCAGGAGCCGATTGCAATCACTTATCAACTTTGTCTTTTGAACTATCAAGCCACGAATTACAATAAGGGCTTCAAGAATTTCAGAAAGTAAATTGTCTCGCATGAATCTGTAATAAAGATAAAGATCTATGAGAACATTTAAACCAAAATGTTACAAGTCAAAAGTATGAGTTTTACTACATCCACCTAATACTTAGAAAGTATTCAATGAAAAAGTTGGGAACATAAAAAACATTCAATACTTTGCTCACTTAGTCATAGGAGGATTAGTAAGGAGGATTTAAGGTATAAAAATCATTCAAATTTCCCCACCTAATAGCCTAAGATTTTGGAAAAAAAAATATTTCACGACAGGGTGTCAAAGCCTATATGACTAATTAGTCTAGACTCTAGAGATTGATCCTGGTCACCTTAATTTTATAAACAAAACTCAAATTTCAGCTGAATATACAGTAGGCTTGTACATTGTCCATGCTTCAAGCTGTGGCCTCTTAGGGCCATGTTGGATATAAAAATCATTCATATTCCTATACCTAACAGCTTAAGCTTCTAGGGGAGATAGATCAAAACAGATATATTCAAGTAAAATTATTCAAGCAGCAATAGTACCTGGATCTGATATTTGGAACCTCCAAAAATTTACCAAGAAGCTCAATGAGTTTATGAAGGATGAAACCTTGACATATATCAATGTGTAGACTCCTTTCCAAAGTCTCAACATTACTCATTTCTTGGGTAATCAGAGTACAGATTGTCCGAAGACACCCCTGAACAGTCAAGAACAAACGAGCATCCTCTGACTCTATCATCTTGAACAGTAACTCAAAATATTCTGCAGCACTTTCTCCAGAAGAAAGTGTAGCAGGTAACAAAGAAACCACCAGGTTCAGCAACCGATATTGTCTGGATGAACTTTGAGCACAAAGCAAGCTTATCAGCATGCACATCTCTGATCTAATAGATTGAGAACATGCACTCAAGACAAGTTCTTTTACCCATGATCCCAACTCAAAGACCGACAAGTCACTTTTAGCTACTTTACTAGTGCGACGCTTCCACCTCAGAGCATATTTAAGTGTCAGGTAGTCATGCCTTTGGGGTCGTGACCTCTGGCCAATACCTTTTACAGCCTGAGACACTTTGCATTGCCTTCTCACAAAATCAAGATAGGAAGCTCCCCTCTCCCACTCAGAATAGCTCAATAACTGAATATCCTGAGCCTTGGGAGTCACATCCCAATTTCTTTCAGATGTGTCTGGCAATGTTTTTGTTCCACTGACAGTGACAGCACCAGTCAAGGACCCAGATGCATTTTGATTACTTTCATCCTTTGCCTTTACAGAAGACTTTCCAATGCCTTGCTCTTTGTCTGGCGTCTCAGGCTTTGGAGGGGTACATGCCTGAGATATAATTCTCAGACAAGGAAGAATGACATGCTCGGATATGGCAGGATGCTTGGCACCTAACTTGATGGAAGAAAACAATAACTGAAACACAACACGTAATCTTGATTCCCAGAACTCATCAGCCGAAGAACACACCTCAGAAAGTAATAGCAGCTCCTCACGTGTAGTCACTGCAATGTCCATGGAGCGATGATGCTCAAGGCAGTACAACACTTTCTTTTGTATCAAACTGTTCAACTCAGTAACTGCATTTACATCACCTTCAGATAAAGAACAAAGTACTGTCCTTGCTTGCACACGGGCAGCTTTAGGTCCCTGATGAATGTTGTTCTCAAATAACTCAGACAAAATGCCAGCTGAAACAAGCTGTTTCTTAGAATTTGGATGCCTAGCTAACACCTGCAACAGTTCTAAACATTGTGTTACAAATGTTGTTGCACATCCATAACAATTATTTGGAGATCTGGAAACCACAAATCTTGAAGCCACACTATTATCAGAATGCTTTTGGTGCAGATAATTCATCAAAACCTTGCGTAGCCCTTGCAGTGTCTGGACACTTTTGCTGACAGAATCAAAAGCTGCTTTACACTTCTCACCATAGAGTACTCCAAGAAGAGCAACTTTCCTATTGATTTTACATGAGGGGCCTGGTAAAGAGACCATCATTTGCTGCACAGAATCTTTTTGTTGCGAGTCTATTTCACTGTCACCAATGCTAGACACAATTTTAAGCAAGGGCTTCTTGAAGCCCAAAAGTTGCTGATATCGCCTATGAGCATTCTCTGACTCAGACTCTATTGCAGCTAATCCCTTCTTCATATCTTCATCATTCTCCATATTATCAAATGTAAAACTTGGTTTTGCCATGAAATTGAACTCAAACCGCCCATATTTGCTGTACCCACACTCATTACACAGAAAAGAATCCAAGTTCTCATAATTGATGTTCCGGCATTGCCTACATTGATATGCATTTTCATGACAATTGCCACATATACCATGCTTATCAGTGACTGGACGACTACAACGCGGACACTGCAATGGTTCGAGAGACAATGCCTGAAGATTTTCATAGAAAGAATCCAGTTCAATCATAAAGTTACAAGCTGTAATTGGAATGGGAAATTCGACTTTAAGTTCAGTCTGATTGAAAGCAAGATGACAGCTTTTTGCACGCTTCCACAAAGACCAGTTATTTTTCAACTCTGATAAGTCAGCAACTGGCCTGTTATTATAGTATAGATTCAAAACCTTCACTGATTTTGATTTTCTGGCATCATGAACATTCATTGTCACAGTCTGAATTGTGTAGCTTCCAGTGCATTTCACTATGATACGGTTATCAGTGAATTTCGTTTCAGATTTTAGAGATTCTAGCTTCATCCTGGTGTAAGGAACTTCAGGAGAGCTGCAGGCAACACAAGGTTCACTCTCAAGATAGTATCCATCAAATTCGACTAAGCCACTCAAAGTATTATATATGCAGGAATTTGGATGGTTAGCTAACAGCTCATTCTGTGAATGGAGTGTCTCAAACATGCACCTAATTACATCGAGAGTCAAGCACCGGTCCACAATGTCAGAAATCTGGTATTTTGAACTAGTATCAGGGGATCTTCCAAGCAAACAAGTAACCAGGTCTGTATACTCCACAATATTCTGACCATACATTGGGAGAAACTTAATTTTCTGCAAGAGGACTGTTAGCATAGTTTCCTTAAACATCGATTTGGCTTGATGCCAGACACCATACAGTACTGATTTGGCTTCTGCACGCACAGTGCTTGAATTCCACTCCAGAAGGAAACAATCTACAAACTGCTTTAAGATATTGCCACTCTTGTCAGTGAAGATCTCTACTGCTGACTCCATATCCAAATAAGACTTCTCCAAACCAGATTCAGCTCCATCTTCACCTTTCTTTTTCTTCTTTGATTCTTGAGATATGATACCTGATTTGTTATCTCCTGACTCAGTTTTTTGTGAAGAGTAGCCAACATCTTTTCCTGTATAGAAGGCAAAATTGAGAAGTTTAAGAGTCTGAATAACAGACTCTTCACCAAAGTAAAAAATTCCATTCATCAGGAACGACAAAATATCTCCAGGCCTTAAACAGTATTTCTGCCAATTTCGAGGGCGTGCAGCTGCTACTTCTGCCATAGTGGAAAGACACTTCACAATCTTAACACTTCTTTCATATGGGATTGGATTACTTTGGAAGCCACCAGACTTGTTTACATGTTTGTAAAGTCTCTTGACTTCACTAGAGAACTGCCAAGAGTCCCGAACACTATAATAGTGAGACTTGCTCCCGCAGAGATGAAGGAAAAGCCTCCTTGCATATCTTCTCACAAAATTTGTATGAGGATTGTTAATGTAACTGCAGAGAACATCTTGATATCCATCTAGCTTCAAATCCTTACCATGTGACAACTTATGTACCTTTTCCCCAGTTTTGTCATGCTTTTCAGGCCGAACAAGGGTGTACACCAATCGGAAAGCATTTTCTAGCAAAAGCCTATGGTAGTCCATAAAAATATCTGCTCGATGTGCTTTGGCATATGAATCAGAAAAGAAAGGCGAAAAATTACCAGCTGGTAGATCTCTACGTACTGTGAGCAGAGCCCCACATCCAGGCCCAGAATTACTATGCAGGTCATTATTAACGGGGGATTTGAAAACATGCACTAGCTGCTGCAATATATCCATCAAATAATTTACAGAAGATTGCTGCCTAAGAGAATCACAAGCTCGAAGCAGCTGTGATGCGAAATCATTCTTCTCTTGTTCATCTGCTGAAGTCTTAGCAGTGGTCGAAGCGGACGGTGGAAAATCAGTTACATTTTTATCATGCATATCCACAGCTCCGCCCTGCCTTGGCATGGAACCATCACTACCAGGCTGATGCCAATTTCTAAGCATCAACGTGAAAAACATGAAGACCAATATTGCAACTTCACCAAATGAGGATCGAATTTTTGCAACAAATGGTCTGTTGAGATTAATTTCATCCAAAAACCACTTGATTAGCTTTTCTAAATCTAAGCTATTTGGCTTTGAGCTGTCTATAAACGGTCCCCCAACAGCAGAAGACAACCTGTAGAAAAGCTGCATAACAGGGATTGCCTGGATTCCAGAGGTTGTATCCATCCATCCTTTCATTTGTTCAAGAAGCTCAGAAAGAAGTAAGCAATTTATCTCCCGTTTTGAAGCAGAAATTGAGACAGGATCAGTCAATGAAGCAGCAAATTCTCCAGAATCATTGGGTTCCAAAACATGAATTGATGGAGAAGAACTCTGCATATTGCTATCAGTAGGTACAGACAACAGATTTTGGTCACTAACATCATCAGGTGTGAAGTGAAATTCATTGCCATCTCCTACTGAATCCACCTCAATTGGAATTGCTGTCATAGAGTGATCCCTAGAATGTGGTGGAGGAAGTCGGTCAGCATCTAGCACTTCATAACATGCCTCGCACAAGTCAAAATCAGGACAAACAGTGCAATGCCATCTTCGCCTTAATATAGGCACAGTAGAGCAACCATCACAACAGTATTGAACAGATGAGGTGATAGTGTCTTCTTCAATCATGACTGGGTTATTTCCACTGCTTGTATCAGCAGGGCCAGGAGCTGATGCTACACTCTCAGCAACATCATCTGTAGCTAACATGGTCTGCTTTGGAAAAGGAACCTGAAGCAGCCTCGAAGATATGGCCAAACTGGAAAAGAAATGTATGAGAACCTGAAAACCAGTCAGAGGGAGGGGAGAAAAAGGAAAGAACATAAGTACCTGCTAGCAGTCTGAACAGCCTCATTGGATGAAAAGAGAAGCTTCTTGAGTAATATAACAGCAGGTGCCACAGAGCGCACTCCTGCATCGTTTCCATGCAGAGCCAAGCATTCAGCATAGCAATAAATGAGTTCAACTGCTGACATAACAATGTTGTTCATGGTTTGTGTGTCAGGTTGCTCAAAGTCCAAAATTCCCCATAAAACTTGCATAAGTACATCCACAACTTCTGAGCCTACACCAGCATAAGCAACATAATATTAGAACATAGCAAATAGGACACATGATACTACCAACACTAAAATCTTTTTGGTTAGAAGATTCTAGATATATTTTCTGATCCTGGCATGGTTGGGGAGTAGATACTAGTAGTGTCATATCAGAGATGTTCAACAAGCCACTGAAAGGTCTGAGATAATGTAGGGCTGTACACATACATACGAGAGTTTTCTATTCAATGCAACCAGAAGTCATGCCTCTGAGATAAGGACACAGCAGGAAAAACAAACTAACTCACAAAGTGATTTTGATCGGGAAAACAAATCAGATTTATTATCACTCAAATGAGAAATTGGGTCAAATGCTACTGAATCAAACATGTGGGACCAAAGGAATGATGGAAGAAAAAAAGGAGGGGGGGGGGGAAGACATGCAAATAAAAGATGCAGTAGAAGAGTCCCGATTTCGAACAAACTCAAACCTAATTTAGGTAAGAATTTGTGGGCACAGCTTCAATTCTTGTATAGAAGTGCTTTGAGAATAGATAGAAAGGATAAGGCTTAAATTGAACAGTCTCTTGGTAATTTTTCTGCTGTGGGATTATGGCTTTTAGAAGAGATGGGTTGAAACCCTGTTCCAATACCCAACTTGAGAACAATAGTGTTTAGAGCTGAGTCGGTCCTAATTTAAATCCAAAAATAAATCCTATGATTGCTTCTTATGGATCATACCATATATATGCATCATATGCTATCATATTTACATGAAAAGTAGATATATCTAGAAATTCTGACAAAATGTGGCAGATATAGAATTTAATTCAGAAAAATTATCAAAAAAATTAAACTCAGAAATTACAAGAATAAGTTTAAAAGACAGCCAGAATATCATTAAATATTAAATTGTAACAGAATTGAATATAAACAATTACTCTAGTTTCCTTTTCTTCTCTTATTATTCTTTTAAGGTAATTCAATTACAGTGGCTTACAATTCAAAAATATACAAAAAAGCACTACTTCAAAAGAAAATAAAAACATCTCCTAATAAAAGAAGAATTTCATTAAGAAGAGAAGAGAATTACAGAAAATAAGATGATAAGAGGTACTCTATACAGAAATAAGAACAAAACAGAAGCTAAAAAAGCTATCAATGTAGTAAAGATTTTCAATTTCTCAAAATATCTAAAGGAAAAATCCTCTAAAAAGATTGTGAGCTTTACACCCAACAGCTGACAAACACCTAATCTTATCGCACAAAACATGCTTGTCTAACAAATTGTCGTTAAAAGATGAGTGTTACTTTCTAGGCTTCTATCCAAACGCACCAGATAGCTGTAAAAACTGTACAATGCCTCAAGTATTTTGCTTATTCCCTTCTCACAAATATTAATGCATTAAAATATTTTAATGTCAAAAACTTTTCACAGCATTTATGCTCTATTAAAAAGTTATTGGGCTCTCGAGCAAGATCACATGTAGAGCAAAAAAACAATACATCGAGAAACTTTGGAAGACAAAATCAAGTTTTCTCCAGAAGACAAAGGTGAAAAGCACTAGGCAGTCTTAACTTCTAACACCATGAGGAAATGAAAGGCATTGAATTAGAAACAATAAAACCAGTAAAATACAAATATTTTTCATTTCCCTATAAACTAACAAATTAATCATAATATCCACTGTAAGAATACAGATAAAAATGATCAATTTAAAACCCCAAGTTGGACTCTGCTAAGAGTCCCGGACTGACAAGTAGTTAACTTTTTTACAATCTGAATACTAGCTCCCTTTATCATAACAGTTAGCAAGATAGACAAAAGTACAATGTGCGTTTAGTGAGAAGCTACAGGCATGCCTTGCCTGAACCAGAAACGTGTTCCTACGAAAGGCATGCTCACTAAAGGTACAGCACCTCAAATTGACAAAACATCACAGTTCAAGGCTTATATCAACCTAAAACTTTGTAAAAGATTTTAGAAATATATGGCCATTTCGTGAACAGTAATATTTTCCCCGCCTTAAATTGCTGAGTTCTCAGATGATCATGCAAACAAGAAAATCTACTGATATCAATTTTTCCATCAGGTCAATCTCAATCCCAAAATAGGAACCTACTTCTAGTTCCTGAATTCCTCCAAAACCACTCAAGATCCTTGAGAAGCCTTTCTATCCACGTCATATGCATCGACGAATTCTTAACTAGAAAAAGATGGAGCATCAGTGTCCTACACGCATTCTAATGCAACAAAAATAAATTGGTTTGGTTTCAAAACAAAGTGCCATTATCATAATAGGATTATTATAACAGTTTATTCGATTTTCAGCATATTCCATATTGTATTAAAATCATGTAGTCACATTGCGAAACTCCATGAATTTGATTATGTTTAAAACCAAATGCATGAACAAGAATCAATTTTGCGAATAGAAACTGAAGTCATCCCCAATTGTCATTGCAACACATCTCATATCAGAAATGTAAATTTCAGGTGATATAATCTCACTATAGTCGATCAGTCACAGCATATATATCAACTGTGTTAATGCATACTTGTCTCCCAATTCTGTGTATTTAAAATTTGTAAGACGAAGTAATTTCTATGTATTGAAGTTGCAATTGAAGAACAGGACATACCATGTGTTTCCAGAAATGTTGCTAAATTAGTACGGCGTTGCAATGCAATCTTACAAACTGCACGCAACTGGGCAGTGAACTCTTCAATGATCCAACTTCCAGCAGCACCACCTATCCCAAGCCTTGAAGATAGTAGTGAAGATGATTTGACCACTCCAAGAAGCCGCATGGTATCTTTAACCTAATGTGCGAACAGTCCAGGCACATCAACATAAATAAGCAGAACTAATGAACAAAAAGACAAAGCCAGTAGTATATAGAAGCAAGAGAAACTATATATTACTTGATGGAATAACTCTTTTTTCGGAAAAATCGCCTGTAATACACAACAAGCAGAAGCCTGCAGAATTGGTTCCCTATCACTCTCAAATATTGTTTCAAGTAATTGCTTGCACTTGAGTTTGCCCAGCTCTGCCCTTGCTTCCTCTAGCCTTGAGGAACCGTGTTGCTTACATGATGAATAAATCTTAGCAATTAGCTTCAGCCCATCTGCTAGTACCTGCTCCTGAATAGGAGCAGACTGCAATGAACGGCACTTCTTTCCAGATCCAGCAAGTGACGGATTTGAACCAAGTACTCTAGCTTCCATATCCAAAACTGCATCCATTTTCTCTTTCCAACCAAATTCATCCTTAGCTCTGCCATAAACTTCAAGCGAGTCTATTCTGGGAAGTGTTGAGCCATTATAGGATTGCCCAACTGAGATTGTAAATTCTTCATCCGCAAGAAGTGATTCGGCAACAGTAAATGGAATATCATACCAGGACCTCATTCCTTCGTCTAATTTTATAACCCTCTGGAAAATGGAAATACTAGAGGGTATGTGGCTTGCTGAAGTATTGCCCACATGAACCCGAAAACCAACCATGACTATATCGGGGTTTGAATTGAAGATGGATATCTGTAAAAAAGCATAAGAGAGAGATTCGGGAAACAACAAAGCTATAATCAATCACTTCTTTTACAGAATATAATCAATCACTTTTGAAACACACAAATAACATTAAAAGCAACTAACATGATTGCCAATGACTAATTGCCATAACCATATTGACAAAATGTACTAACTTGAAACAGAAAGAAACAAATATTTATGAACACCATATCTAAAAAAGATATGGTGTTCATAAATATTTGAACATCATACCATCGACCACGTATTCTTTTACATCATACCATGCCTTCTCCTAGTTCTAGTATTCTGCATAGGAGTGATGGAACCCATGCAATTATAGATAAATTTCTCTTACGATAGCATTTATATCACTGAAGAAACTTGAGACAGAGAGATTATCTCATTCCTTAATGCTAAAGAAGAAATGAAGAGACAATTTCCAGTTCAAAGTTTCCAGATCAGAGATGCACACATCATAACGTGTCCAAGACACAACATACTTTACCCACTAAACATCCAAACATTTTCAACTATATTTGGTAGAACTTAGGACATGAAAAGAGAGCAAGGAATAGAAGTTCTGCAACATCACCTTCAGGAAGTTCCAATTACCAAGATAAGCACCAAATTATTGCAAAATGTTCATTCAAACAATAAGAATTATCTAAGGCTAAAGCATATAAAATGTCTATTCTGCTACTTAAAAACAGAGACAAAGCAAGCCACAAAGTACAAACAATTAATTTTGAAGCTAGTCAGCAACAGACAAGCCCAACCAAGAATAAATATTCACTTTGAAACAACAGTAGCTTTGAACCAAAAACGATTACCTTAAAACCTGCAGGACTAGGACTTTCAAGAAAACCATCCTCATTTACCAAACTCTGTTTAGCTCCTTCAGAATCTCCATTTCTGATGGCATCACCACCCAGTTTCACATCCGGGGTAATGCACACGGTCTTCTCAAAGAAATCAAGAGGAAATTCAGGATTTGTACCGGCATAGGCTTTATTGAGGATACCAGAACCCAATTTCTTAACTTTCTCAGATGCAGCAATCACACCCGCATCCACACCAGCAGGAGCATGTGAATATATTTGAAGGCTACCATCATCGTGCAAGACAAAACAGTGAATTTTGTGTTTAGATAGCGGTTTGTATGCAGTCATGCCAACTATAGGTGAGGTTGAACCCACTGAATGCCGCATACTCTGTGCAAGTATTTCACGTTCCCCCATTGACACCGCAAGTGCAGTATTTGATTTAACAGTTGACAAGCATGCAAATAATCCACTGCCAGCCAGCAATTCTTTCCAATGATGTACTCCAGCGGGCCGTAGCTTACTCTCTTGCTCCTCATACACGGAAGACATCTCAACTATAGAGGCTGCATCAGAGCTTGGACGACCTATCAGTGTGGTACCATCTTGAAAAGATATGAAGAGTAACTTACAAGTTGAAGAGAAATACAATGATGATCCCTTTGCATGAATTTCCTTTCCCTGAAGTGGTACAAGTTCTTTTAATGGCATAGCCCCAACATTACCTTTGCCAGACAACTCTAACCTGAATATGTTTCCATTTTCTGAAAGAACTACAAGAAACATTCTTCCTTGAGAAGCAGCATAAAGAATAGCATCCACAATCATGTCATCTGACAAAGTGAAATAGTGCATTGGACTCATGTTGTCCAGGGATAGGTCATATATCTTCACAAATCTGTTAGTCACAACCATTAATTGAACTTGTGAGCCAGGAACCCAATCTACCCGTCTAATATATGCACCTTGCAAAGCAAGTTCAACGGCAAGCCGGTCAATCACTTCACCCCGATGATTCAATGTGAGGACCTGGCAATCCTCATAACCTGCTACAACAAGATAGTTCTCAACAACAGGATTGAACACAAGTTGAACAATTTCAAAGCGAACGATGTTCTTAGAGAGAGGTTTCAGATTGGTCTTGTCAGACGTCACAGGTGAAATGGTGGCTTGACCAATTAACTGTCCAACATCATATATAGCAACTTTATCACCTTCACCAACAGCAAGTCGACCTCGAACGCTAACACTAAGCAAGGACTTCACCAGAGAACCACTGGCTAAATGGGATTTAAGCTCCTTGGCATTTGAATAATCAACCTTTATCTTAAGGTCAAGTGATCCACTTTTATATGCTTTCTTCAACTGCAAGAGATCGACACCATGAGAAATCACCTTGTCTTCACCTAAACTGATTTTCTTATCTTTAGAATGGTGAGACTCTCGTCTGCTAATTATAAATTGCATCAAAGAGGAGCAAAGATTGAGCACCTGACTCTCAATATCAAGCTCTTCCAATAACGATGGAATATCTTCTTGAAACTCTTTTGGAATAGATAACCGAAGTGAGTTATCTATATCTGAACTGATGTCCTCTTCAAAATCTGAATCACTGTCTGGCAGCTGATCTCCATCCTCAGAAAAGGGTAAAAATGACTGAAAAGTATTAGAGCCACGAACAGGTGCACTGCCATCTCCAGTGAATTTCCGAGGCTTCAGGCATTGACAACTACTACCCCTAACACCCCCAGCTCCACAGTCACAAAAAAACCGGCTTGAGCGTGAATAGACAACACGATGACCCCGATGACACACCTTTGCACAGACTGAGCAGCATCCTTTCGATACAGTTAGGTCACATGTATAGCAGAAGTACCAATGCTGCTCCATGAAATTGCTGCCACTGGAAGTGAATGTGCAAACTTTATTGGCAAGGGCCCTTTCACTATTAGCGTCCTCTTCATCATCCTTATCTACACTCAGAACCTCACCATCAGAAGTTGCATCATCCTCATCCTCATCTACAGAAGTTGCATCACATTCAAGAGAGGATGATCCCCCTTCTTGATTGGCAGAAAGAATGAAAGTCTCAGAACTCTTTCTGGATCCAACCGATCGAGCAGACAGATGCCCAACCCCAAAACTATTGTCAGATGAACACTTCTTGGTTGTTCTTTGTAAGGAAATTTTACCAGACCTGCAATCGCTCACGACAATTTCAATAAATCCAAATAGAAACTTCAGTCCTGGAAGAAGATTTTCACTGCCCACCATTTTCTCCATCAACATTACAATCCTCGTCAAAAGTTGTTTCATTAACAACTCTCCTCTTGAAATTTGAACAATGAAATTGAAATATGACTTCACTGCAAGTATATCAAATAGCAAAAAAGCAGTATCAAGTGACAAAAGTGCAGCATTAAAAATATGATGTTGCAATTCTTTTGACTGCTGTTCAGAGGGCAATGATATAAGGCACAGAATAAAATTCATTGTTGATTCCCGAAGAGAAATGGAGCTCCCCTTTGCACAGACAACCCCACTGTCTGATTTCGTTATGCTTCCTAAGAGCCTCTTCTCCAACCACTTCGATAAGCAATGTACATCTCTGTCAAGGAATTTCCTTTGTATTCTCGTTCTGAGATCAAGAAATTGCTCTCCAGATAAAAGATCCACAAAGAAATCAAGAACCTTCACATTCACAGATTCAGAGTAACAGGTATCTAGAGAATCAATTAGAACCAAATAGTCACCATGATGCAATTGCAAAAGCCTATTGATCTGCCCTGACACATTTTCAACACCGAGATAAAAGTGAAATATAACAGACTTTGAAGGGTCTTTTCTAATGCCACTTAATATCTCAATCATTTTGCAGATTATCCATTCTTGGACACTGCCATCACCTACTCCTCCAGCATTAATGTCCTTCAGAAACCCCTCCATTTGCTTCATTAGAAGCAAGTCTGCATAACTTGACCATTCCAGTTCTGCACTCAAGCTTTGATAGATAGCGTCACATTTCCCATGAACACTTTCAAAGATACTATCATTCTTGATAATCATTACTGCATCAAGAATTTGTCCAATGACTTCAATATCCAAGTCAACATGTCTCCCTGCTTCTATTATTTGAAATAACCCATCTAGGACAAAGATAATTCCTCTTATGCTAAGAACACAGGAAAGCAAAGTAGCACTAGGAGTAGAACGATGACAAGGAAAGCCATGCAACATGCACTCCCAAGAAGCCCTAGGAAGAACTCCTGAAGCTTTTTTATTAACAGCAGCATCCAACCTTGATATGAGGCTAAGAACAGACTGAAGCTCACCTTCAGTGGAGCCGTTCTTCTCGAGCAGCTCATCCTGCAGGCTTTTGTCAATTCCACTATGTTTCAGAAGCAAGAATGGCGAAAACTCAGAACCCAGTTTTTCCTTGTGAATAAGGCTATCAAGAAAAGCTTTCTGATGAACCTGTAAATGCTTGCTCAGCAAGGATGAGAGAAACCTTATTAGCAATACAAATTTCCCAGAGTCTATCATGGAGGAAATCATGCTTCTATCAATTTTAACAAATTTCTCATCCACAAAAGTATTCTCAGCCCAAAGACCATGTACAGAAATTGCATTGTCCATACAATACCTCAATATGCCAATATAAGTGAAGGAGAGCACTAGAGACAGCCACATTCCATTTCTGAGGAAATACCAACCTAATTCCTCAATGTTTTCTGGCATGGGCAAAGCATTCAAATGCTGAATCAAGCTCAATACAACATCTGGGAAAGTACTGAACGTCCCAATGACCTCTGGATGGCCTACAAGTGAATGGCTGAAGTGGAAAAAATGCAACATATTAGACAGATCCATAGAGTTGTCCCGACTCCAAAACATAGTTGAATTGTCTGCTTCAGAACCTTTATAAGGAATATCCCAACACAGTGTAAAAATATATCGCTCAACAATTAGATCCTCCACTGCAGTAGCTTTTTTGCCATCCCAAAATCCCAGAATCAGTGAAAAAGTAGAATATATGTCCGTCCAATTCAAATTTAAGATGTCAATGGCCAAGTCATCCCGACCAAGTGAATCAGAAGACCCAGAAACATCAATTAGTTGACCAATCAAGCTACTAACAACATCATCCTGTCTAAGCAATCCGCCTGTAACATTTTGTAATGCAGTCGATGACCAAGATGACAGATGATCAGTCATCTTATTTGGCAAAGATGACACAGACATTGGTGCTTCCCTCAACTTAGACCGCACATCAACAAGCAATGACGCCGGACATGTCTGTTGATGAAATATCATATGACGAAGAACTAAGATCAACCTTGAAACCACTAAAGCCCAACACGTTAACAGAGTGCTGTTCCAATCCAATACCAGGTTAGCAACTTCTTTGAGGGTTGAAAATATTAAGTTTGCCATAATTGCCTTTTCTCCTTCAGAAGACAAGTGAAATGCCATAAGAACTACCTCAATGTGAAACAGCGAGGGAAGAGTACCAACAAGGTCGTTGATACTTGGGCATTTTACAGGAACATTTTTCACCTTCTCAATAACGAAGGCAGCATATCCCCTACAAATCTTGTTTCTCAACTGGCTGCCGGCGGGACCAACCCTACAAAACAAAGTGTGAGCAAGTAAGGTCAGGGTCCGATCATTATACCTAAAGGCACCATTCTCAATGGTAAGCATCTTCTCCACAAGGTAGTCTTCAAGAAAATCAGTCAAAGCATCGTTTGTTAGGAGGTTATGCAAAATTTCAAAGCATACTTCATGGATATGCCCAATCTTCCTGCCTTCGTGTGAAAGAGTGGAACTATCAGACACATTATCTTCAGAACAACAGCCCTGGCAATTGAGTACGGAGAGCAAAATATCCATGTCTCCACTACTAAGTTTGTTGCAGGCATCCGCATAAAGAAAAGGACTCCAATCAGTAGTAAAGATGCATGTTTTAAGAAAGTTCAAAAGCTCTACAGCAGCTTGAATTGGGACGTTCTGAAAGCTGGAGCTAGAAACTGCAGCAGCAGCAGGCTGTTGTTCACATCCATCGGTAGACCCAACAGATCGCGTAGTCTCAGAGAAAAGATCTCCAAAAAGGGCCTCATCCTCATGCCCTATTGCATTTTCAGCTTCAGATGTTCCGGAAACTTTTGCAAAACTAGAATATGACCTTTCAATTTTTGGCCTTAATTTCAATCCTTCAGAATGAAGGAACAAAGAAAGTTGCATCAAGTTGTTGATCCACGGAGCTGATTCAGGAAATATCAGTTTCAAAAGCTCTTCAAATGTGTACTGCTTAAGCAAAGGAAAAGACTCCTGATGAACACGGCATGAAGGAGAACCAGTTTGTGAGTCAGTAGAACTACCCGCAAGCTCTACATCAAAGCCTTTCCACTCAAAGAGAACCTGTTGTCTTTGTCTCTTCAGATCATTAATGAGTTTCAGTGTATAGAGAACAAATTGGGGGAAGTAAGCTAAGGGGGGCTTCAAAGATGTAGCAGACTTGTCATATATCCAAACAGAAGAATCCAAACTCTCCAACATAGATGCTATAATACATGCTTGGATATTCTGGGAAATACTGCTATTACCAAAAATAACCTGAACATTCTGAAGAAATTCTTCCATGACCATTAAAATAATGCTCTCAAAACTTCCCTCAATAATAGCATAGGTATTCACAAACTCAACTTTAACTCTAAACAAATTAGACAAAGTATCAACAAACGAGGCAACTGCCCTCACCAATGAGGCATCATATTCAACATATGGAACATCCTTTATGAGACTTCCAAGTATCTTTAATATCCTCAAGGTCAATGTCAGTCGCCTTCGAAAATTTTGGCCCACTTCCTTGTCATCAAATATATCTTTGGCTTTAGCCAGTTTATTGCACAGCAAGATCAAGCGAGAAGTGCATTTTCCATGGACAACTGCCCAGTGCTGGGATAGAAAAACAAAACTATTGAGATGTTGATAATCAGTCAGTTCACCGCACCCAGATTCTTGCCTATTTTGCAGCACAGGTTCAGAAGCTAAAGTCTTTAGAAGCCACTCCATTGATTTTTCTTCCTTTGAGCATCTAAAGCCTTTTGCAGATTAAAAAAAGGGAAGAAAAATAAAAGCAAGTGGTTAGTTCAGCAGAAAACCCATGAGACAACAATGGAATCATTATTGGGCATGAACATGGTACCTTCTAGATGGCACTTTTTGTGGTCATCCACAAAATCTCCACAACAATCATCAGCCATTGGCAACATATCTACCAAGGTATTTGCTATCGTCGGTTGCAACATGTTCTCTACGATATTCATTTCATCAACCAAAGCTACCTCTAAAAGATGTATCATGTTCTGGAACATTACACAAAAATGAGTGAAACACAAAAAGGAACTGCCAGTCTACCATAAAAGAGTGCACAGGTCAAGACACCAAAATCTGACATAAGATCAATTTGTTCAAAACGGAAATTTGATATTGTTCAGTTAGGTTTTGGGTTATGTAAAAAATCTCAAATCAATATATGAGATAGAATAGGTCTGGAATCTTATTCATGTTACTCGTAAATAAGCAGGTCAAACTATGAAATTCAGATGTGTAGGGGGACTCTTTCCTTGTTTATACTTATTTTGCAATCAATTCTATTTTTGACGACATATCTTACCGTTTATTTTTTGTAACTACAAGGTTAAAATAACCGCCAAGTGCTGTCACAAAGTGGGGTAGTTATTTTAATTATAAATTGTAAATATAAATTAGTCACAATGACATAATGGCCAAAAAAATTGTAACCAAAGAAAGATAAATCTCCTCTATTATTAGTGAAGATTTTTTTTCCTTTCTCCACCCTAGTGCTCAGCTAGCATTGAATACTACATCTCTGCAGTCAATGCTCCAATGATGATGAGACTTGGAGGGGGGTATGCTACCACTTATTTTGTAGCATCAAATCTCCTTGATGAATTTTGATTTTCTATTTAAAAAAACTTGTTGAATCCGTTCGATTGTAAATGCCATTGATCTACCTTACTCATTGAACTATTAAAAATATCTCCATGCCATAATGTCTGAAATCTTACGACTAGTTGATTTTGAAGAACCAAAAATTGTAGCCTCAGACATTTTATGATTTAGCTTTATTGGATTTAAACATAATTCCAAAGCAGTTCCTTGGACAAAATCAGAGAAACAAGATTTGTAAAAAAAATTAATAATAATTCAAGTAATAATTTGTCAGTTCAAGTTGACTGTAAGATTGAATGTGTATGCTCCCCACCCCCCCCAAATGTGAAGAAGTTATATAAGTATATAACGGACACGGGGTGCACCCAACAAAGAAGCATAAATCAAACAGAAAACGACATGATTTCAAAGACAAGAAAAGATGTAGGACTACTAAATTAGACAACCTAAAATCTAACTGAAAATACAGTGAAGTATACGCCTCATCAAGAGGAATGCTATTTGTCATGAATCACAATTCATCAAATTCACACGAATTGTTGGAGTGAAATGTAACAGCTCTACAAAACATGGTTTTATATATATTTTTTAACTGGACTCGGCTCCTCTAAAGTGAGAGATGCACTCTAGAGAATAAAATGCACAATCTCAACCGTAATAAAAAATCAATGGTCTAAGATTTTTACAAGATATGAACATCAAGATGAGATAAATCCTTTAGAGGAGCTAAATCCTTCTTAACTTACAAAATCAAGGGAAGCATCACTTATATTCGTAACAACCATTTCATATCATTGATAATTTCCCTTCATCAAACTTTCATACCACGTAACCTCATCCAAACATATAGACATACAAAGTAAGGTATACATACCTGAACCCCTAAGTCGTCATCATCATCATCATGGAATCCAGATTTTTCCAAATAGCACACAACAAATTCCACAGACTGCTGCACAATCGCAACAAGTATACCTTCCGCTTGCTCCACTGAACATCAAACGTAGAATAAATCATGAATTATTACTAAATCAAACTTCAGCATCAATAATCACACACACAGAAGCATACAACGCTAACCACTACAGCTGCTACTGCCACAACTAAAACAAACACGCTGAGAAATCCTCGAACGAAAAGTATAGATGATAACTACGAGAGTGAGGGGGGAAAAAAAAAGAGAGATCGACGTTGAGTACCTGACAAGGATCGAGCGGCATGGGCGATCGAACATGCGAAGGAAGAAATCGCGCGAATCTGCGAGGCGCTCCACGATTGGAGGCGGAGGGAGCCGCCGCCATCTCCGACTGGCTCGACGCCGCGGCGGAGGATGGAGTAGAAGGCGCTGAGCCCCGACCTGATCGCGTCGTCGGAGCGGAGCTTGTGGAGAAGCGAGTCGCCGGACGGCGGCGATTGCTCCAGATTGAAGGAGAGAGCCTCGGCGAGGTTTTTGAGGCTCTCAGCCATGGCTGTGGGACGAATCCAGAGAGAGAGAGAGAAATGAGTAATCGAAGTGAGGAGGGAGAAAGAGAGAGTGATTCTGTCAGAAGGTGGAGGAGTTAAAGGGAAAACAAAGATAGTGGGTTTAAGGTGTTTATATATTGTGTTTCGGGGGCGGTGAAGAAGAGAGGAGAAAATGAAGTGAGTGACTTCTGTGAATATAAAGGGAGAGAGAGCGGTGACTGAGTTTGCTTGGCGACTAAGTTCAGAGAGTAAAGGTTCACATTCTTTCTTCATATCGTTAGGACAATTAATAAAGAAAATAAAGAAATAATTTATATATAAAAAAAAGTTTGATTTTTTTTCGCTGATTTGAAGATCAATTTTTCAATAAATCTGGGGACATGCTCTACTTTTATTAAGATAATCGTTGTCCACCTTACCTAAACTTTATTTATACATATATATATATATAAAAAGATGTCTCTAATTTTAAGATTGAATTTGTTATTTTTTAAAGTTTTAGCCAAATTTAATGGAACTTATTTAAATATTTATTCTAAAAAAATATAGACAATAATTTATACCATATAGGAGGATACAAAATATAATTACTTTTAGCCTTTATAAACTGTATTGAAACCTTTTTTCTTTAAATCCATAAGTATTTATTCGATTGAATTAATTAATTAGTTAGTTAATCAAATAAAAAATTAAAAATTAAATGCTGAAAATTCACTATTAAAAAAAAATGCTAATGAAAACTTTCCATGATTTATACCTCTACCTCTTTACTCACTATGTTTAATTAAAAAAAATGCTCATCGTATTATATTCAATCTATCCAATAATAGACCTATCAAAGCCACTAGTAATAATAATTGAAATAAAAATAATTATAATCTCCTCTCCACTGCTATAATAAGAGTACGTACCAAAAATAAAAATTTGAGTGTTTGGGTCGCATTTCACCAACAAAAATTTACAAACTGTAATGTTCCTTTTACATCAGTTATAACACAATTTGGATTAATAATCTCATACAAACTCTCACTACTAAAACATTTTTAGTGGCTTTAACAAACTATATTGTTCTCGTTTTAATTAATCGGGTTAGTCAATAGTCAATAATAATCAATAAGAAGAGTGAAACTCCCCCTCTCAATTTCAATAAGTATGAGGAAGTGACTCAAACAAAACGAACCTCAATTAGACTTTTATATATCAAAAATGCTACATATACACCTAATTTCATACACTCATACATACACTATTAATAATGCACAAACTTTATTCTCACGAGTGCACAAACATTACAAACTTGTATATAATACTCTTAACTATACTTAATTAAGTGCACAAACATTACCTGAGTTAAAACACAAACTTTATGTATATAAGTACGAGGTGTATGTATAATGTATGATTTTTGGTGTACGTGTAGCAGAACTCTTTATATATTGTAGTCATTTCAATTGTCGACAAAACAAATTTTAACTCAATGTCGGCTACAAGAGCTACCAGACAATTTTTTCATAATTACTTTTTTTTAGAATAATATGAACTCAAATTCTTAATTTATATGGTTAAAAATTTAAAATCGATCGATTGTCACCACAGATAATTACTCGTTACTACGCATGCATGGTGTAACTTATGACATCCACTCTGCCTTGGTTGGAATTTTCTTTGCAGCCACGACATCGGTGAAACTTCTACTGGCCTACGAGCTTGGTTGAGTTGTCACTTGTAAGAGCCTAGTAATTTTTTGTCTATGTTATGCATGTTTAATCATTAATGGAACTTTTTCATTAAAAAATTAAGAAAAATATATTGAATAAACCTTTCATTCATTCATAGAAATTTTAGATCAGATGAATGAGGACGTCTAACAACAATAACTAATCTCTTTATAATAGTTGAGTTTACATAAAGTAATAAAATATTGATAAGAGATTAGTAACAATCACCAATTATATTTTTAGGCGACAAAATTTGTTACTACTATATATGAGGATCGAAATCTCAACTTTATGATTAAAAGATAAAATGAGTTACTACCACGACACATGTCCGGCAGTTAATATTTCACTTCTAGAAACTACCAAAACGTGAGGAGAAGAAAAAAAAATTTGCAAGGATTTCAAGACATGAATGGATTCATCACAGCTCCCATGAAGAACACAGTCTTTGAATACTCTTCCCTTATCATGAACAAGAAAGGGTGATCAGCAACAAAGCAGTGTGCAGGTCCAGGAGCAGAGGACCCTACAGGTCCTTGTCCTTGCTGATGATGATGTTGTTGGCATTGTGGCAAGGCAATGGGAGAACCTTGAAGCCGTTGAATTGTCCAAAGGGTTTTGATTTTCCCCTGCCAGTCATGAACTCTGTGCTGACGTGTCCACCATTCAGGAGGTAGAAATTTTTCTTCTGTGCATCAAATCTTGTACCAAGTTTTCCTTTGAGGTAGATTGCATTGGAGAGGATGATGATGTTTTCCCTGAGAGTGAGTTCTGGCTGAGGAGCTGGGTTTTCAGTCCCTTGGAAACACTCGTGGCTTGGTGTAACGAAGTCCCACATCGGGGGGGTTTCCTTGCAAGAGGGGCCTTATAAGGCCTTGGGCTCTCCCTCCCTAATAGCTAGCTTTTGGGGAGTGGTTCTCCCAAGGCCTTATGCTCGTTCCACTTGGCTCAATATGTCATCATCCTGCATCATGTATGGGACATCATATACGTTGAAATCAGAAATACCAAAACATATAAAGGACTAATCATATTGTAGCTAGGACTAGGACTTTTGATGACATGTGATGGATGAGGTAAGCATAATTTGAGTTTTATGTGTGACTTTAGATGTAAGCATAGCTAAGTCGCGTCTTGATCGGGGATGTGAGGCCATACACCTTCCTGCAAAGGGATTCAAGGTATCCATCATCACCTCTTGATCCAAGAAACTTAAGGAGTTCTTCCTTGGTTTTCCCTTTGCAACCCAAGGCGATGAAGCTTAGGACAGCCTTTAAAGACACAGGAGATATCACCACATTGGAGCACTCATGAACTGATCTTAGCACCAATTTGTTGACCAATGATAGTGTTGGATCGGAGGGTTGTGGGGAATGTGAAAGCAACAAGAATTGTGCCATGGATTGTATTATATTTGTAAATTTGTAATTTGTGGAATCGAATAATGATATGGGAATTTTGTAAGTGTCTGTATATAATGGCAATGATAACTTATACGGTTTTTGGATAAAGTAAGCTACCTGAAGAAGATTTTGGCTATGTTGACAAAGTTAGATGATAGGATTCGTGGGCTTTAAAACTAAGCTACACGGAGAAAATTAAAAGGAATTTGGAACCGGATTTAAATTAAACTATCACTTAAATATATAAGAATTTATTTTTTTAATTCGATATAAAATTGAATTGATTTGATTTATAAAGTAAATAATATATTTTTTATTAAATTAGATACTACGTTTAAGATTTATTAAAATAAATTAATTTATTTTATTAGTTTATATTTTTACCCTTATTATACTAATTTATTAATGGATTTGATCATAGCTAGTTGTCAGCGGGCTCGTGCCGACGACTTGAATGCATATTAACATAAATGTTATTATATACTTAATGCATATTAATATAAGTGTTGGTTTTAAGTGTGTAATGTTTATTATTAGAAAGATGTGTAATAAATTATTTTGATAAGTGAAATATTTCAATCTTTCAAAAAATATTACAATAACTTTTTAAAAAGTTGTAAGATGTAGAACTAAGTTAACTCAAACACCTGCCATACGACTTTTTAACTACTCAAAAGTTTTTAAAAAAAAAAAAATCATAAATAAGGCTATACCCGGTGCCCTTTATATTGCTTAAATTAAAATGAGATAAAGTTCCTTTCTTCTTCAGTAACCTAACATTTGTGAATCTTGTAAGCATTCTATCCAATTATAATAAGAATTAACGAAATTCAGTCCCTGTCTGTCAGCGTGTTCAGTTTTAAATAGACAAATAAATCTACAACAGAACAGGTGTTTTTTGTGTTTGAAACCACATGCATCATTAACAGTTTCGTTACATGTACACTACAATTGGATACACCATACACACACTCGTATTAATATACTGTGCGCCCCATAAAATAATCACCTAGCGCCAAAACATTCTCACTCTCACTCATGCGCACGTCACAACACACAAACCCAACGTTCGCGCTTCCCACTTTCTTTTGAGAAAATAGGATTTGGAAACCGTTCATTTTCTCATTTCATTACTTCTGCAAACTCGTCCTTCTCTTTTCTCTCTTCACTCTCGTCACTCTCATCCCTCGTTGCTCTCCATCGTGCTCTCTGCTCTCTCCAAACGCAAGCGAAGATCACACACCAAAACCAAACACTGGTGAGTATTCGAAATGAGTTCACTCTTTAATATTTGTTCTGTTGGATTAGGGTTCGTTTGTCGATTTGCTATCCGTCTATCTTTCTTTGATTTTTATTCGAATGCATATGATTTAATATCGATCTTAGAACAATTTTTATTTTTCGACAACGTTAGTGAGTCATTTATGTATAAAGTTTATGCACGAACATGTATAATGTATGAGCATTACGGTTACTAAAGGTTGGGCACTTTGTACATGAGTTCCTTGCATTCCACATTTGGCTTATTTTGGCTTCTTATATCATAAAGTTTGTGCATCTGTGTGTATTATGTTTGTGTATTGTATTTGGCAAAGTTTGTGCATCCTCTCGTGTAATGTTTATGCATTTTTTTTAATTAATAATGGCTTTTATGCTTTTATGATTATAATGACTTTTATGGTTTGTGCATCTTTCTAGTAATGTTTGTGCATCTGTCATGTAATGTTTGTGGATCTTTCGTATAATGTTTTTGCATCTTTCATATAATGTATGTTCATTTGTCTTGTAATGTTTGTGCATCCTTCAAGTAATGCTTGTGCATCATTCATTTAAAGATAATAATCCCATTCTAATTAGTGATCATTGTTCATTTTTGTAGACATAACTCCTCGACGATCCGACAAAGGGAAAGTTATTGCCAAGGACACCGGCAAAAAGGCTTCGCACAAGCCAACACCGGTGCTGCCTTTGGCATTAACAGATGGCACCTGCGATGCCAGCAAAAGCAAAAAGGTAATACATAACTAAAATTTATACATCTATTCCCCATTTTGTACCTTTGATATAGAGATCATCGCTTCGCATTTCACCGTTGAGGTTGGATTAGTCTTCTCAAATGATGGTATTTATAATTTCGACACCCTTCCCTTATACATGACAATATTTGATACTTAATCTGTTTATCTTCCATGAATTTGGTACTCCTTATCCTCCATGTAAATCCAATCTTCTTGGCATACTTGTTGTAGAATTCTTTAACTGCATCCAATGTATCAAATTGCATGCCAACCTTTGGTGCCTCTTCTTCCTCAATGGAAATAGAACTTGTGCCCTATAAGATAATGTTGGTGCATTGCATCATATAATGCTTGTGCACGTAACCATATAAAGTTTGTGCATAAGTTAAGTAGTATCAGATTCTACCAAATACTTAAATATAAGTCAAGTAGTATGCATATCTGTAAAGTTTGTGCATGAGAATGTATAAAGTTTGTGTACACGTGTTTATAATATATGTGCATTAACAGTTATAAAGTTTGAGTAAAATCACTATGTTAAACATGTAATGTTTGTGCATTGACACTCATAAAGTTTGTGCACGCAACCATATAAAGTTTGTGCATAAGTTAACTAGTATCAGATTTTGCAAAATACTTAAACACATGGTTATCAAAATCGCGTTTTAACTCGTAAACTCGTACGAGTTTACGTTCCTAGGTAGTAAAATCGAGCTGACTCGCATGTAAACTCGTTTTTGGGTAAACTCGGCTGAACTCGGGTAAACTCGTGTAAACTCGCATTCGTGAGTTTACTGCCGAGTTCACGAGTTTACCAAGTTGTAGGGTTTTTTTTTTAATTTAAGGACAAAACAAGCAAAATGACGTTGTCGTTTTGCATGTCTCTGAGTTTTTAGATTTAGGTCGTTTAGTGTTTCAGAGTTTCCATTCACAGTTGCGCCTGCAATCGTGCTCCGTCATGCCATCGTGCTCCGTTGTGCTCCTCCGTCGTTCTCCATCGTTAATCCATCGTATGTATTTCATCCTTTGCTCATAGATCTTTCTTACTAGGGTGAGTGGCCTTTGCATCGCTATCTGTGCTTTAGTGTTTTGGATTGGAGATATCATTGTCACTTACTAGCTTCCTGTGATGCTCAGTACTAAAGGACTCGCCGGTATCTTCGCTGTTTATGCTATTGTGTGTGTCATCTCCTGGATATTGGTGTGGGCTCGAAGCAGGCTACTTCTGTCAAGAATGAGTGACATTGTTCTTTATATACATTTGCTATGTTGGTTGCTCAACACACCGCCTCTCTCTTGTGTTGATAGATTTTGCTTATCATTAAGTTTATGTGGAGGAGGACATGTTCTGGTTCAAACATATGTATTATGTATGAATTGAACTTAAAACTCATATATTTCATCTTTATTTGTTCTTTGTTATGGAGTTAAAAGTATTTATGAATTTCAAGTTTTATTAAATATATTTTTGTAGCATAATAGTTTTTTAAAATATTTTTTTAACATTTTTTTAATAATAGATAAACTCGTATAAGTTTACAATCCAAGTTTATGAAGACTCCACGAGTTTACTTAAACTCTCGAGTTTGATAACCTTGCTTAAACATAAGTTAAGTAGTATGCATATCTGGAATGTTTGTGCATGAGAATGTATAAAGTTTGTGTACGCGTGTTTATTATGTATGTGCATTAACAGTTACAAAGTTTGAGTAAAATCACTATGTTAAACATGTAATGTTTGTGCACTGACACTCATAAAGTTTGTGCACGCAGCCATATAAAGTTTGTGTATAAGTTAAGTAGTATCAAATTCTGCAAAATACTTAAACATAAGTTAAGTAGTATGCATATCTGTAAAGTTTGTGTATGAGAATGTATAAAGTTTGTGTACACGTGTTTATAATATATGCTAAACATGTCATATTTGTGCAATGACACTCATAAAGTTTATGCAGTTGTTGAAAGCTTTTTGCACTCTCGTCGTTTTTATATATCCTCTTTTACAGCTTTCAAATCCTCAAGGGATTTAATTGCAGTATAGTCGCCCTTTGCTCCATACCTCACATCTCTGTGAAAAATTGACAAGAATTGCATTATTTCACACAATAAGTATCTATTCTCTTAACTATACTAAATTTATACAAAAATGGGGAAATTGGTTAGTAAATTGATAGAAAACCAAGTAGATAAGTGTCATTTTAACCTATGAAAATACCAAAATATGACACTTATCAGCAGTAACGCGTATAATGTTTGTGCATCTGCATCTCATTAAGTATGTTTGAACAACAGACCGTGAACTATAATGTTTGTGCACATTTATGAATAAAGTTTGTGCAAACACACGGATAATGTTTGTGCTTCTTATCAGAATGCTTCTGTGTGCCTACGATGGTGCCAATTTCTCCATAAACACTCCATAACTGAACAAAAAACTCCATAACAATCAAACAACGCAAAAAAATTTACCAAATTCTCTGGCATTTCAATGATTTCCTCCATTGCGTTCGATCAAAACGAATGTGATCACCATAATGCTTGTAATGCTCTCCGCGAAGAAGGATCCTTGTAGTACTCTTTACATGCGATAATGCTTTCTGCACTAGAATTGCTCACGTTTGTGGTGGTTGTGGTGTTGAAATATGGTTGTGGCTGTGGAGCTTGAAATACAAGGTTTCGTGGAGAGAATCGTGATATCGTGGAGAGAATTGCAGATTGTGTTCGTTTCTGGTATGATATCATTACGAAAATCACGTGGGAGTACGTGATATTCTAAATAAAGAAAGTATACTATAGTCCGTATTACTGTCATTAATTGCAGATAAATTGTGGGTGTATGTACGAGTATATGTGTTTAGGGTGTACACAAAGCATTTTTGCATCATTAAATCTCTCTCACAGTATAATTACTTTCTTTAAGCATATTTTAACAGCATAACATTCTTCAAAATGAACCAACTACCAATAGTCACCACAGGAACATACTCCATCTCTAAAATGGTGGAAGCGATTCACATCTCTAACAAGAATCTCTCTATTAGCAAACTTTGAAATGAACTTTGTAACAGCATGGCAGTCTTCACACAATCTCAAGTTCTTTGTGATCCTTATGGTTTCACCTTGTGCAGTGTTAATCAGTCCAAAAGCCACGGCGAGCTTCTCACTATGTCCCAACAATATTCGTTCCTTCTCTTCCTCTTCAAGATCATAAAGAACCACGTCTGTGTGCGGGACATAACCCCTCTCCTTCATCTCTGTTGACAATTTGATTAGCAAAGCGCGGAGCTCTTCGATTTGTGGGTTACACTCGTCAACGGAGTTGAATGAGTATATCTTTCTTCTGACTTCGATCGAACTGCAACCTGGAATCTTTTGCAGGCCATGGCTGTCCAATAACTTCCTCACACTCTTTACTTCATCCCACATCTTAGCTCCTGCATAAACATCTGCTAAAAGGACATAATTGCCAGCGTTGGTGGGCTCCAGCTCGAAAAGCATAGTGCTAGCTCTCTCTGCAAGTTCGACGTTACAGTGAATCCTGCAAGATCCAAGAAGGGAACCCCAGACTGTCGGTCCTGGCTCAAAATGCATATCTTCTATCAGTTTGATTGCTTCATCTAACCTGTTAGCTCGGCCAAGAAGATCCACCATACAGGCGTAATGCTCCATACCCGGATGGATCCTGTACTTACTAAGCATAGCTTCAAATAAAATCTTTCCCTCCTCAACAAGGCCTGCATGACTACAAGCACCCAAAACTGTAATAAATGATATGTAACTTGGCGAAATGCCACGATGGATCATATTTTTGAAAATCTGGATTGCCTTCTTTCCCATACCATGTATACCATAAATAGAAATCAAAGAATTCCACGAAACAACATCATGATTCTTAATACTATCAAACACTCGTTGTCCCAACGCAATCTCACCACATATTCCATACATTTTTATAAGGGTGTTAAGAACCGGGAGTATAGAATCAAGACCTCTTCTAAGGATATATGCGTGAACCAACTTTCCTAATTCCAATGCAGCAAGACCTGCACAAGCTTGAAGCACGCTAACCATTGTAACTGAATTTGGAACCGAATCACATGCCTCAAGCATCATTAGCTGAAACAGCTCCAACGCTTTCATGGGCATTTCATTCTTTGCATAACATGCAATCATAGCACTCCAAGAGACAAAGTTCTTGACAGGCATTGCACAAAACACAGAATGTGCATATGATACACAGCCAAACTTAGCATACACATCCAACAGAGTTGTCGTAACATGAATATTTGCTTCATAGCCATGTCGGAGAATATGGGCATGAATCTCCTTACCCTTCTGGAGAGGACAGCCTGACAACTCTGAAACAACACAAGCCTTAAGCACATACGTATATGTGAACCTATTTGACGGCATCCCATCCCAATTCATCTGAACATATAAATCTAACAGCTCCTCACCACGACCCACCATTGCAAGCGCTCGGAAGAGTGCATTCCAGACATATATGGTTCTTTCCTGAGTTTCATCAAACACCTTGCGAGCATGATCAACAGAACCTAGCTCATAGTACATATTGATGAGTTTAGTAGCCAAAAACGGGTCTTGGTCAAAACCACTATTGGCAAGATGGCGGTGAACATCAATGCCATTAGAGAGCGAGTTCTTCTGCGCACAAGAATAGATTAACTGCTCGTAAGTCTGCTGAGTTGGATTGGGCTCTGTACATAATACCTGAATAGCTTGCCTGAGGTTGCCTCCTCTGCATAGTGATTGTATCAACTGGTTGTTGTTGCTGCTCTTGATGTTTTTTATGGGGTTGTTTGAAGGGTTCAACGAAACAAAAGACACCGGCAGCCTTGAAGAGGCATGGCAAGTGTAGCAGAAGTGATTATGAAATGGAGCTCGACTGCCGATTTGGGAACTCGGAAGAACCGACATCAGACAATATTTTGATGCACCTGTTCTCAAGAACAGGTTCTTCAAGGTTTCGGCTATTTTATTGGAATATTAGAACAAGCTCCAAAGCTATGGTATGCCTGCTAGAAACATCAACCAAAAAAACAACTCAAGGTTAAACAACTAACTTGTATCAAATAGAAACCAAAAAATAATGAATAAAACATCATTTTTGTCTATGAAGTTGATAGTTTCAATCAATTTTGTCCCCACTTTCAAAATCATCAAAATTGTTCTCGAAGTTGCCAAACGTCCATCAAATTAGTCCCAATAGAGATTTAACCCCAAGGACGAACTTGATGTACATGTAGCAACTTCAAGGACAGTTTTGACAATTTTGAAAGTTCGGAGACAAAGTAGATGGAAGCTTCCAACTTTAGGGATGAAAATGACGTTTTACTGAAAAAGTAATACAAGCATGAGGCACCAAGTATGCTCTAGCACATATTTTGTGTCAATCACACAAATTTCTACTTGAAATAAGCTCGAATTGATGAATACATCTGCCAAATAATTACTTAAAATCTACATTACTCAAAAATCTAAATACTCATTCAGATTAAAAAAATAACAACAGACTCAAAAACAAAAAATTCAGACATCAACCCTGAAGCCACAATATGAAAAAGCAGAGACAGCAGCTCCAAATAATCAAGATGTCAATGCAGCATATGAAAGAAAAAAAAACAATTCATAATTTCTCTATGCTAAAAAAGTACTCAGCAGCTAAATACCAATCAACAAGCAATTAGCCACGCGCGCGCACACGCACACACCAAAAAAAAAATAAAAAAATAAAAACAAAACAAAACAGAAATCAGCCAACGGAAAAAGAAACCCCTTTTGCACTGCAAATCGTTGCAGGTTGCAGCCACAAAATTCAAGCCAACATGTAACCGTCACAAAAGCAAAAGGAACATGAACAACAATGAGCACCAAAATGAAGTATCACCATAATCACATAAATACAGGAAAAAGAAAACAGCTCTACAGAGAACAAACCTCTTTCTTCCTCGCCGTCGGTCTGAGCTGCAGCTGTCGAGGTGAGCGTTGTCGCCGGCGGTGGGTTGGTGGTTTCTGTGTGGGTTTTCAGTCTCTCAGCTTCATACTACCGTGGAATGCGCTCACGCTCTATATCTGTCTCTTGCAAGGAGAGAAAAAAAAATCTAATAAAAGACGTTTAAAAAATTCAACAAATTTAAGATATTTTTATAATCTTAAGAGTTTTCGAAGGGAGCAGCTCTCTCTCTGAGTTTGAATATTAAACTAATGTTTAAAAAATTCAATCATTTAGTAACTCTCTTAAACTTTGTTGGTTTGATTGTAACTTACCATTATTCAAAGTTAATTAAACTCTAAATAATTTAAGATAAATTCCTCTCAATAATTTTGTGGTGCATAATTTAATAGTACCTTATATAATGAAATAGGTGTCAAGTTTTAACAAACGATAAATTATAGTGTTTTAGATTTATGGGGACAAAAAATAGATAAAATAACACTTACATATAATTTATGTTATTTACGGTAGAATTTTATTTTTATGTTTGGTTTCTTTTGAGTTTTTGAGACCTAAAATTTAGATGTGATATCATTTTAATTTTTTCTATATGACTTCTTAATCGACTTTTCTTAAGAAGAAAGTTTGATTTTTTAACAATTTATTTGATGTCAAATAATTTTTTTAATGATTTAAATGGTTTAAACTTGAAATCTTTAATTAAGAAATTGAGACACATACCACCTCAATTGACTATCAAATATTCTATTGAATCCTTAAACGGTAAGGATTTTTGTCATGGTTTTGATAATTAGATATTTTATTTAATTAAATTAAAGTAAGCTTGCTAATGGGTAACAAGTAATGATAGAAAATGACAAAATTTATAAATATCGACTAAACATTTCCCTTAGTTTTTAGGAATTTAGGAATTGGTAGTGCTAGTTATATTAGTTTTAAGGTTATGAAAATACATCTTGTAATATTTATAGTTATCCAAAATCGATTAAATTAGTTATTTGATATTAGTTAAATTAGTCATTCTTAAGAATTAAATTAACCGAATTTTGACAACTTTAAAAACCACAAAGTATTTTCATAACGCAAAGATTAATATAACCCTATCAACCCTAAAAGCTAAAAACTAAAGTGAAAGTTTATTCTACAAGTATCACATTTGAAAGCATTGTTAAATGACAACTAACTTGCCATTTAAGAACGCATTGTTAAAATCTATTTGTTTGAGTGGCCAATTTCGGGAGACAGCAACGGTAAGTATGGCTCTATTGGTTGAAGGTTTTACAACAGGGCTAAAATGTTTCATGATAGTTAAACCCTTCTTGTTGATGAAATCCCGCGACTAACCTAGCTTTGTACTTATAGAGCCACCAGGGTTACACTTATTTACCAGAGGATCATGTGAAATTGAGGATGCTCTAATGTTGATGCTGCAATAACATGTTACACTTCAAAACACCATGATGATCATATGCAGCTTCCTTGTAAAGTACATTAGCAATTACCTTTCAAAAAACACAACCTAATGACAAGGGTTTCAAATTGTAAAAGAATCCCTAATTTGAAATGTGACTCAAGGCATTCCACATTTTTTTTTAATTATGGGTACAAATCCATCTTAGTCAAAATGGAGATATGTCAAAAACAATGTGATCTGCTTGTTAACGAAGGGCAGATCCCATCCATCAATTTCAGATCAAATTAACCACTAACCAACAAGTTTCAAACATGGTCAAGAAAAACGGCACAATTCAGAAGAATCCACGGCAGCCCAGAAACGAAACTAGGCTTGTTTGGTTGGAATATATGCATGACCATAGCTAGTTTCCATTATCCAAATTCTAATAGAAAAATTGTTTATATACTGTAAATAATTAGCATTTTAATTTTTGTGCACTGAAGCTATTTAGCTTCTCCTTTTCTATTTCTAATCACTTCACATAGCCAAAACAGAGAAATCCCAACAGCAGCAGAAGCCCTGAGGCATCAGATTGAAGTCCCAACCACCAACAATGCTATTTTTCTTGCAAAGTCCCTTCACACAAACACATATTTTTGCTGCTATAAGAGAGAGTGATGCAGGGTTAGCAGCAGAACAAAGAGACAGAAGAAAAATACAAGAAGAGAGAAGAGTGAAATCAGAAAAGGCAAAAAAAGAAATGAAGCCCAAATCAGAGAAACACAGAGGGTTGCAATATACAAAACAACTCACCAAAAAGTCACGAGAAACTAAAAGGGGGAAAAGATAACCACAGAACGGAAATCAAAACGCACCTGATTGGAGCGAAACGCAAGCCCGCCGACACGGAGGGATGGCAGCGCGAAGCAACGGCGTGAAGCGACGGCGATGGTCGAGATGCGTTCAGATATGGTGGCGCCCGCTTGTGAGTTGTGAGCGATAGAGATGGTTTTTGTTGATTGAGAATCGTCAGTTGTGCATTTGGGCTAGCCCGAGGGTACCCAACCCAAGCCCAACGTGAACAGGGACTTTTTGGACAGTCCTATTTGGTATGGATGCACTTAATTTTTCATTACCCTAACTGCTATGCGTGGTATGAATTTGGTTATACAGGGGATGTAAAATTTTATAATAAACATTTTACATGATGTTATTGAAAACAATGTGATCTACTCCTGCATTTGCAGTTTATATTAGAGCAGCTCTGCATTCTGATCTGCCCCTCCAAACCCGAGCCTGTATATTTATTAGGGGATCAAAAAAGTCAGAATTATGCCATTCTTAGTCATTCCTAGCAATTATACTTTTTCATTTCAACCTATTTTCTTGTATTTTACATTCTGTAGCCTACAACTTTGCAGCACGTGGATATGAGAAGAAATTTTCATCGAAAATGAGCTATATGGAGGTAAAACCAATTGGATATGTGATCCATTTTTTATTGTAAGTATGAATTTACAGATTTAGAAGATGCCATAAGGAATTTTAATCACACCATTACGTGATTTCTTTTGTTGGTTTGATCTCTATTGTTTAAAGCATTTAGTTCAAAAGAAGACTGCTGGCCTAGTATGTTTATTTGATTTTTGCAGATGTTCTCACGCTGTTTATCTTTGATGTTTTTGTAAAACGTCCATTCAGCTGGAAGATTGCTAATATAACTTTCTCGCTTGTCAAAGCTAGGAGCCATGGAACCAGCTGTGAAGGTGACAATATTAGCATCTCACAAAGTGGCCTTGCTGTCACTAGTGAGGAAGCTGGTACAGGTGACCGAGCCAAAAAGATAGTTCTGATGTTCTTGGAGAGATTTTCGCATCCACTGGGCCTTAAGAAATCAAACAAGCAGCAGAGAAACACGGAGATGGTTGCTCGAATATTGCCTTACTTGCAAGATTGGGGCGCATTTGACCATGTGCAGAAACAGCGCTTGAACAATCCAAAGGATGATAATATTGCCGTTGCCCTTCAGGAAGTGCTCGCGGAGTTATTTCAATAGCATTCATTTCCAGCCCTTAGAAACAATGAATCTCTCTGGTATGCTATTCAGCTGCAGCATCGGCTTTCTTCTGTTGAAGTATATGGTGAAATTTGACTGAGTAATGAAAGGAAATAACGGCTTAGAGAATCTTGTTTATGACAATAGATACACCAAGAAGCTTCGAGCTCATCCTAAAGTGTATTTGGTCGGAGTGGGACTGAAGTGTATTTGGTCGGAGTAGGATGAGCAAATACAGCGGGACTGAGCAAACCATTCGTGTATTTGCTCATCCTAATATTTCTCGGAGTGCATCCTAAAGTGTATTTGCTCAGCCCTTGAACATGCTATGCGATAGGATTATATCTAAGAATTCTCGTATGTGCCTCTGGTCAAGCAAGTTGCCATTTCCAATATGCAGCGGGACTGAGCAAACCATTCGTGTTCCATAATTGTAAATTTAAATGAACTCAAAACTTTGAATACCAAAATGTAGAGATGGAAAATCCAAAAGCAAACCATACTAAGCAATTCCATCTATCAAATTCTAAAAAGAAACTCAAAACATTTTGGATAACAAATTATATGATTAAGCATTACAAACCTGCGGGGAAGAAGGAAGCATGTAGAGGCTATTATCTGGACACCCATAAAAGGTACGCACTTCTTTCTCAATAAGACCAAATGCACCATTTCAAGTCTCAACAACAGCGATACAAGCTGGAATTATAGTGCTTGAAGTATACTCCCTTGCAGTTAATGGTTGCTGACTCCAAAATGAAGCAGCATCCTGCAATAACCACAAAATAGCAAAGAACTGTTTATTATAAAAGAAAAATGGGGAAAAAATACACCAAGAACAAAAGTGTGTTGGAATCAATAGTGAATGAATACCACTAAGGCCAAGTAGGAACATGGTGTATAAACTTCACAAATATCCATCTCCTCAATAGTCAATACATATATCAATTCAGAATAAATGCATCAATGTGCCCACACAAACAAATCTACCAGTGGCTAATTTAAGTTTAAAACCAGTGATGATCGTAGGATTCAAACTAGGTACAACCATTACTCAAGGACGAGCTGTAAAGATACCACACTTCACCAACACAGGAAATATTGAAATAACGAAACCTTACCATATTTGCTTTAAGGAGTGCTGTATATATTGTCTCAAGTTTTGATCTACGAGCATCAAACTCCTCAATCTTTTTCCACTTCTTTTTCAGAGAATCTTCAGCTTCTTTTCTCTCGGCACACAACTTATTCAAGCGTTGTATTTCAGACATCAGGCTATTCAAACTTGCCTTCAAACCAGCAACTTCTCTTTCCTTGGCCCAAACATCAAGCTGAATACAGGGAAGAGATATAAAGAAAAGGAAGAGGTAAAAGTGGACAAACTCCCACCTCAAATGTTGATGTGAAAATATTCTAGGATCTAGCTTTAAAGAAATGGATAGAATTGAAATGAGGAAAAAATTTCCCTTTTTTTCCCCTTCTGACTAGTAAGGGCTAAAAAAATCCTAAATGAAATAGGAAAATCTAATCCGTGAATGAAAGGGAAACCTAAATAACTGGATTGAACTTATAAAAAGCAAATATTCCACAATTTAGCCTCAAAGATAGAATATGACAAATTCTTTATTTCTCCCACCTTAAATGATGATATAAGAATTCATTAAGAATTAAACGTGTCCGGTAGAGCCTAATTGAGCCATAACAACAAGAACAACAACAATTAACACAAAATACAGAAGTCTTGCTCAAATCCCCTGGTTTTCTGAATTTGATTATAATGGGAACGTCAAATTTCAGAAACTTCCCTCACAAAATTACATAATAACATAAATTACCTGTTACTTTAAAACGCACAATTTTAATAACTCACGTGAAAATGTAACTAGTGCACCATAAGTTACGATAGAGAAAACCTCAAGTTGGCTAAGACTTCCGACATTCTGGGATGTGCTTCCGATACAATTGAGTGTGAAGACACATCATTGCCTCCATGCAGACGTTTTTCTCAGACAAGTCCTTTGCCTCTGCAGCCTTGTTTAGTGCATCTTCAGTAGCCAAAAATTACTGAACATGAGCTTTCTGCGAACAAAGGTCACCAGTTCAATAACTCCACTTATTATGAAGATAAAATTGAGCAGTTTAAGGAAGAATGAAGACCTGTCTTTCGAGAAGCTGATTTTGACTTCCTCCTGGAAGCACATCAACTCCAATCTTTCCGTTGCCATAAAGTGGATATTGTAGAGGAGAGCTCACATCAGAAGAGGAAACATCCATAACTGTGTTATTTTCATATTTGTACCTGATTGAAGGATGCAATATTGAATTATAACAAGCTATTGCAGATGTAGTCTCGTTGCTGATAAGACAAAACTAACAGAACACTCATGAAACGCATACAATTACTTCACAAAGACTATTATTTTTCTGGTCATGGTCAGAAGGGAACTATATCGCTGATTGCATCTTCACTATGCATTGCCAATTCAGCATTTATGACTGAAAAGCTTTTGAGAAAGTTATCACAACAATGATAAATGGCTACAATAGTTCAAAATTCAAAAATTAGTCACAGAGGCATTAACAAAACAGCAACAGAATATGAAGAAAAAAATCACATGTATTATGTACCTCAAGGTCTCTGCAGCCCTAACATCAATTTTCTCTATTTCTCTGGAGATTAGACTTCTCAGCTGACAAGTGCGAGCAGTAATTGCCTGTAGCAACAGAGGAGGGCTCTTAAGGCAATTTACAGCAACAGTTCTAAACTCATCTGGGATTTGCCCATCAAAATCAAACCCCAACTTTGCTGTTTCTGCCTGAGGATTTGAATGAACGCCACTTCCTTCATAAGCAGGAAAAGAATTCCGTATTCTCTCAAGCATGTAAGCTACAAGTGATTCACAAGCTCTTCTAATATTCTTTTCTCTTTTGGTTTCAATGAGAATGACATCGTCTTCAGATTTACTGCTCTTAACAGTAGAATAAACAGCTTCCCTCTCATCTTTAGAGCTAAAACTATTAACCATTTCAACAGAAGAATCAACGCCCGATCTTTGAGCATCCTTTATATAGAAACGGAGACGTTTATGATATTTTTCAAATATTTTTGCAGCTTCATCGCACTATCGTAAGTCTCTAACATCACTTGCTTGTGCCTGCACATTGAGTAAGGAACTCAAACACTTACGCTGTCTCAACCATTCAATGCCAGAAATCACCATAAGCTCATTATTACTATTTTATTTTTCTCTCTTTCAAATATATCATCATAGACACGGTTGGTGACAAGATATAATAGCGTTGCAGGCTTGGTTGTTATTATTGTTTCAACTTCCACACATATCACATACATAGACAAAAAAGAACATAAACCTTCCTTTTCAACACTGGCATTAAATCATCGAATCACATTGTAAGTTTATTTTACTATATAAGCTGACAGAGACTAAGCTTTATACTCCCATACTAGCAAACTACAACACAATGCCTACATTACTACCCAAAACACCATCAAATATTTTGCAACATAAAAACAAAATAGTTTCTACTTTTTACAATTTCAAGAACCATCTCTCCTAAAAGTTTAAGCTGATGGGAGAAGACAATTTAATGGTTATATATTTGACAGACCATCCTCGGGTATGAGCCCATTTTGGGCGTAAATCATGGGCATGACTTGAACCAATGACCACTTGATCATAAAGACCTGATACCATCTCAAAACCATCTCTCCCAAAAGCTTAAGCTGATGGAAAAAGACAATTTAATGGTTATATATTTGACATACAACTAAACCTAGCATTCAAGAGCATTTTCAGTACTCATAACCAAGGTTTGGCATGTATCATAACCATGAAAAACTCCCGTTCAAACAAGTGCTATTAAGATGTAAACATTGGGTGTCTATTTGGATTAACTGATTTCGAGTTTAGAAAATATCAGCTTATAATCAAAATCTACCTCATATAAGTTTATAAGTGCCAAACATGCTCTCTAAAGCTCAGAATTTTCCATGAGTCAAAGAAGAAAACACAACAATCACCAAAAGCGCACACTACACAAAATTTAGGCAAAAATTTGATAAAGTTTATAGAACCTATAATTGGCGCGTTCATCAAGCATCCTCTTCCTCTCGGCCTCTTCCCTTGAAACCTCGAGCATCCTCGCTTTCAGATCCTTCCTCCGCCTCCTCACGGCGTTCCTCAGCCTCTCCACCTCCTTCGCCGCCGAATCTCGCTCCTGAATCGCAGCCTCCCGCTTCTCCGCCGATCCCTCCCCGCCTGAGCTCCTCTCCTTCCTCCTCCCTTTTCCCCCTACCTCCGCCGTGGACGGCGATATTCCGGCGAATGTTCTGCACCGTCTTCTCCGACTTCGCGCGCGTGATCAGGAAGCTCCAGACCGCGAGCATGTTCCCGCGGCAAATCCGGCGGAGCGATTCCAGGGGCGGCAGGTGGCGGTAGCCCATCTCCTTGTGCAGCCATTCCAGTATGGCCTCCACCTCCGCCGCCGACGACGACGGTGACGGATGCGGTGCGGCCCGCGTTGTGAGGCTACGATAGTAGTGTTGGTTGCATTTCGGGGGGTGAGTCGTGACTCGGCGACCCGACCGAGTTGGTTTGTTACGGGTTTGATCTGAAAATAGAAAAAAGATGGATTGAAGAAAAAGCGAAGAAGCAAGTGTTGTTCAGTTGTGGAGTTGAGTGTTGTTCAGAAATTTGAAAAACTCTGTCAATGGTTCAACTTGCAAATGGAGGGGAATTTCATTTTTGAAATGCTTATTATTTATAATAACTTCAGGTAATGTGTATTTTCAGGGGTATATACTCCTGTATTGCACTTGGATTTTTCACATTCACTTTGGGCAATGGACTTTACAAATCTCAAATTCGTTACTCCCGCATCGATTAATAGCGACATTTCTTTTAAACCCAAAACGATTTGGTTCGTTTAGGGGTTATCCTCACCAAATAAAAAAATAAAAAATGCTCAAGATTACTTAGTTTCTCTACCTCCATAACTAGTACTTCCTCCATCTTGTTGGCCTTGAGCCCATCACCTCCACCTTCAACCCAACACCACTACTCATACCTTTTTTTATGGCCAAGTTGATCCTTAGAGCATCAAAACAATGTTATTTTGGATCTGGTTAGGAGAGAGAAGAGAGAAAACATTGCAATTAACAAACATGTTAATCATCACTCATCATTAAGAGTTTGGTGGACTGAGGAATTAATAAGTTTAATATTTGCATTTTGCAAAGTTTTATAATCAAATAAGGTAGGTGCAAAAATTTCATAGTTATGGTATTAACTCGTAGTTTTAGATCAATTTTCACAATGTAAAATTGTTTTTACCCATGAAGCATATATGTTTTAAAATAATTATCTTGTTTTGTAGCATATAGGTACGGTGTTGAAGATGTGTTTGAAATGGAATAATATGTGTTGAGAGAGCCTTAAATGAGTTATTTATTTTCTCAAATAGGATGCTAGATAGAAGTAGTTCAAGACCCGTGTCAAATATTTCTAACATTTTACATAGCAGACAAATGAAAATACAAAAAAGTGCCAAATAGTTGTGAATTATGACAATGAGTGAATTGATAATTTGTTAGGAGGATAGTTCGATGAATATGTTAAGAAGATATAATATTTATTTTTCTTACATTTTATAAATTGAAAGTATAATAAGTTTAACATTTGCATTTTACAAAGTTTAATAATCAAATAAGGTAGGTGTAAAAAATTTATAGTTATGGTATTAACTCATAGTTTTAGATCAATTTTCACAATGTAAAATTGTTTTTACCCATGAAGCATATATGTTTTAAAATAATTAACTTGTTTTGTAGCATATAGGTACGGTGTTGATGATGTGTTTGAAATGGAATAATATGTGTTGAGAGAGCCTTAAATGAGTTATTTATTTTCTCAAATCGGATTCTAGATAGAGGTACTTCAAAACCCGTGTCAAATATTTCTAACATTTTACATAGCAGACAAATGAAAATACAAAAAAGTGCCAAATAGTTGTGAATTATGACAATGAGTGAATTGATAATTTGTTAGGAGGATAGTTCGATGAATGTGTTAAGAAGATATAATATTTATTTTTCTTACATTTTATAAATTGAAAGTATAAAATTATTTTATATTGTCAGTACATACATGTTAAATATAAAATAATTATAAATACTTCTAATTATATTTTATTTTGTAATCATATCTTACGTCAACAAGCTCCACTATACTTCATCGTCTAAAGTATAAATTAAAAGATTTTATCAATAAACTAATAAAATATAAATATTTTTTTAATTTTATTAATATAATAATTAAATTTCGCATTTTACCTTTGATGTGATGGAGTTAGAAGTAGAGCTCTTCAAGCTTCCTTTTTCCGGGGCCCAATTGCAACCTTTCAACAACAGAGCACAAAAATGATTCCAAAGTAATTGGGCTATTAAAGCGGTGACATTGATTTGAAAAAAAAAAAAAAAAAAAACCCTTGTGAATGCTTGATTTTTTCTATTACAATTAATACAATTTGATTAACGTTGTATAGAACAACTTTGTCTTTATTGTTTTAGTAATTATCACCGGTATCACCAAATCGTGGACTCATTCATTACCCGTTCCCCCCACTTGTAGCATATTACCTGTTTTTATGAATTCTTGTAGCATATAATAGTTTATATATATATTTTTTTGGGTACGATAATAGTTTATGTAACACATACATGGACAATGAAGCATAAGAACATAAAGAGGCCTGCAGGGCGTAAATTGCGTTTATTGTGGGAATAATTTGAAAAGAGTGGGTCAATATGTTGGACTATTTTTTATAATATAAAGTTTGAGAAGAATAATAGATTCCTCCGCCCACCCCACCCCACCCCACCCATTCACACACCAAGGCACAAACAACACAAGCGTCAATGCTAGAAAGAGACATGGAGAGCCATTTAGAGATTTTGTTGCCTGTCTCTAATTTGGCGAAATTCATAAGCCAAAATCATATCTTAGCGAATATCGCCCAGATTACTAAATTTAAACCATTCACCAATAGTCATAATAATTATTTGGATCGGTTCCATTTTTAGCCTGAATCCTTTAATTTGGAATTCAAAAGCTTTGGGTAAGGGGTAGGGACAGACACTCAATAGCAAATAACTAAGATGACATATCTTTTAGTATTGAGATAATAGATTATGTGTTTAAATCATTTAAATAAAGAAAATATAAATTAATAATCTTTTAACATATGATTGCATAGTTTATATGTTTGAGTCAAAGGTTATAAAAAACAAGAATCTACTCAAACATGCTCAAAATCTTATAAAAATAAAGCGTAAAAAAAGCATATATAACTTATTATATAAAGCAAATAATTTTAAAATAAAACATAAAAGTTGTATGGATTACTTGGTTTAAAGTCAAAGAAGCGATATAGTTTCCAACGAGACATGGAACTCCTCTTTGTTACAATGTTTGGCTTTTCTATGGCACAACAAGTGACTCCTCTCCAACATGACGTGATGCAACTCAAGTGAAGGTGGCCAAGTGTGTCGATGACTAGACGGTTGTAGTTGTGAGGTTAAGTGCAAACAATGAATAAAATTATCGAGAGACTCAAAATATACTAGAGCATTAGGGTAACAAAAACCTCCAATTTTTTTTGTATGATGACTAAAGAAAGTCTATTTTAATATAGCTCTTACTAAAAAAATTAACCTAATTCGCAATATTAAAAAATGTAAATGATGATTCATATTGTTCTTCATTTGATATACAAACTTAATATTTTTGCTTTTGTGCCAAAAACGAGTTTTTAGGACTTTTATACCCATTTGATGTACATTTATCATATTTTTCTATTAATTAATAGTTTTATTTTATATTATCTTTATCTTACATTTGTTTTCCTTATTATACAAAATATATAAAAATCTATTATATACAATGGGTGTTTCATTGGAAGATAAAACTAAAAGATGAAAGTTGTATGAATATAAAATCCCCAATTCTTACTACAACTAAACACCTTAGATACCCTATATGTAAATTTTAAAAGATAACCAACTAAGATTTTTCTAATCGTATTTTTAGGTACTGATTAAAAAATTAAAAGTGATTTTTTAATTGTTTAAAATTTTCAATATATTTGATATTGATACACATTCTAAACTTAAAATTTTTTAAAATTTCAATCAAAATCTTCATAGCTAATGGATAGAAAATCCAAAATATAAATCCAAAAAACCCCTTCTCACTCCCACGCGTTGCTTCCAAATTCCAATCCCTTTTTAGAATTCTCTCTCTCGCTCTCCCTCTCTCTCTCTCCCTCTCTCTCTCCTCTGCATCTTCTGTCTTCTCTTCAAATACAATTTCAATTCCCACTTTCCTCTCTCTATCTCCCAAACTTCAACAACATCATCATCATCATATTAAAAAATTCTCTCTCACTCAGGTAATTTTTTTAATTTTCCTCCAAATATTCCATCCTTGTCCTTTTCCTCTCTTACCCACTTCCCATTTTCCTCTTGATCACCCTGATTTCGTTACTGGGTATCTCTTTTTCTCATCAATTTCCGTTTTTTATTTCTGGGTTGATTCTTTTCCTTGTCCTATTCGATTGAAAATTGAGGTTTTTTTTTTTAATATTTTTGAGCTGGATGATTTGCACGTGAGATTATCTTATTTATTTGTTTGTTTAATTTTTAGGATGATTCCAATGGAAGACATGGTTTGCTTGTTTGTATTGTATGCTTAATGTGTCGTGATTGTGATTTTCCAGCTGAAAGGAGAAAAAATCCATGGTGTATTTTTCTGTTGGTTGATGTACTGGCATAGCTTACCACTGAAGTAAAGGATAGATTTTTTTTCATTGTTTCAAGGAACACTACGTACAAATTTTAGCTTTCTCTTGAAACATACATCATATAATTGTATAATTCTTAAGAAAATTTAATGACTATTTGTTTAGAGACAAAAAAAGAAAAGAAAAGAAAAAGCAGTGTGCTGTGCTGATGCTGTTTTACAGTCTTGATTTGCCAATGGTGTTTAGTATTTTTTGCTGCGTGATCAGTAGTTGCATTGTTCAAAACTTGTGTTATTTTGATTGATCGAATTGCATGAATGACAGTTTCTGTTAAAACCTTTCCTTTATTTTCTTCTTTATGTGTTTATTTTATGCAATTTTGTGTTTATTTTGCAGGTGAGCAAGAGAATAAGAGTCTGCTTATCCATATTGCGTATCATCTGAACAGAAGGGAGAGGGTACTGGTTTGCGGAGGCATTGAGACTTCTGCGAGCTTGGAATCCTCTCTCATTTGTTTGTTAATGAATTTTTAGTTGTTGCTGTTGGAGGACCCTTTTCTCAAGGGGGTGCATGTAGCGACGGCAGTGGTGATATTTTGATGATCTGTTTGGTTGAGAAGTGGGAAAAACTTAAGCTAACTGGGAGAAAGACAGGGAGGGGCCGGAACAATGGGTTCTGTTTGTTGTTGTTTGAGTGTTAATGATTTTGAAGATTATGTGAACCAAAATACTCCTGTAAGGAACTGTGTACAGAACTTTTTGAATGTGGTATGTCTCAGAATCCGAATCTTGTATATTTGAACCTTCTCCATTGTTCTTTTGTCGAGGACTTTATAATGTGAGAAACTAGAAGAAGTCGAAATTATATGTGGAGAAATAAAATAAATATATTCATTGTCATTTACATTTATACTTGGTAGAGTGCAATAATGAAGAAATATTTTGTCCTAAATCCTTTTTTCTTCAGATGATTTATCTTGGAATTGATGAGAACTGTACTTAACAATACAACATAATATAACCCTTTTTCGGATTTGCCTCAAATTGCAGTATGCATCAATATTCCACAGAGGGGAAGTGTATTCGATTCCCTCATCTATACAGGGGGCAACATCTATGACTTCTACTACAGCATCACTTGATAATTCTCTATCTGACATGTACCGCTCTCCCCCAAGGCCCTTACCTTACGATGCAGACCCCAGGTATTTCCGCTCACAACGTGATGGACTAGTTTCGAGACGTGAGAAGGGTTCAAGTCATTCGAATGAGGAATCACAACCTCTAAGAAGTGATGAAGATGGGGACTCTGAATCTTTAAATTCAGGTGACAAATGGAAGGAATGTGCTGGTGAAGATGGATCCAAGGAATACCGTTCTAAGTCCTCACTGAGACTTTCATCAGCAAAACTTACAACTGGAGTTGGGCTTGTCTATGCATCTTCAGAAGAGGAGGATTGCTGTCCAACTTGTCTTGAAGGTAGAAATATTTTGGAACTTTATACTCAAAATATTAGTTAAAGACATCATGATGGTGGAACTTATTTTTCCATGAATTACTGGTCTCTAGTTTGCTTTTTGGCATATGCCTTGACTTGTACCAAGAAATTTGGATTTGTTCTTTTAAAAAATAGTTGTGTACTTCTTGTAGATGATATCGTGACAATGCATCATGTATGACTTTTGTCCTTTAAATTGTGAGGAGACAACAGAAGTTATATTTTGAAAAGTTTAGGGTTTCTTGTTTAGTGTATTGTGAGGAGACAACAAAAGTTAGATATTTTGAAAAGTTAGAGAAGATATAACGTATTTCTCTCAATGTTTTCTTTAGACTCCTCCATCAGTTGACATTTTGAAGGTAGAAAACAATAATTTACTAATAATGCTGCTGCCATAATTTACTAATAATGATGCAGCTCATACTTAGAAATCAGAGTGTAACCTCAGTATAGGAACCTAGGAGGCCAATGTTTAAATTCTGATTATTAGTACTGCTTTTAAAATATAATATTGTTGCAGACAAAAGGTTGTCAATTCCAGGAAATACAATATTAAAAGACTATGACCTTTGATAGATTCTTATATTTCTGCAATCATTTTTTCATCTTGTAGAGTACACTAATGAGAATCCCAAGATAGTGACAAAATGCTCTCATCATTTTCATCTGGGTTGCATTTATGAGTGGATGGAGAGAAGTGACAACTGTCCTGTTTGCGGGAAGGTAATATTTTTTAGTTTGAGTTTTCGTAATTCTCCGAAATGAATTTTTGTTCATCAGCAATTAGATTGTAAAACACAACAAATCAGTGGTGAGAATCGGGCTGAACTGGTCAGTTCGACTGGAAACCAGCACCTGGTCATGTCTCTGATTTGGTTCTTTCATTTAAACTATATGTATACAAAGTGATAACCACTGCGAACTGGTTTGAAGTTTGAACCAGCCAGTTCCGATACAGACTGGCACAAGTCCAATTGACCAGTCCCAACAGCTTTGTGTGCTGCCATGTCATCACTCAGTTTGGATATTTCAATTGGAAATTTGCACTAGTGTCAGCTCAGATTCAAAATCAGTAATTGGCACCATAGCACAGCAAACATCTGATATAATCAACTAAAATATATAATAATAAATAATATATAGTAGGCTCCTGTCACTCACGGTTCAGTTTGCAGGCAAAAAGTGCAGTGACACTCCTCTTTATAAGTCTATTACATTTATACTGTACGCTCTGTCACAAATTCTTATGGGAAAAAAAAAACAGCACAATTGATAAATAATAACAACAGAACTGTTCTCTCACTAGGTTGAATAAGTTATGTGAATCAAGTAATACGATTGTGTTCATGGTTCTAAATTGTGGTTGAGTTGTGATTGCAGAATATTTCGGCTGATGCGGCCACATTTGTTGCAGCGGTGTGGTTGCTGAGACCGTCACAACAGTAATACTACAGCCACATTTGTGGTTGCCGACAGCAGTTTAGAACCATGATTGCGTTCTGTCAAAAAACCAAAATTTTGATGAGGTCCATTTAGATCAAGGTCTCCTTTAATAGTTTCTGTCTAGTTTTCCTTGCTCTTCCTCTACCTTTGTTTATCATGCTATCCTCCCTATGATCAATCCTTTTTAGCTTGGCCTCTGCTGGCCTTATCCTCCAATTTTTGTAATCTTTTCCTCAACAGGAAATGCTCCAGTTTTCTCTCTAGTATATTAATTCCTAATCTTATCTATTTTTGAATGTCCACTAATCCACCAAAACATTATCCTCTCTATCGCACTTATGCTCTTGTTGAAACTTACAACCTGAAATTCAGTACCATAAAGCATCCCTGGTCATAAGTTGTTCAGCCAAATTTTCCTTTGATCTTGAGAGGAATGTATTCATTTGTTATCATGTTATTGTTTTCAAATTTGATAAGCTTAATCAAGTCTGTTAAGAATATTTTATACTTGCTATGCATGTATTTCTTGGTACAAAACTCGAAATGATGTTCGAGTGAAACATCACTCTTATTACCAAACAAAAAAGGTAATGTTAGATTTTTGAAATGCCTTTAAGTTTCTGTTCTCTCTTTTCTGCCGCAATTCATATGCTTAGCTGTTTTCAACCACATGAGATTCCTCAACACTCTCTCTTGTTTCATTGCAAGCTTGATTATAATTATTCTACCCAAATTCTATTCAGATTGTGTTGTGTGTGAAATATTACATGCTTGTCAATTTGCATGTGTGAGAGCTTGATTCTAATATTCTTTTGCAACTTAAACACAACCGTTTATGACTATACCATGATTTATTTATATTGATTAAACTGTCACAGTGTACTCACTAAAAGTTGGAGTTTAATGAATCATGATAGTTGGTTGTCCTTTTTTCTGACGTGTAGGAGATGGAATTCGATGAAACGACGTAATCTTGATTGAAAGGTTCGCGTCGTGGATGAAGCTAGCAACAAAGGAAAAAGAAAAATACAAAGTATAGGCATTGTGAATAGTTTCAGATTAAGCACTTGTCATCATGTACAGCAAGTAGACAAGTTTGCTTCAAAACCATTGTTTAAGTTCAATATCATCCAGGTTGTTTCTACACTAAAACCTCTCCTTTGCCAAAAACTTGTGGTGGGAAAGAAACGTAAGGCAAATTATAGATGAACACTTTGTCATGGTTTCAACAGTTTTCTCCTTGTAATTGAAGGAAATTTTTTTCCTCCTTTTGCTGTAAGTGATTTTATTTTATTTTTTTAAAAAAATTAATCTTATTATTGCTTGTGCAGTGTCGGTCACGATTAATTTGTTTCAATCCAGATTGGCCTATTGTTAAGTGGAAATTTTCTGAGGATTAGAACTTACTACTTATGGAGAACAAATACTGAAAGGAAAATCATGTATAGTCCGACGGTTTGTGCACGACTTGTGTCACACGACAAAACAAAACCGTTACAACCGAACGATTTTGTTTCAAACCAGCTACGAACAAAGGTGCTGTAGCAATCTTATGATGTCTCAGCTACGAACTCGACTAGATGTGGTTTATAATTCTCACGTGTTCATTGAGAGAAGAGAATCAAACCAGAGTTTTTCTTTGAGAGAAGAGAATCAAACCAGAGTTTTTCTTGCCAACCTTGGTGCTCAATGTAAAATGCTAATGAACTCAACACTTTATTTTTCCTTTTTGTGGAACAAGCCTCATGTCATTTTGATTTATAAAAGAGAATACTTGACATCACTGTTAATGTAATTTTTTTTATGTTGCCGATCAATCAAATCATTTTATATGCATGATTTTTAAAATAGTGAAGGAGGGAATCAATTATTTTATTATTTATGTAACAATATCTTATTTAATGACCGTATATAAAATCTTTACAATGATGGCCAGTTACTCTCTTTATAAAATGTGTCTAAAAGCAATGATAATTAAAAGTGGCTATACTATACTCATGCACATAAGTGCCATGTCTTGTTAACTGTACCTTATCCTTTTCAGTTAGGAACTAATATTATTAGTAGTCGTGAATGAGATGAATCTAAACCACCAAAACTAAAGTGTCAATCATTTTGTGATCATAGAGCCATTCACATGTAGGTGTTTGGAAAGTTCTTATGTGAAATCTTAGCAAAACCAAAAATATAAGTAATGCATTGTCAATTACATAGCAAAGACAAGTCATTCCAATTTATTATTACTGCAATCATGAGACATGAAAAGAGAAGAAGAAAAATGAAGATGTAGAAGACATGAACATTGTCTTAGTAGAATGTTCATATTTGATAGAGTGTAATGTATATAGCTCTCATGCCAAACACCAACTTATTATTTCCAATGACATTGGCGTGTTCAGGAGCAGCAAGCTTCAACTTGTAGCAACTTGGAAAGCTCTCAAAAAGACCTCAGGGGGTTGAGCACCACTCAGCTTCTGATTTCCATTAATCTGCGAAGAAGTGATTAAAAGAGTCAATTTTGTTGGTACTGACCATTATAATTCTGGAAAAAGTAACTGGGATCTTAATCATTTTGTACACTCACCATGTAATACGGAACCCCTGTAATGTTTCTCGAGTATGTTTGGAGCTCGTCCTCGACCTAGGTAGTAGTAGGGTCATGGAATGTAAAGCAAGATCAATGGTAATTCGACAATCACATTCAACTGCGAAGTTGTACATATAAACTACGAGTATACCTTTAAATTTGTCCCCAATATTGATAGCGCTAGTCAAGTTTGTCCCCAAGCTTTGGCAAAAAGAAAATTCATCCCTAAGGTTACCATCTGTACATCAAATTTGTTCTTGGTGTCAAGGATCCAAGGACGACCTTGATGGACGAACTTAACCCACACTATCAACTTTGAGGACAAATTTGAAGGTTTACTCTAAACTACTAGAAGTTGCAATTTGTTGTGATTGTAAAACTGAAATTTTGAATGCTTGAGTGACTAACAACTAAGAAAGTTCATGCTACCACTTTGATGTTAAGTTGTTAACAATACAAAGAAGATACATTAAGCATTTGAAGTTATAACACCTAAACTAAATTCACATGAAATAGAATATATTTCAGTAATCCTGATTACTGAATTCAAACCAAGCATAAAGGAGTTTTGCTTAAACAAAAGATACCTCCTTCAGCCCATTGTTGGGGTTCTTGAGAAACTCTTCCGCCCCTTCTATACCAACGTTAGCAGCAGATTCCAGAAGAAACTTCCTGCATCCAAGATTGAAAATGAAAATGCCTGTCAATTTAGAAACCTTACTTTGAAGAGACTTGGTAAGTATTTCTGGCAATGAAATATTATCAGCTGAATCTTACTATGTGGTTCTGCTTCCCTATATTTGTTTCATATTGGAGAACCAATTCCACTCCACTAGTCTTTTCATTTTATTAAACATAACATAGAAAACTTAATATTTAAACGAACCTTCATTGGAAAAACCAGGTTGTATTTTCAATTTCCTCCAAGAAGGGAGATATTAAGGCATAAAGAAATGAAGGGAAAAAAAATGTATATCAAGTGTTATCTGGACATGCAGGATCATTCATCTGCCAAGAAGCAAAACAATTTAGCTACTGAAATTCATAGCGATAGCAACCCTTCAAAGCAGTATCACGATTGAGGATTGTCTAATGGCTTAAAGCTATATAGACAAAGTTCCATTAACTTTTGTCACATAATGGAGCTCGCAATAACAAAGGTAACTAGATAAACAAGGGATTTGCTTAGAGTACTTGTTAAGGAATCAAGAAATATAATTTTTTTTCATTGAAAAGACGAGTTTTTTAAACTTTCAATGCATTGTGTATATTGGAAAAATTTTCAACTTTCCCTTTTGACACTTGTAAGCAAAATCCGATAAACAAAAGTAGTTTAAACCACAAATAAGTATAAAAAAGGAAAAGAAAAAGATAGAAGCTTTTACTCGTCACCGATGTATTTTCCCTGTGTGAAATATCCAAGGCAAAGTTCTTCCACTAGAGCATGCTGGTTGTCAAGACCCTGCTGCCCGGAAAACCATATAAGCCTGTGACTGTCCATAGTGTTTCCCCTGCGAATTATTCAAGACAGTGCCATCAGCATTTAAGCCTTGTTGATGGATTAAGAAAGTTTTGTTCACTGATGAATTGCATCTTAAATCTTACGTGAGTCCGGACATGCTATATTCCATGCCAACATTCCTGAAGACCTAACGGATACCGAATCGGCACAACCGTTTGCTCAAAACTTACTGATCAAATGAATAAACCAATACAACCAACGATAACAAATATACTCTCTCTATCCCATATTATCTAACACTTTCACCTTTTAGATACATTCATAAATCAATTTATTTGGATATAAATTGTATCCGGATACATTAATTTATAAATGTACCAAAAAAGTGAAAGTAATAGATAATATGGGATGGAGAGATTAACAAATTTGGTTCAAAGAGTGATTAGCAAAGTAAAAACCTCTGACATCCGGGCCGCCATCCGTTCTGAATGTGATCCGAACTTGCTTCTGTAGAACTCCTCCTTGTCAATGCCTTCTTTAGGGGCATCAGGGCTAAGCTGATAGGGATGCCACTTTATCTGCAAATTCAGTAAAACAGCAAAATTAGCGAAGGAAATCTGAAACATAGCACACATCATACACATACAAAGAGGAGAGAATATTAGACCTCAAAGTTGTATTTATCCTTGGATGCAGCTATGGCTTTGTCTAGATTCTTCTTTCCAACAAAGCACCATGGGCATACGGTATCGGAACTGATATCAACTCGTACAAGCTTCTTTTCGGCGCTGGCGCCGTTCGTCTCAGCCATGATCCTGCTGAATCTGCAGTCTCTCTAAAACCATAGAAAAATATCAATTAAGATTGCTATGACCAAGAACATGATCCTTTCTCTCACCATATTATTATGAATTACAACAATCAACACGTAAACATCTTATTAGCCTATTTTGATTACCATAAATCATAGCTGAAGTAAAAATTATTCAGGCAATGCAAAGGTAAAGTGGGAGCCAATAAGCACGGCCGACGAGTGCGGCGAAAACAACGAAAGCTTGATATGCCTACTTAACAATTACTGAACATGTTCAGTGTCAAGTTAAGATTGTGATTATATTTGATGGATAACAGACTCAAAGAAATTAACTTTATGCCTAAGATAATCCCTCCATAAAAACACAAAAAAAAGCCCCTTTGTATAATTTTGAATCATATGATCTTCTTGGTTTACAAACAAGACAATACAATCAACCTTAGTTAAACAAGTTATCGATTTGCGTAAAGGTATATGCAAAAGCAACTTAGCTATGCCCAGTTTCTGCAATTTTCGTGCCACAAACGAATTCATGATCAGATTCATGAACAATTGAAAAAGTCAATGAAAAAATTCAATTTTTAAAAGGAAAATAAAATAAAAAAACAATTTTTAAGCTAGAATAATAGTACACAACTATGAGGGAAAATGACCATTAATGAAGAAAATGGAGAATACCTTGAAGGGTTGGAGTGTTCGAAAGCTTAGAGAGAGAGGAGAAGCACCAAAGTTCAAAATCTTTGCCAGGGCTCAGTCAGAGGTATGTTATTGGCATTGGTTGAGCTTTGATTTTGGTAACATTTATTATTACTAGATTAATGTGAATCCTTATTTTATGTCAAGGCATAATTTTGTGTTGTCTTGTTTACTTCTTTTCCCAAGGTGTTGGAAAGTCGTAGTTTGAAGTTGTCTTCACCAACCACACCACACAATCTCTCTCACCTCATAGGTGTTTTTATTTTTTATCTAATTTTTCCTTAATTTCACACCATTTACAAATGAAAGGAAATAAACGAGTTGATATAAAATGCGCATGATTAGGTGAGAAAATTAAAAAAAAATAAGAATAAACTTTGCCAACTAATACAATTAACTAGTTTGAATAAATTATTTTACATGACAAATGACTAAGATTTAAGAGACCTAACAAATTAATTTAAAAATTAACGTACTCACATTTATTAAGAATATTTGACATTTTAAAGATAAAATATAAAATAAAAAATGTTAAGTGTCATTAACAAGAACAAGTAAGTTAATTTTTGGATTAATTGGTTAAGTATGCAAAATTGTGAGTATGAATAGATTTTAATAGTAAAAAAACGTATAAACATAATTTTTCAATCAAAACTATTTCCAATTTTAACTTTACAATAAACCAAAAAAAATGTTAACTTTTTTCAAAAATAAGTAAACTGGTCACGAAGAAACCTAACAAAGTCAAAGAATCCCAAGTATAAAAAGAATTATTGCCATGCAAGCAAAATACCAAATCATTAAAGACACTAAAAATATTATATATACTTATTTTATAAAAAAAAATCGTATAAATTTATATCTCATTTATTATTAAACGAAAATCAATAACATATAGAATCCATTAAAATCTAGATTTTTAATAAATGAAGTATGAATAGTCATGCTTAAATGAATTCATGGGCTTCGTTTGGCATGCTTTCTAAAAAAATAAATACCTTTCTGCTAAGGTATAAATAAAATATTATATATATATATATATATATTCACTAATAATCTAGAAAATTCCAAATATTAATGTGAGGCATTTGTCTCATTGGACTTCATCAAGAACCGGGAAACCATTCCATTTTCTCCACCGTACCCGCAACTTCGACACTTGTTCGTTCACCTTTCTTCCCAATCCCATTCATTCAAATTTCCATCCTCTTCATTTTCTCCCCAATTCAACTCTGTTCTGTTCTCATTCCCAAAATTCTCATTCAGGTATGCTATTATGCTTCTACTTCTCTCTTTCTCTCTTTGCTCCAATTTCTCGCACGACGCTTCGTTTTTAATCGATGATCTTCGAATTAGAACTCGACCCATTTCCCAAAACTTCAACTATCTTTGTTTCAATCGCTTTGCTTGTCAGCTTGTTCCGTATTTTGGATTCAATCATGGGATTCCTCCGTAAAAAAAGAGTCCTTTTGGGGTGATATTGGAATGCAGCATGAAAATTGGGTTTAATTTTAACTTTTAGGCACTGAATTGTTTTTTCTTGTTATAATTCATATCATGTGTTATGGACCCTTTTGTTTGTAGTGTATATGTAGTTAGGGATTTTTTGTTTTAATTGGCTGCAGATTGTGAATTGTTGTGATTATTGATTGAATGGTGCTTTTTTTTTTGGGGTATTGTTAGACCTTAAGTTAAGGTGAACAAAAAAACTATGGATGCTGATGATATTTTTGGCACCATCAAGCCCGTGAGTGTTCCGAGGAAGAGTGCCATATATGTGTGGGGATACAATCAATCAGGGCAGACAGGAAGGAAGGGGAGGGAGGAGCAGCTGAGGATTCCAAAGCAGCTGTCTCCCGAGCTGTTCGGATGTCCGGCTGGTACCAATACGAGATGGTTGGATGTTGCTTGTGGCCGTGAGCATACGGCAGCGATTGCCTCTGACGGCTCACTTTTCACTTGGGGTTTGTGCACTTTCTGCTCATCATTTATTTGTTTTAACTTGAATGAATGATTGATTGATCGTGCATTCATTTCAATGACAGTGTTTTGAAATGAAGGAACTAAAAAATGTTTAGATTCAGGACTGGATTTCAGCTTTCCTAGGACATACTTGCCTCATCAGGGAACAATAATGAGAATTAGTTTTATTTGATGATAAATTAATAAGCATTTATTACTAATGGCTAGATGTAGAGGGAGACCTAGAAAAACCATAGGTGAAACTATAAAAAGGGATCTAGATGTTAATGGTTTGAACTTTGAATATTGATATGGTTTATTATGATAGACGATGCCATAGTGTCTTGCTCTAAAACTAATAGGGAATAATGTGCATAGGAATCAATTAGCTTTATAGGAGTTTGTTTTTGCAATTTACGATTGTAGTTGTAGTTCGATTGCTATTTGCAAGGTTTCAATATTGCTATAGGAAATATAGTAAGTGCTAAGAGTCTAAGACTCATGCATATGTTGTGTTTCCTAGGGGCTAATGACTTTGGTCAATTGGGAGATGGAACTGAGAAGAGAAGGAAACATCCAAAGAAGGTAAAGCAATTAGAGTCAGAGTCTGTTAAATCTGTCTCCTGTGGAGCACATTGTTCTGCATGCATTGCAGAACCTCGTGAAAATGACGGCACCATCTCTACTCGAAGGCTTTGGGTCTGGGGACAAAATCAGGTAATACCTTTTTAAGGTTGATGCAATATTCCCAACATGTCAGAACTTCATCATCATCATTTTCATCTTGTTTATATTCCAGGGATCAAATCTTCCTAGATTGTTCTGGGGTGCCTTCAAACCTAACACAGTAAGTATGCATGTTTAAACACATTGATATGTACATTTTCATGTATATTAATTCATTATTAGTTATGACTTTAAAGAAATGATGCAACACTTAGTGGCTTGTCCGTGATTATTTTTTCATTTTCCCTGTTTATCGACTTTAAAGTGAGCCTAACATGGACTTCTTCCAAGTTCCAAGAACCTTGTTATAATATCATTTGTTTTTTCAGGCTTCAACCATGTCATCATATATGACTGTCGTTTGGATATAGATGCTAGATACTTTTTTGCTTGTGTACTTTTTTCTTTTGATTTATTGGCTACTGCCATGCCTTGCTATGATTTTAGGTTTTCTGAAGGTTGTCTTGTATGTAATTTATTTTTCATAGTTATTGTGAGATGGTCAAAATATTTTTTCTACTATTTGCAAAATCAATTTCTTAAGTCTAGCAACGCCCATAGGAGAATAATTGCTATTGTGTTTTATGCAATTGTACCTGAGAACATAATTATTTCATGGCATTTCTCCTGATTTCTAACATGAATCCGATCTCCTGGGGTTTAGTTTCATATTATTTAATGCAATGTAGAATGTATAATTATTCCTCCTTTTCTTTGTGGCGATACAAGTTTTAAATGATGGAATGGGATGCTCTTACAGTTTGTCGTCTGTTTACTAATCTTGCTTACTTTCTGTTTTCCATTATTCATATCATCATACTTACAGATTATTCGTGAAGTGTCTTGCGGAGCTGTCCATGTGGTTGCTTTGTCTGAGGAAGGCCTACTACAAGCTTGGGGTAATTTAGTAGTTTCCTTTCTTCATTATTTATTTTTTTCTACATATATTATTATTTTGTATATGACTATTGATTGGTAAATTTTGTTAATGATTGCTTTTATAAAGTTGACGGTCGGAGACTTACAAATTTAAAGAGCATTGAACTTAGGAACGTAAACTAGAGTGTTTAAAAAGCGGGTTTCTTGCCACCTACTAATCAGGGTTTTCTCGCTGTTTTCATAAACCAGGCTACAATGAGTATGGTCAACTTGGCCGAGGTGTTACTTGTGAAGGACTACAGGGGGCTCGTATTATAAGTTATTATGCTAAGTTCCTTGATGAAGCCCCCGAGCTTGTGAAGATTACCAAAGTGTCATGCGGGGAGTACCACACAGCGGCCATTTCTGATAAGGGAGAGGTGTAAGTGATTTGAAGGACTTTCTAGATGGAGATAGTTATAAATTTAAGCATGAGAATTGTGGTTTTCCGCATGACACGTTAGGGAATCTCACGTCAAGAAACAAGATGCAATGGAAATGCTGCATCTGTTATGCAAGTTTCTATTCCGGTGGCTTGGTGACACCACGAAAAACCGTAGTTGACTGTGGTTATATATCCTGAGCCGACCATGTTATATCTTATTCAAGTGTCCTTAGTTTTATCTGGTTTTTGCTTTGAAATGTTAACAATGTTTGTTATTCCATTGGGGTGCAATCATGGTTTATTGCTTCATATTATTTTTTGAAATAGGCATGACTTCATTACAGAATGATGCTTATATGAATATGATCATTGTAATTGTTATTTAGTGCATTTTTCTAGCCTTTGTGTAAGGAATTACCTGTTCTGTTGTAAGTAATGACCAGTTATGGAATTTAGCTTGCTGTGAAAATATTTACTCACTTGTATTTTTCCGTTTCAGTTACACATGGGGGCTAGGAAGTATGGGTCAGCTTGGGCATTCTTCACTCCAATATGGTGATAAAGAGTTACTGCCGAGGAGGGTGGTTTCCCTTGATGGCATTTTCATACAAGATTTGGCGTGTGGTGGTGTGCATACGTGTGCTTTGACTCAGGAAGGCGCACTTTACGCTTGGGGTGGCGGTCAATCCGGACAGTTAGGCCTTGGCCCCCAAAATGGATTCTTCTCGTGTGTCGCAAACGACTCTCAGACATTCTTTCGGAACATTCCAGTTTTAGTTGTTCCAAAAGATGTGAAACTCGTCGCGTGCGGACATTCCCACACCCTTATTTCTGTGAAGGATGGTCGAATTCATGGATGGGGTTACAATAGTTATGGTCAGGCAGCCAACGAGAAATCTACGTATGCTTGGTACCCATCGCCTGTTGACTGGTACGTATTTGTAGCTTAAGTAACTTCTTCACAACTGCATAGGGTTTTTTCATGTTAAAATTTCCAAATCACAGGTGTGTTGGGGAGGTTCGAAAACTAGCTGCTGGCGGTGGCCATTCGGCCGTGTTGACTGATGCTTGTTCGTTAAAGGAGCTGTGCGAGTTTATACTTGCGGAGAGCATGACTTTATCTGATGCTGCCAAGGTTGAGGATGTTGCATCTAGAACTGGATCAGATGCTTTGGCACGCCTTTGCGCGAGACTCAGGTGTTTTGTGCTACACACACACACATCTTGCTAATCCATGCACAACCAAATCTTTGTAGGGTTCTACTTATCATCATAAATCATGTTCATGGTAGAACATCAAGCTATGTTAGTGATTATGAGCAAAAAAATGGCCCTCCATGGTTTAATATGTTATTATGTTTTTGGCTTTGTGTACTAAGTCCTTGTTTATGAAACTTTAGTTCGAACTCCATTGATGATTGTGAGAAACAAGAAGGCCCTCCATAATAATAAGTGATATTTCACTGACCATTTGATTTGAAAATTTATTATCTTGTTTTATGGAAGAGCATAAAATTTGATTGGTGAAATAGGGCTTCTTGTTACTATAATTATAATAGAAGTAAATGCTCTAGCATGAAAATTCTTTCATTGACATATATGATAAAATTAACCCTTGTTTTCTCATGTTTTTTGCTTTGATGTTTTCATGATGAATTAAATGATGTTATATCAACTTCTACATGGCAGAGAGTATATGCTTGCTGGTGGTGATCTTGAACAAAAGGAGGAGATTAACAGTAAAATATAAACCAAGTTATTAATCATCATTTGTGTATTCATGTAATGTATTGTAATATGTAACTACTGTATTCATAACTAGAACTAGTGATTATTTGAACATTTAAGTGTTCATGAAGTCTTATACCTGTTCATTGGCTCAACTGTAATACCAAATCAGTAAGGACTTCGGAGTTCACTAAATTAAGACAATGAATTTGCCCCTCCATTCAGTTTCGAACATAATTGTATCAAATATGAATCTTTCCTCATTTCATGTATCTCGGGTGTTATGCAATTGGATGGATAGAACAGAAAAACCAACATAAGGCTCAACAATGCTAATTGAAAATTTGATGTATAAAATTAATCTCCACTATTATTTTGGTCTAATACATAAATATTTATACTTTAATCTAGACTTTTGGTTATTTTTCTTTTCTTGGTTGATTGGGTCACTTTTCCTTTACTATTGTGGGAGATCTAATAAAGTTGTCAACATCATTAAGATTACATCATATGATAAACGATTAGTAAGTCGAATTGATGTTTCATGTTAATAAATACAAATAACATAACTTTGACACTAACCATTATAATGACCAAGTCACCACAAAGCACGGCAAAGGTAGAGAAGGAAACTAGGGGCAAAAATGTTGGTGCTTTCAGCTTTTATTCCATTTAAAAGAGGGACAAATAGACCGTGATTACTATTACAATGACAATAAGCCACCACAAAACACAGCAAGATAGAAAAGGAAACTATGGGCAAAAATGTCAGCACATAGGGGGAGAAAAAAAAGAAGCTAAGGGGCAAAAATGAAAGTAAGCGAATATGTGAGGGACTAAATTGAAATAATAACATTTACACAAACCATTTGTCAAAAATAATGCTTGATTCTTTTGCCTAATTGCACAAAAGAGTGGTGCAACTTCATTTTTAAAAATGTCACTCATCATAAGCCCATATATATACTATATACTTAAAATGATCTTCCTTTATAGCAGAGGCTACATTCTCATTAATTACTTTCCAAATATAAAGAGCACAACCCATACAAGAAGTTCCAAATATTTATCAAAATCAGCATATTATAGTTGATGAATTGAAACATTAATTCATCACATGTCACATTTATATATATAATAACTAGATATTCTTGAAGTGTCAGTCTAACTTGTCAAGTGATGGAGCATCCATGGTGGGATCACAGTGTTGCTACCAGGGACAGTTTGAGCTTCAACAGTTTCCAGATCCAATGATGTTCTTGCTTGTAGATTCCCACTGCACCATTTTTGACACATTTTATTAATATATTTTTTGGCTTAAGATTATTTTCAATTATGTATGCTAGTCCAAATTTTCTATAATTCTATGTATGTAGTTCCTAACATCTCATAATTTATCTTCATATATGTTGTATGCATTATCTTTTCTATGTTTACTAGAGAAAGAAAAGGTCTTGATATTAGAGAAACTAGCTAGGGATGTGCTATGAATTGATTTATGTGCTTCAAAACCATGTAAAATTAACTTCAAAAGTATGAATTTTCTTACATCTTTTTAAGTTGTCATTTGGACCATAAGATTATTACACTGATTTATTTCCTAAATTGTGATTTATCTGTACAAGCCTCACATGCATACTTGCAACACTAATTTCTCCAAGGCATAGTGCAAATATTGAACCATTTTTTTGCTGCAAGTTTAGATGTTCTTGAAGTGCTTTTTTTCTGTTTTGGTTTGACATGTTTGGTTTACCTTATTACGTGACCTCTTTATTTTGTTCATCACTAATATATAATCTACAGCCTAAGCTTCGACAATGAAAGATGCACATTCACTTATAGAATATGGGAATTAAAAAAAAAGTAATATCTAATTAAATCACATGAAATCCTCACACAAGGGGATTCATTTTCCTGTACAATACCTATTTAGAAAGAAGCAAAATAAAAATTTAATTACCTGAGATTTAGACAAGGGACTAGTCTTTGTGGTGGTGGTAGCTCTTGAGAACATAAGTTGAAGGTAGATGAATTTAGACCCAGGGTCTCTATGCAGCCTTGTGGACCTTCAATCACTTCTTTCTCTTTATCCTTCATCTACTCATAAATGTGACAAATAAATAAATACTTTTATTTCTTTCCTATATAATCCTTTTTTTTTTCCTTTTGTCTAGAAGATTTTAATTTTAGATTGAAATGTGATTACCTTCTTTGATAGCATGCTGTTTTGCTCCTGCAATGTCCTTGCCTGTCATGTGCACACCACAAAATTTATATTGTATGATCCCAAATATTTTTATGCATAAAATTTAAACTAATTTTCACTTAACAAGCAGGGAAGTTCTTTTGATAAACTTTGTAGCAAAAGAGTGTGAGCCTCGGTGCAACAACAATGTGGATGCTGCCTTGTGACATACGAAGCGTCACGAATTAGAATCCTAAAAACTTTCTTTACAATTGTAATGAATAAGACTACATACATTTACTCTTCTCTAATGCATCAGGTGCAAACTTGTGTGTTGTGTATTGTGTTATCATTTAAACTTTTGTAGAAAAAAAAATGAAAAGAAAAGAAAAGACACAAAGTAGAAACACTAACATAAATGTGACTTTGAAGGACAATTCAAATTGAACTAGCTTGTCATATATATATATATATATATATATGACTTTGAAGGACAACACAGATTGAACTAGCTTGTCATATATATATGACTTGGCTTTTAAAATGTCCTTGCTAGTACAGCATGAAATTCAGCTCCTAACTATTATACATCAAATATATGTTGGTTACTTCCTAGAGTGTTTTTGTTGTTACTCAAATGTCCATATATATCTATATATATATAAAAGCATGATATTCAGCACCTAAATAGTATATTCAATATGATTCCCAACCTCACATCACATTGACATATCTTACCTTTTTATGCAGCTCCGAGATGGATTGATTCATAATTTGGTTCTGCATGATAAAATAATATCAGTGAATTGAAGATCAGCTGAAAATTATTAAAAAAAAAATGTTATATTTATGTACTAAGGTTAATTTTGGTTAGTTTTAAGTTTAAATTTATTTCTAGTCTGTAGTTTTTAATCTGCTTTCAAATAATAAATTGTAAAATTAATGAGAGTTCTTAACCTTTCTTGTTCGGATACGCTTCAGGGCTGTGTCAAGCTGCTGCTCCAAACTCTGAAGCTCTCTCAAACTTAAAGGGTCCAGTTCATCTCCAACAAAGTTCCTATATTAATAATGATTATATATAATTAAATTATACATCATTTCTTTTTCCACATGATAGTGTTGATTTTTTGCATTTGAAGAATCTAATCATGTAAATGTGTCTTGCTTACCCCACAGTAGTGGATTAATACCAATTAGCATATGAATTGTATGCCAAATACAAAAGAACACACAATAGCAAACAAATTTCGGTACCATATTCTTATGTTAGCACCTATTTTTGGCTTAGAAATTGAAAATTCTTTTCTGACGTAAAAAAAAAATCAAAATCAAAATGATTTTGTTTGAACATAGTAATGGTGGACATAAATGAGAACTTCAGTTATATATCTAAGTGATAAATCTGTTGTAAAGAAAATACCAACATAAGAATTTCATGTTATTTATGTCACCCACCACATTTACAAAAATAGAAAATAAACAAAAATATCCAATAATTTGCATATCTCCATACATTCAAATATGTTTTTAAAAAGTTATTTACAAATAGATTATTTCTTCGGTATCCCAGTGTTTACAAGGGTATAATACATTTTTATATTTCAATGGTCATGATTTATTTTTTAGTTTAAAATAATAAATAATTAGAGTTAATAGAATACATAACTAGTTCTTAACCATAGATAATCATAAGGTATCAATACCCTTGAATTTGATGGGATATCAAAGTAACATTTTTCTTTGTAAAATGTGAATAATTACTTTCAAATGTTGTTTCTCTTAAAAATGAAGAAAGTAAATAATCACACATCCTACAATATGTGCACATCTTAATTACCAAGAAATTAATCTAAGCAAAAAAGGTACCTTATGTTCTTCTCTAAGACTTCAACTTTAGCTGTGAGCTTGACATATTCGTAAGACCAGTTTCCCTGCAATCAATCAAATGATCTTCAATTAAATACTAATTAATTAATTTGACTTACATGGAAGGATACATTCATACGCTCTTTAATTCATTTAATTAGATGTATCACACTCACAGGATTATTTCCCTACCTAAAGTTTTCTATAAAATTTTAGGTGTTCTTAAAACCAGAAAAAAAAAATGGCGTTCTATTATTTATTGTTTAACACTTTTATTTTGCGGATTCTTGTTATTGTTTTTACTACATTTATTAATGTAATAAGTGAAAATAATAAGTAGAACATAACAATATTTTTCTTTGTTATGAGAGCATCTAAAAATTTCTCCAGTTACCTACAATAGCCAAAAACACTTACGTTTTCACATTACATGAAATGGAACAAGTTTTAGCATTTTTATTTTGGAGTTACCCTATTCCTCCTTTAGGACTTCACACTGCGAATTGCTTGTAACTTAAAGTTTTCTGTCCTATCACCTCTCTATGTGTATAAGAATTGTGTCATTTGAACTCATATTTAAAAGAAGAAAAAGAAATTTGGACATAAGATATATGGGTGTGAAATTAACACTAAAAATTCATTTATAAATATATAGAGTTCAGGTAATTAATGTATCTAAATCCTCCACTCATTTACAGAATCATCGAGGTTGATTTCACACCCAAATTAATACCTATGTCTAGATAAAGATTGCTCTTTCTAGAATATCTAATGAAACACATAATCTCAAAGTCTTTGATTCCATGAAGTCTTTGATAACATTATAGCATCACTTCTCCATCCACAATGTAAGTATGAAGGGAAATCACAAGTTACTATGTCTCAAGGAAGTACCTCAATTTCATTGTTAGATCTAGCAAGTTCTGCATGTGCATGCCTCTCATATCGTTCCAGGATGTCTTCCATGCTGTTCCACAAAGTCAAAATTGGGAAACTATTATATAATCAGATGGAAATACTCATGAATTTTCTTAATTCTTTCTTCTTCTTTTTTTCTCCTTCATGAATTCTAAACCATAGGAGATTGGAGAGGAAAATCAGATGCATTCAGCAAACATGTGTTTATATTTTGCCCCTATTTTCAATCAGATTATACATTTGGACATAAGTTTTGGATGTTCATTGATATAAGGGATTTTTGTTTAAATAACTCAAGATTTCTCACCATTAATTGATAATGTGAATTTCATACATCAGTATCAAAGAAATCAATAATAAAATATTACATTTAATAACACATGATAAAAAAATTAATTAAAATTACTTATTTTTATGTCGATGTACATACCCTAATCCCTAAGAGAGGGCTGCCCAAGAATATTCTTGGTGAATTGTATAAGACATGACACTTATAATATAACTCATACATGTATATATCAACTTTGTTATTTGTAAATAAAAAAAATTAAACATTCTTTACACCTTTAAATTAATCATAATATTATCAATATTTAAATATGATTCATGAAGAATTTATTCATGTGGAACCTGCTGTTTCACGAGCTTCACGGTTTTAATTAACTCATATTTAAACATGCATGGTTCAGTCATATATAACCGATATTTGTTAGAGTCATTGAAGCTTTCATGATTAAATGTGCATTTGTATTTTATTACTACTTATTATTAATGAATTAATTAAATGGTTACAATGTAAGTCACTCCCACCACAAATATAAGCTAAAGCTAGATTATTAATTTAAAGATTTGATTTTAATGTATAAAAAAGTTTTACATTATCATATAATTATATAAAATGATTTAATTAGAATCCACTAATAGTGGAAAAGCGTTTGATACTATCATTTAATCATACACTAACAAATCAGTAAATATAGTTGACTATCACACTCACTATTCGAAAATTCATCCAAACAAAATGAATTAATTGGATGACTATGTAAAATCTTTTACACTATTGCATCAAAATTAAACTCTACATAAAAACACATCAGCTAACAAATATAGTTGAATATCACACTCATTATTTGAAAGATTGAGTAAATGAAAGAATTTATTAAATAACGATGTAAAAACTTTATGCAAATAGATCTTGTCAAGTGAATTGTTTGTTATGTGAGATCAGTTATGATCTATCACTATTAATTGAAAAGATGCAACTTAAGCATGATATAAACAATAAAAATATTAATAGTGAGATATCACACTTAATGGAGGATAAATTCACTGGGGGGAATTTTCTCTCAAACTTTATATTGTAAGTGCATCATAATTAAGCACTACTTTTGTAAAAAAGAAAATCATAGAAAAACTCATTTTATTACACATACATTAGATGTGAAATAGTATTTATGTTTCATAAAGATGTGCAACAAGCATTTATAATTCTTTTTTTATTATTCCAAGGAACTCACAAGTGATATCCAAGAACTGTTAGAGGAAGCAGCAATGATGATTAGACGTGAACAATGAACATTGTTTTCCACTCAAGACTTCCAATAATAAGAATTAAAATAAGAAAGAGCCTTTAGTAAAATAGTTTGTTCAAATTGCACTGCTTTTGAATATTCTAATTGTCTCATCTATCATAATGCAATTATATTAAACAGAAAAAAGCTTATGCGATCTATATCAGTTCAGTGTTTAGTTTTTTGGGATTTGAGAAGTATGACAGAAGAGGCAGATGCAATTTATCATCTTCTGTTTGTCATATTATTTATAGAATGAATATAATGAACTTAATTGTCATAAATTTATTGTACTTATTATTTTCTGTTTATTATATCTTGATTTATATTATTATTTAATTAAATATTATTATATAATTAACAATAATTAATTTTTTACCTATTACTTATGAAGTGATATATATAAAATGATTTTATTAATGGCAGTAATCAATGCATAATGCTGAAACTCAAATATAATTTTATATATTTCCTGGACCCAGACAAATCAAATAAGCTTCTATTTTTTTTTTGTTGCGACTAAGTCCAATTTTATTGCTTATAAAACGTCATTTGATGACTCTAATTAGTCATATCATACTGTTTCAACTAAAAGCATGTGGAATTAGAATTTCAAGGTCCTATCAAATCCTCTACAGTGGTTCTGAATTCATATTTATCATTAGCCAAGTGAATAGAAAGAAGAAAAAAAAGAATGTTCATCACAGCCAAGGCTTAACGCATTAATATCCATGAACGCTTATAGTGTACGGACAAATTCATGTTAGTAGTTATACCACAACTTGTGTATGCTGTGGACATTAAAATTTTAACCAAAATAGTATTTATAAACTCTAAAAATTGACATCACGTGGATCCTGTTCAAATAAATAAATATTATAAAATAGAGAAACAAATATTGTCACTAAACATCTATGTTTATATAAACACACGTATATTTAATATTACTTATTTATGTATTTAATAATATTTATTTATCTATTTTGTGCGTGCACGAAAATGCATGAGTTTAATATTATTCATTATATGTTCGATAATGTTTGTTTGAGATGCTTTGTAATATTTATTTTTTTGTGAGGTGTATACGAGTATCAAATTTTTAAGTGTATAAATAGAGAGAAAGAAATTTTAGTGACATATATCAATATTAAAAAAGAAAACCCTAAAACACTATAAAATGTCATAATAATCATTAGTGCTTTTCTTTGAATAAAAAGTTTAAAGAGAGTGGTTGCATTCTAAACTCACATGCCAAAAGACATCCTAAAGTCAATCCTATTGTAATATATAATAGGAAATGACAATTTGAGCCCAAATATTATTATTTAATTTAGTAAATTATTTGAATCAAGTTATGTTGTTATTAATAAACTAAAGTTAATGAACAGGTATTTGGTCAAAATCAATGAGAGGGTGTAGGTTTTTTTAAAAAAATATATAACCATAAATCTTACCCCCTTTTTTCATTATTCTTCGAGTATAAGCCACTAGAATTAGTCTAGTGATGGGATACTTAAATAATTTGCATGAGCTTATAAGTTTTAAAAAAACTATTCTCTACTACTCTTTTAATACTAGTAAACAATGAGATATTATTATTTGAGAAATGTTATATTCTCCTACTATATCAACTTATAAATTATCTAACACATCAAAATAAGTAATTTTTTTATTACATTTTAGATTTTCAAGACATTGTTTGTATTTAATTTTTTTTTACTTTTAATGTGTAAAAGAATTTGTGGGTCGATTACTAGAACGATATAACATTTCTCTTGTCATTTTACATCCTCACTTTTCTGTTCTAGTATACATATAAACTGGGCTATATATAGTCAAATATTCACACTAGTTAGGTTGTGGCCTCAGTTTAGGTATTAAAGTAAAATAGCTAAGTTACTAGGTTAAAAGTGAAGAGAGCTGAAATGTAGAACTATATACCCCTCTTCCAAGGAAACACCATAGGTTGATATACATCTTTTTGTTGACACCATAAATAGGGTAGTAATTAACTAGTTAGGTAGGTTTAATCTAGTACTAGTATTCATAGAAAATTACAAAGGTGAATGACTTCACATATCTAGCATACAAGTATATTATTATATACTGAATAAAGTAAATGTTACTCATTTTTTTTAAATTTTTAAAACATTGACTGTTTTTATTTTTTTATTTCATTTAATATATAAGAAGATTTATAGAATAATGTATAGTTACCGCAGTATATCTATACTCATGGTTGCATTAATTCAAACAAGAAACATCATATAAACATTTATATATATATATATATATATATATATATATATATATATCGGTTTAGGGGGAGGGGTAGAAGGCACTGTCATGTCTATTGTACCAAAACATCTAAACAGAATACTCACAAAAAACAATACAATAAAATCTTCCACAATTAGATATAACCGTATATGACTTGGACAAAAATAGAGATTAAAAAAAAAAAAAACACGTAGCTCAGAAACCCAAATTAGAAGGAACAAAAACTATATAGCAAGCCAAGTTGTACTACTGAAGCACAGTACTACTTCTAGATTGGTCCAAAAAAAGGTGTGACAGAGACAAAAAAAAAAACAGAACACCAAGAAGATCTTGACTAGCACTATTACATAATTTGATTAGAGATAATGAGAGATCAAACAAAATGATTAATGCTAATAAATTAAAATTGCATATTGTTATAGGATTATAGGGGGTGGGGGAGAAATGGTGGATCCAAACTAAAATAGCCACACACAAGGAATCAATATAAACATATATATAGACAAACCAAAATGTAAAAGAATTTTTTAAAAATAAAAATAAAAATAAATTGGAATTATTAGATGAAGCATGTCGATATAAGCGCACACATATATATAGACAAACCAAAATGTAAACTAAAAAGAATTTGAATAGTAAAAAAAAATGTATAATCGATCATAAGATGAAGCAAATAAATATGATATATTATGGATTTATGGTGAGGAATTATAAGTTACCTGGATTCAGATGAAAACTCAAAGAGTTTTCCTTTGGTAGAGAACATAATCAAGGCAACTTGAGCATCACAAAGCACAGAGATTTCATGTGCCTTCTTGAGAAGTCCTGTTCTTCTCTTTGAGAATGTCACTTGTTGGCTTGTTTTGTTCTCGATCCGCTTCAGCTCAACCCTACCCCTTCCCATTCTTTTTCTCCTTTTTTTCTTCTCAATTCTTGTTCTTCTAAGGAGGAGGAGATCAATAGTCAAAATTAGCAAGTGAGAAGGGCACAAAAGGAGAAAAACACAAGGGTAAGCATTGCATATAAAGAAAGAGATTATGTATAAAGATGGAAACCCTAGAGAAAGAGAGTAGAGAGATGTAGAGAGATAGAGAGAGAGCATTATTCACCTGAAGGAAGACAGAGAATAGGAAAAATGAAGAAAGAAAGCATGGAAGATAAAGAAATGGATGGTGTCTATATATGTATAGGATAGCATGGGATTTTTTACTATTTCTGTGCTTCCAAAATTGCTAATTTAATTAATTGTGAATGGGAGAGAGAGAGAGAGAGAGAGAGAGAAAAAGCAACAGAAGTGGTGAAGAAATTGGCAGAAATTATGTTACTAATATTGAATAAAACGAAGGAAAATGATATGTTGACAAAAAATTTATTCAGAATTTTTGTGATATGGCACGATTTCTAATGATTATTAGATAAGTGATTGTACTCTTTTTATTTATCTAACCATCATTTTTGAATCTTAATTAATTCTGACTATATTGTATTACTCTAAAAATGAAGTGGTAGAATTGATCATTTATACATTTAAAATTCAATACTAATGTCACGTTATTTTGATAATTAAATTTTGTTATAGAAAAAAATGGTTGTTATTATCTCATATTTTTTTAATAAAAGTGTTAAAGAGTTTTATATACTACAACAAATTTGAACTAAGATTATATTTCACTATAAAAATTTGGTTTAAGTTTGTATTTTTTATTAACTATACTTAAAAAATGAGTTTAGTAGGGAAAGACATGTACATTTGATCGACCAAAGACTACACTTTATAATATATGTAAGGTCACTCTTAATTAGTAACCTAAAAAGGTAATGCATTGACTTTAAAAGTATAATTTTTTTTGTAGTGTATTATTATAAAATTAAGCGTACACTCTTTAAGGGTTACCAAGCTAAAAATAAATTTATGTATTATTAAATGTAGTTTTTCATTAAAAAAATATATTCTTTTTTATATTGAATAACACATTTTTTAAGTTTACTTAATAAAATAAAATATGATAGTAAGTCAATTTTTTTTTGTAATAATACAATAATCTAATTATATATTATTATTACTTCAAAAATAATCAAGTCGTGTAGGTCTATCTCAAAAGTCTTCGATCGGGGTACAATAGGATAACACCGTAAGTACGAACTATCTCAAAATGCATAGCATTTTTTTAAAAAATAAATTTGGAAAAAGAAGAAAAAATTAGGGTATGGACAACCATTAAGAGGTGATGTGACTTAAAAATTGAGAATAAAAAAACTTTTGGAAGGAAAGAAGTGGGGGGATATGACAAGTGATGAACCTAGGTGTGGTGTAGGCGGGGACAATGCGTTGTCGAGTTCTGATTTGTCGTTGGGTGTTAAGGTACGATGCGTTGTCGAGTTCTGATTGGTCGGAAGAAGGAGAGAAGGCTGGTGATTAATTGAAAGGGGAGACAGTCCGTACGATGATAACGCAGTGTTTCCAATATAGATTTAAAAGGTTATTTGAACTCATATGATATGAGATATTATGTTAATTTATATCTTATTTATTATTATATAAGATTTTAATGAAATTTAGATTCTTATAAAATATTATTTAATAATAAATAAAATGTGAGTTACTGTAATATCTCATATCTCATTACTACAAATAATATTTTCCTTGATGTAAATGCGACTAAGACCGGAAAACCAGTTTGTTTTGTTTTTGTTTGGTGTGATTTGTGTGTAGTGTTTATGGGATTCAAGCTTTGTTTCTGATTGGTTGACGGCGCCACCCTCTCACACTCACTGCTTCATCCCCCTCGTCCCCTCTTTCACTAGCAAGCACCAATTTAGGCTTTCACTAATTGTTTTTTTCTTGAAAGGAGAACATGGGACACTAGCTAGTGAGCTTAGTAAGGTGTGTTGGTTATAGGGTGGTACTAATAAGATGATGTTATTTAATAATTTGGGAGTGAATACTTTGAGGAATGTGTGTGAGTGTATGTTTTGTGATTTTATTGAATTTTGTTATCTTTAGTGTACATATAATAATAGCTTAACAGTGTTAGTTGGGGTTTTTTTTTTTTGAAAAAAATAACATCCTCAGTCCTTTATCCGCTGTTAGTAAATAACATTGAGTTTCTTTAAAATGTTAATGATGATATCGTACTACTTATGTTATTTTCAAAAATAGTATTACTTATCTGAAAAAATTTATGAGGTTGATATTGACACGAAGGTGACAAAAAATAAAAAGTTTTTAATTATGATAAATGATATAGTTATTCTGAGGGAGATAAATGATAAAAGTGATATAGTGAGGAAGCTATGACTTTCATCTTGGCTCGATTTGACACTGGCCTCTATTCATAGTTTGATTCATAGAGATTGGCATGTGGTTTGACATGTGCTTCGGATGGCAAATAGATGTGCTGATACTTTGGCTCATGTTGGGACAAGAGAAAATAGTAGAGTGGTCTATGTTGTTGACTCTTGTGCACGAGATATTTTATCCTTTAAATTATAATAGCAAAAAAATTATAAAACTAAACCTCAATTTCAATATTTTCTTTTCATTTTCGTGGAATGCTACGTTTTCTTTTTATTTCTATTGAACTTCACATTGTCATGTGATTCTCGTGTAATGTCACATTTTCATTTGATTCTCATATAACGTCATGTTTCATTTACATTATTGTGCAACGCCATGTTTATGTGCAATATCATGTTTTCTGCATACTTCCATGCAATGTCTTTCTTCCTTCTGATTTTGTTACAATATCATATTTCCTTCCAATTCATGCACGTTTCCTTCTGTTTCTCATGCTCTGAAACAAAATAATCCGACTAAGTTGGAAAGACCTCGCCAAAAAACCCCAGAAAAAAACCCAATATTATATAAATTACACTCTACCTAAGTATTATATAAATTAACCTCGCCAAAAATTATTATTAGAAGAAGTGCACTATAAAATGTAATTACCATATATAAACCATATGAACCATAATTTTTTAAACAAAATTATTAAATTAACGACATTATTATTACGTTTCATTCACGCCACTTTTTTTTATTCTGAGATTTGAATTTTTTTTTGAATCTATGAGATCTGAAAATTTGAGATAAATATGTATTTTTATTTTATTAGTTCTAACTTTATCTAATGATGATATTGGTTATTTGAATAATTTTTAACGATTAAATCTGTAAATGGTAATAATTGGTATTGATATTATTGAATTTAACTATGTTGTAAATCATCTTAAAAGTTGAAAATCTTCTTAAGGAATGACTATATTAATTTTTCATAGGTCTGGTGTAATTCATTCCGTAGAGTTAAAAATAAAAAATAAAAAATTGAATGGTACAACACCTTCCAAAAAAACAAAGGTATGATACCTCTTTTTTTTCAACCACTTATAATTATTTTTTCTATCTAAGCATTATATTTAAACTTAGCTATTTTTTTCCTTTTAATTTGATCCTAAATACCATTATTCTTAAACATAACTATCCTCCACTTTAAATACAAGTATTTGCACATTAAAAAAATATTTTTGAGAATAAATTTTTTTAAATTTTAACAATAAAATTTGAGGTCAAATTAAGATAAATAAAAAAGGGTCTAAACATAAAGTTTATATAGTACTTAGGTAGAGAAATAGATGAATTTGATTTTTTTATACTTAATTTGATTTATTTTTTTTTAAAAAGAGGTATCATACCTTCGTTTATTAGGAGACATTGTGACATTAAAAAAAATCATCTTAATAGCATATAATAATTTATAATTTTTTTTCAATAAAGTGATATATCATTATTTTAAATTTACACAAAAAATATTAAATAATCAACAATAATTTATTATTTATTTTAACGGTTTAAAAAAACATTACATATAATTTGAACTATATTTTTAATATAATATTGTAATGTAATACTCTAATTAATTTAATATCAATAAAAAATAAAAAAAAACCACAGTTAATTATAAATACAAGTGTTATTTTAAAAAAAATTTAAAGAAAAGGAAATGGACAAAATTCATACAATAAATTAGAAAAAAAAATATATTTATAAGCAAACTCTCACTTTCATTTCTTTAAATACATGGACTGCACCTTAAAAATTTGCTATAGTTATTTTACAAAGTCTCAAATTTATGAGTCCTTGAAAATGGGTGGGCCCATAAAGCATTAATGAGTCACTTAATTCAAATTGAATGAACAAGATGGTGGTTACAATGAGAATGAATGAACATAATTAATAATTGTTGCGAATAGTTGTATTAAAACTCTCAATAGTATATTGCTTTGATCTCCCTTAATTTCTACATATACATGTGTTGTTGTCTCACTTAGCGCATAGAGTGGTAAGTAGTATTGTCTAGGTTAGAATTGATTTATTTCTCCCTTTTTTTAGTCGATTATTCTTATAAAAGTGGAGAATGATAGAAAGAGATGGAGAGGGCATTGGTTAGTCATCATGTATTTAATTAGTCAACTTTAATTAGAAGTTATGGAATTAATCAATTGGCTTGGCTTTAATTAGTCATCGCGTTAGTTAGATGTAATGTATTTGATTAGTTAGTTTGACTGTGATTAATCATCACTTTGATTATCAATATAAAATGACCAAAAGTAAATAGGATAACTGAACGAAGTAGAACGTTCCGAGATAGACCAATATGGACAACTATGACTTGAAAGAAGCAAATACACTCAAAGAGAAGTAGTAGTGTTAGTTGAAGGACATGTTTTAACCGATACCTTAATGTGTCTCTTAACTATATATTGGTTGAAAATAAACTCATATTTTATCTCAAATAATAATTAAATGACACCTCATGATATTTTTTAAAATGAGTTTTGAAACTAAGTACAAAAGACATTTTTCATAGAGAAAATAATGACGTCTCCTTCAAACTTAAATTTTCAAATAAAACTTATTGTGATTGCTAGTAGAAGTACATTTTTTTTTGTCTTATCATATATAGGTATTTTTTTATTGGAAACAATCTTGTTGGAGTTAGATAGGACTTTTTAAACGGTAAAACTCTCCTTTCTGAAATTTAACATAGTTGTGTACTTAGGAATCAAATTTGAGGCCTCTAATAAAGCTAAAATAGTCTCTTCCAACCGATGATCTATGTGCTCAACAGTTTGCAAAAGTATGTTAGATGTGCATAACAATTCAAACATAAATACGAGAATCAATCTTTGCCATTCCATGGTGGAGTACTGTCTCTCCTATATATATAGACTCAAAAGAGGACGTACAAATTAACATTTTCCAACAAAGTTGATAATTATACACAACCATACATCTTAAAGCTTGTTGTTAATGAAGGTTGTATTTAATTATTTATATACCTAAGTATTTTCGAAACTTTAGTTGAACAAATATTATATTATATAGCTTGCTACACACACACACACACACAAGAGTAGGTAGGTATACTAGGTAGGGGTTAGGATAAATTGTCAACAAGACAGAGACACAGCCAGCTTGCTTGCAGAGCAGTCTCGTGGATGGAATTGATCAATGGAGCAAACTCCATGTTCGTACCTTTTGCCTCTTTATTGTGAAAGTAAAAGTAACAACACATTTTACGGACTTTAGTATATATATGTAGGCGAATTTTACCAAACCATACACACACGTACGTAATCAATTACATGCATGAATAAAACTTATTGTTATTAGGGGAAAATATATATCACGCGGGATCCCTAAACTTTTCCCCATGTCATATTTAACTTTTAATATAAATAAAATGTTAAAATAGTTTTTAATGTTTCCATTCGTGAGTCTAAGACAGAGGGACAAATAAGAACAACGAAAAAAAGTTGGAGACTAAAGGAAACCTATGATCTTTTCATATGCGAAAGCAATGTAAAAGATAAGACCTGATGGCGGGCAATCAATGAAATAGTAGTTCTATGTAATAAGTAACTGGATGCATGAAACTATGATATGATTCAATTCCCAACAAGCTCTGGAACTACCTCTGATTTATTTCCTATTTACTTTTATGTTGTTTATTTATTTATTTAACTATCAACAATTTATCAAATCATTCACTTCATTGTTTAATTAACTAAACTCAAGAATGGTAATTTTGCAACTCTCTGTGGATTCGACTATACCCGACTATACTGCAATTGAATCCCTTGTGGATCTGAAAGCCGTAAAGTAGGATATATATATATATATATTTAATTTGAGCAACGTAAAGTGCAAACAATAGGCTTTCATCAAACTTGGCACGATTGTGGGAAACCAGACTATGTCAGGATTGAATGAAGTGCTATTTGACTTTCATCAAATTTGGCGCCGTTGCTGGGGAGTTGCGTCAAAAATACATAGCTTGAGTTTTGTTTGATTAAATAATTGTGAATATCTGTAAAATATTGTATAATTCTTATTTTATTGTTTTATGAACTTCCTTTTACTTTGTGAACTATCTTGTGTTAATCTTATTTGTCTAGTGTGAATTTTTCTTAGCAATTGCAAGGTAAGACTTCAAAAGATCAATTGTTGTTTGACCCTGAGATTGAAGCTACTTCAAGGAGAAACAGTAAAAAGAAGAAAAAGCACTTAGCCAAACAAAGAGAGGAGCAAGAAGTAACTTCATCATCAACTTCTTCAACCAACCAAGAAGAAACCATGGCTGAAACCACTGGAGCTGGTGATAATACTGGAGCTGGCAACGCTACAGGAGCCAGTGACAATAAGGGTTTTGTTAACTTTACCCCTAGGAACATCATAAGAATGAGCAGAACCTCTGGAACGCAAAGATCACCTCAGATGCAACCTGATTTGGTACAATTGTTATATGCTAACCCATTTGCAGGTTTGGATCATGAGGATCCGTACGCTCATTTAACGAAGTTTTATGAACTCTGTGGGACGCGGGAATGTCCGAGGCCGACGAAGAATCAATCTTTTTAAGGATGTTTCCCCTGACCTTGATCGAAAAAGCCAAGGAGTGGTTGCTGGATCAACCACAACATATTCTGTCAAATTGGGATCAATTGGAGGAAAAGTTTTGTACAAGGTACTTTTCTCAATCAAAGTTTATGGATTTAAAGACTGCGATTGCTACATTTGTGCAGGCACCCGGAGAAAGTCTTTATGAAGCCTGGGAGAGATACAAATCCATGCTGAGAAAATGCCCTAACCACGGGGTTCGATGCAAGCGCACAAATCCATATCTTCCGCAACGGACTCCAACAACAGCACAAACTAATGCTTGATGCTGCAGCTGGTGGACAGATAATGTCCAAAACTTCTGAGGAAGCAATCTCCATTATTGATTCCATGGCATTGACGGATCAACAAGGCCAGTACCACAGAGGACCGAGAAGAGGAGGCATGCTTGAACTAGGCACCAACGATGCAATACTTGCTCAAAACAAGCAACTCCAACAACAAATAGACGAGGTGAAGAAGGTCCTAAACGAGTTGCCAAAGCAGATCAAAGAAGCCCGCGATGCAAAAAGGCAACAGGTATTTCAATGTGAAATTTGTAATGGTGATCACTCGTCTAGTGTTTGTCATTTCAGGGAAGAAGAGGTTCACTTCCTTGATAACCAGCAAAGGCCGCCCTATCAAAACAATTTCGAAAGGGGCCGAATCAAAATTTTCAACAGTCATGGAGGCAAGAGGCTGGACCTTCATTTAACAAAGCTCCGCAACAGCCATACCAACCACCCCGCCCATATCAGAATCAGCCACTCGGTTATTCAAATTCCAAAATAGAGGAAACGTTTAATCAATTTATGCAACAATCAATGATTAATCAAAAGAACAACGAAGCCTCTATTAGGAATTTGGAGACACAACTGGGACAATTGGCTACTGATATAGCGGAGTTGAAAAAGAAGAGGTTCACGGCCAACCTGGAGCTAAACCCAAAGGACTCTTGCCATGGAAGGAGGACTGATGATGAGGAAGGGAGCTAGAAAGAAAAAAGCGTCAAGCTAACGACGTTAAACTAAGCGCTGTCTGGGAGGCAACCCAGTATTTTGTGAGTTTTATTATTATTATAGTTGTTTATTAATTTTAAGGCTAATTAATTTAAGGTGTTAAGAACATTTTTTATAATATTGTGAAAAAGAAATAAAGGTTATCTAAATCTTGTAATTAGGTTTGAAATTTAAAAGCGCTAATCCTTTTCAGTTAAGCTTACTTGAAGCACTTTGATTTTAAACCTAATAACGGATTTTTAACCTTCCAAAAAATTAACCAAAAAAGGTGCACATGATTTAAAGCATGATTCTTAACTATTTAAGAAATGGAAAATTTTAAAAGGAAAGAATCTTTTCAAAAATGCACCTTAAGATCAATGAAATGTTTTATTTTGAATCCATAAATCATTGTGGGAAATTCTGTCCACAATAAGTGGGAAATTAGTCCACAATAGTGGGAACTTCTGACCACTTAAGCGGGAAATTCTGTCCGCAAGTTGTAGAAAATTCTGTCTACAAAAGGATTCAAAATAAAACCTTGATCTCTCTAATGCTACTTGGAAGAAAGGAAATTTTTGGATTGTTTTTGCAGGCCGGAGAACAACCAATGGAGTTCCTAAAAACAACAAAAGAGAGACACATTTCTAGAGGACGAAGAGCATGATTCCTCAAGGAGGATGAGCCTCTATCACCTCAAAACATTGAAGTAAGATGAAGTAGCCCGAACAATTGCCAAGAGACTACATTAAGGAGGCTACATCAAGGAATTCACCATAAACAGGGAGCATTTTAATTTTCTAGCACCTTAATTAATTTCCTCAGTTAGTTTATGTGCTTAAGACTTGTTTGTTTAAAAGCAAAGTAGTAGTTTATTTCACATGATTTGATGCATAAACACATAATACATCATGAATTGACTTGTTTCAAGAATCTACAATAGACCTTGTGAGTACATACATAGGTACCATGAACATGTCATGATGTATATTTCTACTTGTTTGCATAAACATAACCTTGAAGATGTTTTTAAATCAAGGAAATAAAACCTAACCAAGTGAGGGAGTGAGCCTAAACACTAAGTGAGATAGAGAGAATCACCATTGTTTTACACAATTGAATTTGTTTGAGTCTCTGATTTTGATAAATGTATGGAAATAATAGGAGATGATCAAGGCATTTTGTTCTTTAGATATAAACCCACTTGGCCAAATAAAACTGACCCTAATTAGGAACATTCCTTGGTACCCCATTTGAGCCTAACACAAGAAATTGCTTGATTGTTTCATAATCCCTAAAGCCTTAAAAGGAAAAACAATGACTTCCCTTAATTTCTAAATTAAGAGAGCATTTAAAATTGGATTACGAGCAAAGATCCAAGTTAGGGGGAGACAAGGATGGGTAAAAGTGGGAACGTACAAAAGAAAGAAAAGAAAAGAACAGAAAAAGTAGAAAAAGAAGGAAAATCTTATTCCCAATCCAAAAAACAAAAAGAAGAAAAAGAAAAAGGATTGGGGGAAAAGAACAAGGAGAAAAAGGGTTGAAAAAGAAAAAGAAGAAAACTGTTGAGAAGAAAACGGGTGAGAACAAGGAGTTGGTTTTTATTGCTCTCTTAATTGGAAACATTTGCATAACCAGAAAAACCAATTTTCTTGTAGCCTGAGCCCATTACAACCCTGAAAAGACCTTCTGTGATCCTTGCATGACCATACTCTTGAATTGAATGATGAGACAAGTAACAAATTTAAATTGTTGGATTCAATGGTGACAATGAGAGAAACACTCACCCCAAATTGGTCCACTGACCATTGTGCGATAAAGATAATTTCCTTGATGGAAAAGACATTGGATAGTGTGATTTGTTTTATAGCATTCAAGTACTTGTGCATTAGATTATGTTTAAGGTTACTCTATGTTGTATCACATGGTCTTAAGCTTAAACTGTCTGAAAATTTTCAATTCATTGCATTAACCGAGTGTTCATAAGCATCGATCTTTTGTAAAATGAGTCTACTACCTCTTGTTTGAGGACAAACAAGGTCTTAAGTCAGGGGGAGTGATAAGTGCCCAATTTACGCTATTTTGACCTATTAGAATGGCACTTATTTGCTTATGTTTTAAAGAATTATCTAATGAATTCCCCATATTTTGTAGGTTTGTAATATATTTTGAAGATGGATGCAAGCAGAATTTAATATAGAATAATCCCACAAAAGAATGGAGCAAAAGGGCAAAAATGGAAACGAGCCAAAAACGAAGATTAAAGCAGGACCGCTCAGCGGTGAAGCACCTTCGCTCAACGCGCATAAAACAAAGCACCGCTGAGCAGTGAACCCTTGGCCGCTCAGCAGATGTACCTCAAAGCCACTTGCAAGCGGCGCATTAAATGCGCCAGCTGGAGCCAGCCTGGCATGGCGGCGCCGCCCTGAAAAGCTGTTGGAGCATTTATTACTCCGCGTATAATCATTACGCCGCTCAGCGATGGAACAAGGCCGCTCAGCGATAAAGCCTTAATCGCTCAGCGGTGGCACCAAAACCGCTGAGCGAAGGACCCCAAGCTTTGCCTATAAATAGGAGGGCCGAGCCACACTTCAAAGCAATCCATTCCACTACACAATACACCCTTCTTGCACCGAAATTTCATTCTTCCTTTGTAGTTTTAGCTTAGGTTAGATTAGGAACAAAGAAGAGGCTTGTGAAGGAGCCGGGAGAATCAAGGAAGCTTGGCGAAGCCGCTGTCATGACGGCGTGAGTACGTGTCATGCTAAGCGTTTAAACCTTGCCTCTGAGATTCTCTTGTAAGATGGACTCCTAATCCTCTTTTTGTTGGGATTTTGGTCATTATTGTAATTTACTTGTATCTATGTAACTATTGCATATGAATCTATCTATTTCTATTGATTCGCTTGAATGATTTTATGCCTAATGCTAGCTTTTGTTTAGTGTTTTGATCTTGGCTTGAGACTTAGTTGTATGAACGAGAGTTATATTAATTAAGTTGTAACCAAGTTAAGATTAATCCGCTATGCTAAGCTAGATTCAAGACTTGAACGTTGTGAACGAAAAGTTACAATCATTAGAGTCGGATCTAAATCATTCATCTAACCTTGTTGCCGTAACGGGATTAGAAGTTTGCCGCTTTAACATCTGGAATAATTCTGACGTACTTTGTTAAAGTTTGTGTAAGAAATTAACAAATCTAACAAAGGAAACCTGTGATCTTTTCATATGCGAAAGCAATGTAAAAGATAAGACCTGATGGCGGCAATCAATGAAATAGTAGTTCTATGTAATAAGTAACTGGATGCATGAAACTATGATATGATTCAATTCCCAACAAGCTCTGGAACTACCTCTGATTTGTTTTCTATTTACTTTTATGTTGTTTATTTATTTATTTAACTATCAACAATTTATCAAATCCTTCACTTCATTGTTTAATTAAATAAACTCAAGNGCTTTTCCTTTACCTTTATTCATGTCAGCATCTAATCAAAATATAATAACAATAGCAACAACTAATCCTTCATAATCAGAATATAATAATAAAATAAAGTTACCTTTTGCAACAAATTAAGGAAATATAGAAAGACTAATCACCATTATCGTCATCGTTTTAATGCTTTGCACTTTTCATAACCTACACGGGTGATGATGATGCGTAGCTTATCACTCAGAGAGAAACACCGGCAAGGGAGAGAGCACAGAAGAAATGATGGCAGATGGAGGAAGCTGACAAAGAAAGCTTAGGAGGAAGCAAGTGGTGGAGGAATTTATTACAATTATGTTAAAATCAATTAATTCAAATCAATTCTAGAAAAACCATAAATAAACGATTTGGCACAACATTAGATTTCAAAGAATTCGGGAGAGTCCATTACCTCGGAGACGATCTGGCAAGCGCAGAACCTGGCGGTCTTATTGGTCGTGGCTGCCGCAACAAGCAGAAACCTGAGGAAGTGGTCAAGGAACACGTTGGAGTCAGGGTCATGGGCGGTGGAGAAGGCGCGTTCAACGGAGGTGAGGCACCTCTGGAAGTGGAAGAGAGCGATTAGGGTTTTGGAGGGACGGGGACTTGGAACCAAGTAGGAGAGTTGAGGATGTCAGCTTCATCGTGGGGGTGGTGGGAGAAGAGTGAAGAAGTGTAAGAAATCCGAATCAAGCACAACGAGTAAAGTTCTAGGATGATAAATTACTGCATGTATAGTCAAGTGTTTAATGATAAATGTGATATACCTGTGATATGAAGTGCCCTTTATTGCAATTATCTGCTAAGTGTATAAATGATTTAATTTATCAACATTAAAAAAAATTTGTACTTAATTCAAGACAAGACATACGAAAAAAAAAGTTACACTTTTATTTAATAGTTTAATAGTTATTTATTTAAATTATTTTATATGCATAATTTTTTAAATAATGTAAAAAATCAATTATTTTTAATTATTTAATAAATTTAATTAATTATAAAATAAATTTATACTATCAATGCATATCAGTCACTAATTCGATCACAAATATGTTGACCTAGTGAGTCACAAAATTTGTATTAGTGACTAAATTAGTGACTGAAAAATTTAGCAAATAAAATTTATTTTTTATTGCCAAATTGGTCACAAATTCGGTCACTAGTTGAAATTTAGTGACGGACTTAGTGACTGATATTTTATTTACCATTAATTGCTTATTTTTGTCACTAAATCAGTCACTATTTGTGACTGCCACATATCGGTCAGTAATTCAATCACAAATATGTTGACTTAGTAACCGATTTATTGACTGAAAATCTAAGGTCTAGACAATCTTCATGGACTGTATAGTCAGTCATAAAATCAATCACAAAATTTGTATTAGTGATTGAATTAGTGACTGAAAAATTTAGCAAATAAAATTTATTTTTTATTACCAAGTTGGTCACAAATTTGGTCACTAGTTGTTATTTAGTGACGGATTTAGCGACCGATATTTTATTTACCATTAAATGCTCATTTCAGTCACTAAATTAGTCACTATTTGTGACTGACACATATCGGTCACTAATTTAGTCACTATTTATGACTGAAAATTACTTGGTCACTAAATCGGTGACTATTTAACGAATTTCTAGTAGTGTTATTTGAATAAGGAAATAACAAATCAATAAAATATTATGCTACAAATGGGGTATCCAAATTAAAACCAATCACAATCAGTAGATTTATTAATTAACTCCATGTTTATGCCAATTAACATATTTGATTATAATCCAGATAGTGAAGTCTCAGCTTAAATTCTGCCATGTATCTTCCAAATTTCTCAAAGATATAAATGTATTAGAGTCTCTAATCTACATCATCTCAGCAACAAAGCCCAACCTAAACCCTAAACTGAGAATATCAATGTCAATTTAACTCCTCTAATCAAACATTTGTTGAGCTTTTTGGTCTTTAATCATCGAAAAGTAAATAAACACATGAACGAGAGAAAAGTGAGGGTGGTAGTGCCTGACAATGGTGTTGGAGGTGGAGGTGTTGGCGCTGGGTGATGGTGATGGAAGTGGGGCGCAATTCTCATCCTATGATGGATGAGAATTTTTGGAGTTGAGGGCTCATGAGTATGAAAGACATTAACACGGTATGGATTGTTTTATAAAATAAAAAGTGGATGGCTCTTATTGTAAATTTCAAGAAACAAATAAATGAATGGTGCGGTGGCAGAATGAGTAATTTTGAGCAAATTTTAACTCAAAATAAAAGTACCATGACATGATATTAAAGACAAATAGTACCATCATAGGATGCACAACACAATTTTGGGTCTATTTATGAAGCACAATAAATGAGGAAAAAAATGCTTACCCCAATGCCAAGGCTTAAAACCCTGTATAGCTTGTGTCCTTTCTCTCCTTCCTTTGTAGTGGAGTCTTATCTCCTTCTGGGTAAAGCTTGCCCTTTGATCTATCTATCATGTGTTTCAATGTCAGACTTTATTTAATTATTATTGTTCTTCGTTGATCACTAAATATTTAACGAACCTTTCATCTTACTTGATAATTTTTCCTCCTTGTTTTTAATACTCTATATTGACACTATACATGATTTTAGCTTAATCTTGAAGATCTAAGATCCCCTTAATTAACCATATAGGATCAGAATAATGACATCATTGTGTGTCTAAGATATTATTTTATAATAGTTTATGTAACCCTCTTTCTTGCACTTATTTTTAAGGTGGTTAAAACTCACTCAATGTTAATGATACTTGATATTTTTTAAGGTGTGAAGTCATAGGCATGAGGGGTGAGATATAAGTCTCATATTATTTAAATAAGTGGAAATGTTGATGGTTAGTAAAAAAATGTCCATATATACAAAAATGGGCATAAACCTAGATATGGAATAGATACTTGTTATGACAACAAAAGGATGTGCCCTTGTGGTCCATCAACACAACAAATATACATATAACAGTGTTATATTGTATTAATATATATATATATATATATAGTATATATTAAAAGAGTACACTATTTATGTGGTCCCAATATCCTTTTTGTCAATTTTTTTTTTTTACTCTATGTTGTTCTCATCGGTTCTTTAAAACCAAAATATGCATGCTTTGATATTCTTTTACTTTACTATTGAAAGAAGGAATTAGGGATCTAAGCTAGGGATTATAGAACTCATTAAAGATGGGGACCATATGATATATTAATTGAACGGTCATAATTAATCCATGACTTGTTTTGGAATACTATGACCAAACTTGATAAGTCTATCTCATTGAGGCCTGTTTCCGGGACCAGTTCTTTGCACCTTCTCCAACAATTTTCAAATCAAAAGGAAGTTGCAACTTGTTTGATAATGCATCAAAACCCTAATTTTGAGTTTTCCCAAGCACACCAATAGTTTTTATATATAGAGTTAGGGTTGGCTCATTAGTGTGTGAAACCTGTCCTAATCTAATTTGTTGTATATATTTTTTTAACTAAGTGAATTTGGCATTGGTCATCCCATCAACATCAAAGCATGCCTCCATATTCTTTAAGCACTTCTAATTACGGTATTTATAGATTGCTCACCAAAATAGTCATAGTATTGATAACGAGAAATAAACCCCATGTCTTTTTGAGATATACCAATTGTGCCAACCATCTTTGACAATTTATTGGATCTATATATATATATATATATATATATATATATATATATATTTCATGTCTTAATTATGATTGAAATTAATTTTAATATATATGAATGTAAAATACTTTAGTCTATTAAAAAATTATATCATAGTGAAAGATGCTTAGACATTAATAATTTTTAAGTAATGGGTAGAGCCACAGGCCATACTAATTCAGAATACAGAATATATTTGTATCTTATTAACATTAAATATAATATTTTTTAATTATAAGTATTGTAGACTGCTCTATGAATTAAATATTTTTTTCGTAAAAAAATAATAATAATTACATCATAGTATTATATGCATGTACTTTAAGATAATTATTATAAAATTTGAAAACTTTTAATTAACCTAAAAATATATGATTAAATATATCTGTAAAAACATTTTACATTATTATTTGCCATTTGCCATTTGCCATTTTTCATTTCATTTACTTTTTCTTTTACATCCCCATTTCGACGTACGTGTTGCACTGTTGGTATTGTGCATGATATACATTCCTTGCCTTTTAATTTACCTAGACCTTATCACTACGAAGCGCCGCCAGTAAACTTGATTCGCAACGGTTGTGCTAGAAACCACCGCAAATTAATTAGTAATCGCGTCAATTACATAAAAACCGCTACAAAATGTTAAACAGAGGCAATTTGTAACACCGTCGGCAAAAAATTCGCCTCTAAAATGCATTTTTCTTGAATGTTCTTTTGATCTTTTGGGACATATGAGCCGTGCAATGCTTCCTTGGTTATAAAGTCTGAACATATATATATTTTTTTGTTACATAAAGTGTGAACATATATAGGTACAACAGTATAAATTCGTTATCATTATAAAATATGGAACGGACACAGTTTTTTTTATTCATTCATACAATTTTCCCTTTTTCAACTTTTTGTCCTTCTGATGCAGCCATTCATATTCACACTATTACTTTGTTTTTTTTTCGTTTTTTGGTCCGAACATTCATACTGTATGGGTCACATTAATTGGATTTCAGCTAAACCCAATCTTCCATTGGGCCTAAAGTGGTGTCTTCATAACCTTACTCTTCGCCCATATTTCTAAAGACCCAATCCAAATTGTAAATTTATTTTCTCACATTACCAAATTGTTTTTTCATCAGAGTTAAAATGACAAATTTCCCTAAATAAAAATGATAAATGGATTGTTTGTTACCTATTTGAGCTTTAGTGAAACATTTGTCAAAGTTGAACCACAGGTTATTACTGGTCATGTACTAAAAATCTAAAATTAATTAACAAAAAGAGTTAAGGGCATATATCTTTTTCGTGTGTACGGATTAATATTAAAGAGCTGTGTCTCGACACAAACATTTTCTTTTTAATCTCATACTTAAAACCCATTATTACTTATCGCTCAATCAACCTTGTCTTGGTATCATGAGATTTAAGATTTTATAATCCTACACTGACAATAAATGCAAGCATTATAAGAAGAAGAAAACTGAGCTCACTAGCATGTGTGAACGGACCAATGTTGAATAGGGTAGTCAATTTATTATTTTTCTTATAATGAAAGATGACAATATTATGGGTGATGTTATTTGAGCACAATGCATTGTCTTCTTTCATACATTTTATGAGGCTAACACTCACGCCATAATGTGAGTATAAATCCTATAATGTGTGTAAGAGATTTCAACAAACATTTTTACAAAGTTATTTTAAAATATCATGAGAATTTTTTTTTTTTTTTGCATTAGTATTTAAACTTCACTGTTAGTGAGATTGACTAATTTAGTTCAAAGTACTATAGTTACACTCTCCATTAGGGGATTAGACAACCAACTTGCCTATCACTAGACCAAACTTGTGTTAGTATCATGAGATTATTATATAATCCTTCATTGATAATAAATGCAAACATTATAAAATGAAAACTAAGCTCACAAGCATGTGTGATATAATTATAATAGAAAATATTAAAACTATTAACTGGTAATTAAGACAAAAAGAAAAAAAAAAAGAACTCCTTCAAAGATACTCAATAGTCAATATTATAAAATTCCTTAGATGCCACATTTGTCTATGGCCAAAGGAACAATAGTTCAAAAGTCAGTCACTGCCGTCTCTTCTTTTATACCAAAATAAAAATATTAGAAAGCACAAAGCAGCATTTACACATTGCCAAAGACCAACTGAAACAGTTTTGTTTTTTGGCTTCCCCCTTTTTGTCAAAGGTGTTTTTTTTTTTTTTTGGCTTTTATGTAAAGCCTTTGCTTTGAACAAGAGCTTTTAACTCAAAGCATCCAACCAGGAATAAATCCACTCACTTGTTGACCTTGACTTGTTGTGGCATTTATCTGATCTGAAGCTACTCCATTGTACCTGTAGTCAGAACTGAAAATCATGAAAGATACAAAAATATTAAAACATATAATTATCATATATGTAAAAAAGATTAATTTTCATGTACTAACATCACGAGTTGTTATTTACCAATGTTTTACACCTTTTTGAATTTCTATTGATTGACTATGTAAAGTTGTTTGCGTATAAAAATTATTCGAGTAAATCTTTAAATTTGTTTTTGGATTGTTAACACCAGTCAAGTTTGTCCTCAGGTTATAGAAATTGTTGTATTAGTCTTTGAGATTATTAAAAGTTGATCAAATTAATCCTTATGAGAGGCTAAAATTGACTAATTTTTTATAACTTTAATGACTAATATAACAATTTTCATAACTTAAAACGAACTTGACCAATGCTAATATTTGTAACGACAAATCTAAAAGTTTACTCTAAATTAGTCTGAGAGAAATGAAATCATATAATTGAAAAATGGGAAGGAGCAATGAGAGTGAGGATTTATTTATTACCCAATCTGCAAAGTTGGGTTGCATTCCAAAGGCTGGAAGAAGCCCTGAGAGTGAGCATTATTCTGTGGACCACCATATTGCATACTCTGATCACCAGCTTCCCATGATTGCCTGTATTGATTCCTTGAATTGATTTCTTCCAGCTGTCAACAGGTTATTAGTCATGAGTTTTATGTCAATCACCTTGTGCGAAAGCTTATATTGAGGATATATTAAAAAAAAAGCATAATGATCTTTTCACCTTAGTTAGGGAGTATAAATTTGCAAAGTTAAAAAAAGTCCTACAAAAAATGGAGGCTTAAAAGTTTCTTACTAATTTTTAGGATGATAAAGAGTAAATCTTTAAATTCATCCCTAACGATAGCACCATTGATTAAGTTTGTTCTCAAACTTTAAAAAAGAACAAATTTATTCTTAAGGTTAGTATTCGTACATCAAATTCGTCGTGGCGTCTAAGATCAAGGAATGAATTTGATGGAAAGTGAGCCAATTTTGGGGACAAATTTGATGTATGGATACCAAATTTCAATGTTAGGGACGAATTTGAAAGTTTACTCAATAATACACCTACAACAATTAAGCCTTGTCCTATTAAGTATGATCGGATACATGGAACAAACGACAATACAAATTTAAGTAAACCTTCAAATTCCCCCTAATGTTGGTAATGCCGATCAAGTTCGTCCCCAAACTATAGAATATAACAAATTCCTCCCTAATGTCAAGGATCTAGGGACAAATTTAATGTACGGGTGTTAGCTTGGCGGACGAATTTATTATTTTCCAAAGCTTGATGATGAACTTGATCAATGTTGCATTAGAAATGGATTTAATGGTGTTCTCTTATAGATTTTCATGTCATTACCATTGACTATTTTTATTTTTTAAAGAAAATTTAAGCTTCCAAATACTTAATCTGATTGGCCAATACAGAATAGAAATGCAGGGTTGTATAGCAAAACATCTTTACAGGACACTTTTCAGGTATAAAATACCATCATGATGCTATCTTCTACTTACTTGTGCATCAAGAAAGAAGAAAAGCAAAGAAACCAATCTAGCTAGTCATGGAAATTGAGAAGAACTCCATGGAAAATGATGGTATAAAGTTACCTTCATGGTCAAGGTTCTGTTTACATCAACCAACATCTGCTCCTGTAACAAAAACAATAGCTTGAAATTATTACGCGCGCACACATAAAATTGCATAATTCCTATATAATTATGTGATTATTTCAACATTGAGTACCTTATTTTGAAGATCGGTTAACTGGTCCAGCATATATTGTGTCTGCAAAACAATGTCCCAACATAAGTCACAATAAGTTTTTTTTTTTTTTTTAAATAAGTTTCAAGAACTTTATTACTCTAAAAGAACAATGATCACCATTACAGTAAAATCTCAAGCCATCAAAATTAAGATATTGACTTGGTAGAGAAAGGTCAGGTTAAAAACTCTAAGGCAACACAAGTCACAATAAGATTCTCTTAAGGAGACTAAAGATTAGTAGAAATTAAGAATGCTATTTACACAGAACATGTATAATTTTTTGAATCATCAAACACAGAACATGTAATTTCTTGACTGTACATTGTCTTCACACAAAAGTGTCAAAATCTTCAATGAATATAAAATATGACCAATTTAGTTAAAATTTCTTGTGTCACCATATCATATAATTTGCCTTTAGTAATCTGAAGCATAGGCAACAATATTTTGCAAAAACAAATCTCAAAGAAAACATCTTACAAAATAATTTCAATCAAAACAACAAAACTGCTTGGGTTGCAGCAACAACTAGTTAATACAAAATTGGCATATTTCTAATACAAAATTACTTTGTTTACCTTTGTGGACCTCACTTGCTTCAGAGATGAATCCAATTGCCTTTCAAGCTGCTCAAGTTCTTTGGAATTTAGTGGGCCCAAGTCTTCCCCTAGAAGGTTTCTGCAGTAACAATTAAATGAGCAAAATAAAAAAAAAATGCAATGGTCATATGTAATAATGAAAATCTTGCTCATTCAATTGCTAAACTATATATGTAAAAATATGAAAATTCCACGTGGTGACCAATTGACACTAGAAGTTTTCTCCATTACTTAACCCCAAAAGAAATGAACAAAGAAAAAGGTTCAAGTTACATAATTGTTTCATGGAGAGTTTAGGGTCCGTTTGCTTTCTGTTTTTTGTTTACAATTTTTTTTGACTGTTTTTCATTTTTTAAATTTTTTTATAAAGGAAATAGTAAAAATTGAAAATGAAAATAAGAAATCAATTTTTTCTATTTTTTCACAAAATCTTGAAAAATAGAAAACAAACTAAAAACAAAAAATAGAAACGCAAACCAAACGAATCCTTAATTTTCTAAATATCCTTTTTATAAATGTGAAACTCTCATACCTCTGGGTTCTTTGGAGAGACTCAAATCTTCCTTTCAGCTTTAAGTACTCACGATAGCTGCTCTGCTACCAAATAACATAGCAAATGAAAAGAATAACAAAAGAATAGAAAAATGCAAAGTTGCAACTCTTCAAAAATTTCCTGACTTAATGATCTTTATAGCATAATTAGCTATATTAATAAATAACCCAAGTTGCAATACCTCAAGCTCTTTGGCAGGCCTGCTAACTTCAACAGCACCATAACTGCACTTCTGGTACCTATCAAGTGTTTTGAGCATGCTGCTTTTGAAGGGACAGAAATTAAAGGAAGAAACTGTTAAATTGATTATATGTTGTGTATGGATAACAATAAATTATTGAAATTTCTTGTTTTTTATGTGCCATTTTAATGTTGCCCCTATGTATCTTCATAAAATAATATTACTACATTATAAGTAGAAAGAGTGGTGTTATGAGTTATAATAACACAAATTAAAGCTAAGTTGAGTAATATAATGCGATGCACATGTTTGATCCATATGCAAGACGTAACTAGAGGTTATTCCTAGATAGCACTATAACATATAGGTTGCGACTTGTCCTAGATACAAGACATGGAAACAAAGACAGAGAAAATTCAAGTCCCTCCAAGTTCCAATTTTTTTCCTCTTTGTTCTAGTTTTAGAGAAGTACAAAAAATACATGAATTTTATGTCCTTTTGTTATATTCCTAGTGTCAAACACAACCATACAACATGATAATGCAACTTATACACTTACTCCTATCACTCATCCATAATTTGTTTTGCTACATTTTAGAGTAGAATATTTGTGAGAGTGATTGTGCGGAAGAAAGTAAGAGGCTGTGCCAACTGTGGAAAAGTAAGTACCTTGATCCAGGGCTTCAAATCAATTTGTAATTTCTCAAGAAAATTATACACAATTGCAAATACATGACTTTAATGTGTTAGGTATAGAAACGAATTTAAATTTCAAAGGAATATTATTTCTACGCATATATTTTGACATCACATCTTGAGGCATATTTAGAAAAAGATAAATATAAAGTTGATTGCTGCTGAAGAGGAGGGGAATGAACCCACCATCTTCGTAATTGTATCTATCTTTTAAGTATATCAAAAGATGTCTAAATTTATACGAACAAATAACATTTTTTTAGATAAAGTTACACGTATGCTAATTTTAGGGACATCATATTTGACTATGGAGAATCATCTATCTATAGTTAAGAATTTATTTTATTACTAGTGAATTTACTTGTACATAATCCAATGAAAATAATTGAGATTTCAATTACCTTACTAGTAAATTTGATGAAAGGATTTCATCTCCGTTCTTAGTTATCTTCTCTAAAATTCACCAATAACATAACTAAAATCTTCAATTATATACTGATATATGATCCTTCAAGTATACAAAATGGTATAATTAAAACTTATGAACAAAAAACTATTCATAATTGTGTGCATAATGCTTGGAGTTGTACCATTTCTCATGCAAAAGTTAGTACCAAGTTCATCATCCTATTTATATTGCTAAGATGTTTTCATAATATATAGTGTCCTTTTACTATAATGTCTTATCCACCATGAAATAACACGACATTAAACCTATAAACCAAGAGGAAAGAAAACAGAAAAGTAAAAAGTTATTTAATGAAAATCATCACTTTTACTTTTTCCCAGGCTTATATGATGTCTTTGCCGTCAACTATCTACCATAACACATCTTGATTTTATAATACATTTTTTTTTCCAATTTTCCACCAGCTTCTACCTGTTTTAACGTTGAGGAGGTTCTTTTGACCCCAGAGTATTTAACTAACTGATGATCACTATGCCACTAGTAATAATGAATATATCAATGGATAACAATCTTTGTCAATCGCTTATTTGTCAATTCAATTTCAAAAGACTTATGAATCAATTGACAAGGTAAGTGATTAAACTCGTGAAATTGAAAGATTTACATGAAGTATGATAAGGTTACATGCAAATTTTAAGTGTTAAAAAACGGTGGAAAAAGGAGAAAAGTAAAGTATAACTTTTGGAAGTGCCAAAATGTCATGTGGTAATCAACATTTTGACCCACACACACAAAACTTAAAGAACTTTATTTCAAGATAGTGCTAATTAACAACCTGAGTCAATTACTCTAATTAGCTAGATTTCGACAAAAAATTCGGAAAACAAAATTCCAAAATAAAATGGAAACAACTCAAACAAAAAATAGTTTAACAAAAAAGCATAATCTTGATCTCATTAATTAGCAAAAGCTAGATCAACGGGAAAAAAAAGTGACAACAAAAGATTAATAAAAAGCAAAAAAAAAAAAAGAAAATAGTCACAATATTAATTTTCTGTTGAATAAAAAATTGCAAAAAAAATAAGATAAAAAACTAGTCAACAATATCATGTAACAAAAGTAGCCGTACAAGTACACAAGATTTAGATATTCATCAGATCATGTACTATATTAACAGATCTGATATAAATCTACACAACATTACATACAAAAAGATCAACATATAGTAAGAGAAGCATAAAACTTATCTCAAGGACATTAGATCAGCTCATGATAGAACAAACCCCACAAATTCACATAGCAAAGAGTAAAAAAAAAAAAAAAACCCTTTGAAATTAAAAGAAAATTACAAAAAAAAATAAAATAAAATAAAAATATACAAAATAACTACTACTTCAATTAAATCAAGGAAATCCAAGAAAAAGGTTGAATAAAAAAAATCCAAGGAAAAGGCACCAAACAATAAAAATAACAATGAAAGGGGTATAGATCTCATTAATGGGTCAACAAAAGAGACTAATTTCACAATTGTAAAAAAGGAGATCAAAGAAATTAGTTAAAGGAAGTAATATAATATATATACCTAGAGCTGCTACAAAATTCATAAAGTTTGCCTCTGTTGGAGAAGATGATGAGTGCAACCTCAGCATCACAAAGCACAGAAAGCTCATATGCTTTCTTGAGAAGACCATTCCTCCTCTTTGCAAATGTAACCTGCCTGTTTATCTTGTTTTCTATCCTCTTCAACTCGACTCTTCCCCTTCCCATAACTATTTTTTTTTGCTTGGCAAAAGAAAAAAAAAATTAATCCTTTTTTTTTTCAACTTAATATTTATATATTTTCCTTTTTCTATTTCTATCCAATATCTAAACTTTTTTCTTCCTCTTGGGTGCAGAAGGATGGTTCTTTTCTGGGTCAGTGCCCAATTTGCAACCCAAATTTGTGAAAAACCAAAGAGGAAGAAAGTTAGATACTTCAAGTGGTTGAAACTACTTGAAACCCTAGAGAGAAGAGAGAGAGAAGAAACAAAGAAAGAAAAAATGAACCATACGGAGAGATTGAGGAAAGTTATATTGTGAGTCGATCTTGTGTTTTCTAGTACTCTCTAAATTTTTGCTTTTTAATATCATCCTCAGGTTTTCTTTTCCCGCACTCTTCACGAGAAAAGCAAGCTAATTGTATTTTTAACTCATTATTTATAAAATATTGTGTCCACTTATAAATACATACATTAATAAATTAATTAATATGCACATACTTAAAAAAATATTAAATATTTAAACTAAATTATTGTTAAATATTTTTTGTTTTGCTCACTATTTTCTTTCTTTAATTAAAGCACATACTAAATTATTGTAGGGTTAAAATTAAAAATAATAATAATTAGTATATATATTTTTTAATTTAATCAATTGATAATTAAATTTGAACAATTTTTTTTATAAAAAATGTCATTTAGCATTAGACGGAACATTAAATAAAATTTTAATAAAATAATTTAAATGAGATTTTTATAGAACAATTTGAATCAGCACAATATCTCATAAATAACTAGTAGAGTTATATAACTTGGTGGTGCTTAGGGTTATTGGAGTGTACGTACTTATTTCCATTTCCATGCAAGTTCCGTTTTCCCATGCTTCTTCATGTTAAGCCATTTTTGGTAAGGAAGCGTGTTGGCCAGTTGCAGCGTGGGCGCGTGGCAGACACCTGGCGTGTGTTATCTTTCGGGTTGGGTACCTGGGTGGTTTACACGGGGCGCGTGGGTGACAGCTGTGTTTTTGTGTTGTGGTTTATTAATGAAGGTAAAATCCGTGTCATTTTTCCACAGTTGTCTTTTCATGAGGGGGTGTATAGAGCTTGGGTATCAGAACGTCGTCACATACCTTGAAATGGATTAGACACGTGTCGCATTGTCACTGGCTTTCATTGTCTTTTCATACAATTTTTTAAAATAAAAATAGTTAGGAGAAATGATACCACAAATTAATTTGACAACTCTTGAGCAATCATTATCACAAATGTATGAGATTCATTAGAGTGAAATCTAATTCGTATAAGTCTCACACTTTATGAATATAATTGTTTAAGGATTGTCATCACTAGGGTTGCACACGGGTGGGTTGGTTGATTTGGGTTTTGAATAAGAAGAAAGTCCAACCCAATTAAATCTACACGTATTTGGTTGATTCAATTTTCCTTTTCTTTTCCTTTTTCACTAAATGCGACTCGTCTCAACTTGATCATGTATGGTTGGATCGAGTTTGGGTGATTGGATTATCTATTTATTTTTATTTTAAATTTTAAAATTCACAAATAACATAAAAAAGAAAATTGAAAAAAAGAGATAATAAAATTGTATATATGTTTACATAATGGGACGAGGATAAGGATAAAATAAAGAATAAAAAATTTTATATATATATATATATATGTATATATGTGATGAAATAATGATTAAAAAATAAAAATTTTATTTTAGAAGAAAAAAGAATCGGGTCATTGAATTTTTGAGTCAGAGATTTAATTTTATAATTCGCTATCCAACTTAATTATAGGTCTAGTTTATCATATTTTACCAAAATAAACCGATAACATGACCACACTGTCATTATAGCATAACTCAAGATGAAAATAGTAAAATGTAATAGAGAGATATATCTTTGGTGTTTGCTATTTTTTTTAGCAAAATTGCTACATGTACACCCAATTTTATACACCCATACATACACCACTAATAATGCACAAACTTTATTCTCATGAGTGCACAAACATTACAAACTTATAGATAATATTATTAATTATACTTAATTAAGTACACAAATATTACAGGCATTAAAACACAAACTTTATATATATAAGTATAAGATGTATGTATGATGTATATTTTTTAATGTACGTGTAGTAGGACTCTTTTTTCCGAGAAATAAAACTTAACTTGATACTCTGTGGTATTCGAATAAATGCTAGTGATGCTAGGTGTGAAAGAAATTAATGTAATTTGCAATTGTTAGCTTGAAAGTGACAAGTAAGATATTTTGCATTGAATTAAAAATTTAATTGTTACTTCTGACGACGTATATTTTTACACTGTTATTTAATTAAATGTTGTCATGCAAGTAATTAAAAAATAATTACCCATTTTGTTATTACTTAAAAAAAATCATGCATATTAAATGATTTAATCGAATTACATGTAAAAAATTACACTCTTAAATTAATTGATCATCTCTTTGAAATACATTTTCCATTCTCAAATAATTGTCCACTATTCTATTTTGGTATTTTTATAAATAATTGTTCACTTCTTAAATTTAGACAACATTAATAATTATTTTCTTAATATATCCCTATTTAACGAAAGTAATGAAAGAGAGATAGATTAATAATAAATAAATTAACAGGAAAAAATTTGTAAAGTACTATTAAATTTTTGAAGTGTGTTATTTGTATACTTTATCATCTCAAACATCTCAACACCCTACTCACAAAATACATGAGACTCATTACTTTTTTTTTATTCCTACTTTTACTCGTTCTTTCACTTTTTTCATAAGGTGTATGACATTTTTTCGCTTTTTAGTGTATAAATATTATTTAAATTTTTTTTAAACATAATAATTTTTTTAATATCCGAGCAAAATTCAAAGTCAACAAATTAACGAAGAGGGAGTAGTTAACATAGGTTGGAATCTTTTGGGTAAAAATATGTAGTTACGGTGTCAGCATTCAGCACTCTTTGGAAAATAAGATGTGACCTTGAAAGTTAGAAGGAGAATTTTACATTTAAATAACTTTTTCTAGCACCTACGTACCCGATCCATTCCTTAAGCTACTAGGATATGATGATGAAATGAAACCAACGTTTTAGCTGCACACACAAGAGCTAATTTCGCAAACTGCTTCCAATTGTTGGAACCCCTATGTGTGTTTAATAAAGAAAAGCTATTTTGACCAAGAGGGGGAAAAACTCTTAGTAAAAAGTATCTTTGGAAGTGACTTTTGTTTCAAAGAGTATATGTTATTTTTTTTTAAAGAAAATTGACAAGATGACAATAAATGCACCCTTATTTTTTCGATAATTAAAGTTTCATTCCAAATGAACTTGACGACGGAAGAATGCAAATCAGGATTCACTAACTGAGACTCAACAAAGTTTGGCTAACATATGAATTAGGTATCATTAAAAGTCTCTTAAAAAACTCTGAAATAAAAAGTGAAAATGAGTACTCAACCCGGACATATAAATTTAAGACATACAAATTCTAAAGCACTACATCAACCTTAATGCAGTAAATGTGTATGTCATCCAATCGTATATAACATGGAAATCGACTAGGCACAAAACCGCTTTTCTATATAATCAAATGATGATAATGATACAATATATGGAATTGGGGAAGCAAATATTCTTTAAACCATTGAGTACAATGAGACATTTTCAAGTCAATAATATCTTTTGACTTATTATCAATTTGAAGCTAGACAAAAAAACATTATTGGTTAGGTAGTAGGTACAACCCTGCATTGATTAATTTTGTGAGAAAACGTTGTGTTTAGTACAAGCACGAAGTTTTATCATTTTTAATGTTTCCCATGAAATATTTTTGAGTCTAACTATATAAGATTTATTTTTATTGTGAGTGCTCAAAATTAATACGTTAGACTTATATTCACATAAATTTATCTAATTTTTTCCCTTCCTCAACCAATAAGACAATGGCGCACAATTTAACACCCTCCTCTATACATCGTGATGCAAAAGTACTTACAACAATTGAAGCCCATTAGATTTTTTCTTCTTAAATATTAATTACAATTTTACTTTGTGGCAGTGAAATGTCAAACTCACATTTTATTCCAAAACATAAAAATCATTTAACAGTGTGATTAAAAGGAAAAAAAAAAAGTTCCAAATTCAAATGTTTTGTTCCCTTCTTATTAATGCGTGGAAGCGTTAAACCAAAGTGTTAATCACAACTTAAATCGTTTTTGTTAACCCTATGTTTGCAAACACGAATATTGAATACCAAGATATGGAATATGCCATACTTGCTAGCTAGCTCAATTTCCATATGTACTCGGTGAATGACACCAAACATCACGTTCTTTTTAAATATTTTTTGTCTTAGTCATTTTGGGAGCTGCAAACCTAGCTATTTGTCACTTCATATAGCTATGGTGCCGTCATATATATTATACCAAAACATTACCTCATAAAGAAACGCCAAGAATTTGAGTTTCATCGGAACCCAATTAAATTAGTGATAGGTTGCTTAGGTAATTAATTGCAAAACATAATTAGGCTAAAGAAGAAGAAGTAATATTTAATTAATTTTGCATTGCTTTGGGTGATTCCATCAAATAATATGATCAATTAATTAATTGGATCATATTTCTTGTGTGAGAGAACTAGCTATAGTAGCTTGATATTGTATGTATAGCTTTCTATATATAGGCTATATTCCAATTTCCAAACAAGGAAGAGAAATTAAAGGAGGAGGGTTCTTTTTAGTCTCAAATTGAAATCCACCACTCAAACTACATGATGATATGTAGTGATAAATGTACTACAATCTTTCGTGGCCAATGAAAAGAACATACCAACGTTACTTTGAAGCCACAAACGTGTCTGGTGCTTTACATATGCACTTGAAAAATGAATAAATGAAAGTTGTCTCCAAGTCTTGATTAAAGTAATTGACACTAAATTTCTATCTCTTGTTTTTTGGATTTTCCATTATTACACTCCTTTGGAATGTAATTAATTTCTTATATACTTATTTAACTTATTTTCCTCCTTCTCACGTTACATGCAACATTTTTTTCTCTCTCTCTCAATGGAATTACATGTATCTAGATGATTAGATTCTATTATCAAAAAATCAACTAACACGATCTAACTCAACTAAGATCATTGAAAGGTTAAAAGTCTTTCGATAAAAATGTTTTCTATTTTCAGAACTCATTCTCATGACCCTTAGCATAAATATCTTTTATAATATTAGAAAAGTTAAAAATTTACAAATAATCATGATTATTTTTTTTGACATAAATAATCATAATATCCAGAGAATTATATCACCCATAATAAGCGATTTTGTGTATAATCGATTAAAACCAGTTTTATGTTTAGATATGCTAATTGAAAAGTGATTTTAAAGTAGCGTGTTTTGTTTGAATTGTATAAAAATAATAATAGCTTTTATTTATAAAATTACTGAAAGAGATATGACGTAATTAAAAAAAAAACTATTTGATTGAGGGTAAAAAGTATTCTTCTCTTAATGCTTTTGAACTAAGCTAAAAATATATCATCAGAATAATAACTATATAGAGTTTAATTATTATACATCAACAATGTAAATTTTTTTTACACTGTTATTCAATCAAATTTTGGTACATAAACAAAAATATTTGATTTTCTCTCTAAATTACTTGAAAAGCCACACACACACATATATATTAGATGATTTGATGAGATGACAATCAATACATAACAATTAAATTCATATATATTAATCTATTTTTCTATTTTCATCAACAACGTTACCTGCATGGTTTCTCCCACTGAATTCCCCAAAATTTTTTAGTAAGCCTCTCCAATTATGCTGAATGTATTTTCGGTGACTTAAAAATTTCTATAAAGATGATCTTTCCGATTCCCTTTTATTCTTGGTCCAAAAAAACTGACTACTTATATATAAAAAAAATCATCATAATAATAACATGGTGATTAGATTTGACTATTACTTCACGGTTAAAATTTGCAGTACCCAAAACAAATTGTAGTACTAGTACATGCTAAGTAAACAAAAAGCCCATCATAACATCAACTCAGGAGAGATGTTCATCAATTTCCAACGGTTTTGAGGGTGCAAAAAGCCCAAAGGAACAGTATTACCGAAACGTGTCGAGTTATGATTGGTTGCTATGTACATTGCCAGGTGACGCAGCAACGTAGATTGATGGGAAAACCCCTGCAGCCAACGTAGATTCGGATAACTGACACAGTAGTTTGTTTTTTACATGTCACTTTTTTTTTTTAATTTAGTACATTTTTAAATTAATATCTTTGATCATCTCATGTTAATGTGTAATTAATCACTTATTTTAATGAATAATTAGCATGAAAACATGACTCTCATCTTTTTTTTTTATTTTGAACATGAGAATATCTTGATCTATCCTTAAATGTAATATAATTAATAACTAGTAGTGTAATTTCAAATTTATCATTCATCACTCATTACAAGAGCAATATGCTAATTCAACATGCAAAGTTATGATATGTCAAAATTTGCATGTTTTGAGATTGAAGTCTCATATTATGAACTATTAGGAATTTCGAGTTGACTTCTCCTTTCCTAAGCTTATTTAGCTTTTCAATATTTGATCAAAGATCTAATCAAAGATCAAATAGACCAAAAAAATAATAATAATAGAGGAATAAATTGAAAGTATTATGCTAAATAAATAAATAAATAAATACAATTATATATATATATAGTAGTATAAACGTGCAATTTTAATTATTTCTCTGACGCGTGCCGTGACGAAAAGCAATATAGCTGCAAGTCTGCCACAATTCTTTTGCTTACCATCATGTGATTTGTGAGTATGCATGCAACCGCAGGTCTGTAGATTCCACCACTCAAAAGGTCCAATCATCTTAATTATTATAATATAAAAACCAAATAGAAATTTCATTACTTATTTGTTACAAAAATAAATATTTATATAAAAAGTAATACTTTTAACATGTAAATAGTTTAAAAAATTGTACCCTTTTCTTAATGTTCCAGAAGCCTCAAGAACATCTTCCTAGCACAATGAGCTTTGTTTGCCACTATATATGTGTTCACTCCAAACCAATCGTTTCAAAAATTGATGCTGTATTATGGTCCCTTTCTAAGCCAATCTTCATAGCAAAAGATCATTCCCATGTTGTTGAGAAGAAGAGAAGGAAGCGTCAATTTTGCTACTTCATTAATGATAATAACGAGAGACAAATAATATATATATATATATATATATATATATATATATATATGACTGTAAACGGATTTGGAAAATGAGAGGTATTAATTATGATTGAATCAATAAAATAAAACATAAGATCCATTTCATTTTATTAATTCAATCGTAAAATCTCTCATTTTACCTTTTAAAGTAAACGATCTCACTATAAAGGATGATTATCTGTTTTAAACATATTCTTGGCAGAGTTGCAGCATCAGATTCTTTACTTTATATTTAATGATAATAATTTGCTAAATAATAATAAAAAAATTGCATGAAGGCATCTGAGATCTAATTGGGCTTGGGCCAGTGAGTCTAGTCCTACAAGGCTATTTCAGGTTGGGCCTCATCTCTTTAATTTCGCGTTGGGCTTGCATTGACCGAATAAAAAAATAAGGCCTGCTAAGTTCTGACCAAAATAATAAGAAAACGAGGTTTCCCCTTGTATCCTTTCAGGTAAAAAAATGTAAATAAAATTCTTCACTTAACACTCTCCGATCAGAGAGAACCGCCGCCTCCATCCACCACTTCCACCGCCTCCGCCACCTTCCTTGATTTTGAGGTGAGTATTTACACTGGACAAAGATTCTCTAAAGAGATATTAGAGTGGATTTTGAACAAGTTGTGTGTGTGTTTTTTAAATGGCGTAGAATATTCAATGTTATTAGATTTGGGCGAATAATGCATACATATACACACACACCCAGAGACAAGGGTTTAAGAACACTTTGAGCTATTGTAATGAGTTTAAAAGGTGAAAAATTAATACTAAGAATGTGCACATATGAATTGATCATACTGCAATTTGTACCCGAGAGGATTATCTCCCACAATATCATACATATGCTACATATACATAGAGTTTCAGCCAACAATGTGATTTCCTTATTATCAGATGTTTTATAACAAAATAAAATATTATTTATATTCGTTTAGAAGACATCTTTAAGGGGGTATGATATTAAACTATTAGTTGAGAATGGATTTTAACTTTCTTTTAACTAGTAGTCACTATATCCCGTTGAAGATGTCTTATAAATGAATTCAAATAACATCGTTCAAAACGACAAGTTTTGCATAGGAACCTCTCCAGCTCCAAAGGCAGCTTGGTAATTTGGCATGGCACGTTTGCTGAGCTGGCTAACATGATCTACAAGACCTTGTGGTTCATCAAAGTCCCATAAGCTGTACCACAAGGGATCATAGTCTAATGTAGTGTCTGGCCATGCATTATAACATGAGAAACATTCTTGTTGCATCATCAAATTATGTTGGTCCTCTAATGTTGTTGGGTAATTAGGGCACATGAATCCCATCATCATGTCTTGTTGTTGATCAATATTGTTCTCTTCTTTTGTCTCATAGGATTCTGTTATTTCATTGTTGTTGGTGTGTGTCTCCTCTTGAGATTGCTGCTCCAATTCTACTTGTTTCTTCACCACCTTTGCTCTTCTTCTCCTTTCTAGCTTCTTTTTGTGACTATTGGCTTTTTCTTTCTTCTTGAAGTGGGTTCTCCAATAGTTCTTAATCTCATTGTCAGTTCTACCTGGCAAGTACTTTGCTATTGTAGACCACCTGTGTTATTTATTACCATAAAAGAATAAGGAGTTTGAAGAAAAAGAATATATAAAAAGAATTTGTTGAGTGTATGGAGATATACTTGCATATTTATGAAACACATTTAATACATATTCCATTAGTATTATCAACCACTGATTTTTTTTTATTTTTGATATATTTTTGTAACACTAAATTTAAATCAATGTTTGAGAATGTTCATAAAATATGCATTAAATGTGCTTCATGAGTATTTCTCATTTGTGTGTGACGGTTTCTAGCTATTACTTGTTACCCAAGACAGCATGCAGTTCAATAATAATTCCTTCTTCAAGAGTTGTTAATTGGCCCTTCTTGAGGCCAGGCCTCAAATAGTTCACCCATCTCAACCTGCAACTCTTGCCACTCCTATTTAACCCTGAAACTCAATTAAAAGAAGAGCTAATTATTAATCAATAAAAGGAAAAGGGGAAATATATATAACTTTTAAAGGAAGAATATAGATCTTTGTTTCTTGTCAATGCAAAAGGGTATGCCATAAAAATTAGCTAAACCAATAAAAATGAGATAAACCAATAAATGAAATTTCAAGAAAACGTTGAGTTCAAGATAATTAAAATGAAGGGATTTGAAAAAGTACAAAGTAACCATGCATGCACTTTAATTTTATATGTACAATTATACGTTGGTAAAGAGGATGCAAACCTTTCTAAATTCTTCCCCATTTTCATACTTCTCTTCTTGTTCTTTTTTGCTCACAGATTTCCCAATTTTCACCCTATTCCATCAAGCACACCCTTCAATTTTGGAGGGTGTGATTTGATAAATAAAAGAATATCAAAATATACACACTTTACCTGTAAACTTAGACACAGAACTCCACCTTCCCTCCCCATGCCAGCATACATATTCACTTAGCAACTTGTCCTCTTCATGAGTCCATGACCCTTTCTTCCACCCTTTCTCTCCTCCTAAGGAAGAACCCTTCATATCTACCATATGATATTATGATTTCGCTACTAGCTCCTATATATGATATGTAATCTTATTTTGTCTATGATTTCTATGACACATATCCTGCTCAAAACTATGATCAATATATACCATTTTGAAGTGGGCCATTTCAATAGTTAATTTAGTAGGTACTATATCATTGAGAACTTTGAATCCAATTTCTCTTTTAATTTGTGTTCTCTTTTTGTTGTGATCTCAGCTGTGATCATGCTTATCTTTGAGAAAAAATCATTAGGTGTTAATGGAATGTTAGATAGGATTATGCTATGATCACTTGTAAAGTGATATTTAAGTTTTACCATTGTTAACCATAATTTAAGCTAAATGTCATTTTATAAAGTGACAAAAAAAATTGGGTCAGAATATAATCTTACTTGATGTTTCGTATAACATCTAATAATTTCTCCCGTTTAAGTCAAGAGTACTTAAGAGTGATGCTTTACACCTTCATTGCCTTCCCAATGAAAATGAAGCAAGTGGATCAAGCAAATCTTGTGCTTTGTACGGACTTATAGTAATTAAGTACAAATATTCACCCAAAAGTAGCATGATTTATCATATGCACAATGACAACCCCATAATCTTAATCAAGCCAACAAAAAAAAAAGGAGTGACTTGTTGCTGTTCTCTAGAAAATGTCCTTTGATCCAATGGTTATGCAACATGTGTGTGATTAAATTAATTCTTAATTCCAATATTTAGATTTCATATAGATTGATTAATATGTTATACTATTTTCACAGCATGCTTTATTTTATATGTTTTTTAATTCCTTTTCAATTTGTTTTTTGCCAACCTTGGTGATGTGATTTAAAATTGTTCAATGAAGCTAACCATATCATTAGCATTAATTTTCAGCATAGGATTCCAATTGAGGTATAATGGGGAACACAGCTTTGTCAAGGGTGAGTCACATACCCAACACGTGGCCTCTCCTACCGTATTTAGTCTTTAGTAGCATATACTATATTTGTTATATGTTTTGGACCTAATTTAATTAAGGATTAAATATGTTTTGACATTCAATTTTTTTAAAAAAATTTGATTTAGGCTTTAAAAAAATTATTTTTTTGATTTTGGTCAAAAAAATATCAGAATTTACATATCTTAGTATTTGTTGTCAGTGACACTTTGTTAAAGGGTTAATAGAGCATTGCATTAGTTGTGTTGTGTAGGCAAAATAAATTCACTGACCAATAACCCACTATTTGACCCAAATTTGGCCTCATATCATGACCCACCCACCACTCAAACTCGGGTTAACTCACTGGTTAGGACCAAGTTATGGATTAGGTGAATTTATTTTGCTTACATGACACTAATGATGTGACACTTTGTTAGTCGCATTAGTAATTAATAGTGTTCCATTATCAACAGGGACTAAAATCACATAATCTCACTAATAATAAGGACTAAAACCATGTAATTTTTAATATTTTTGAACCAAAACAATTTTTTTTTTAAGAATCTTAACTAAATGTGAGACATTTGTTAGTGACCCGAAACATATTTAAATCTTTAATTTAATTAATTGCTTAAGCTAAATGATTATGTAAGGTGTCATGCCCCATAAATAGGTAATGATGGTAACCCAAACAATTGAATAATGTAAAGGTGGTTTGCCAAAATATATAGGGAAGCTTCAAGATCTTATAAAGTTAAAAATTCCATAGTCCATGGTACTATGTATGGATCAATGCTTGATTTGATAGTGCTGAAAGAAAATGGAATAGCTTTACGGGTAGTTTTCGCTTTTGAAGTTTATAACATTCATTCAAAGTAAACCGCATTACGTGTCATGAATCTAATTGATTTTGGAGTAATATGGTATACGTTTATAATCAAGCACAATTGACTTTTCAAAAATTTTCTCACCACAAATGTTTGGCGCAGTTTATTGAGTGATTTTTTTAATCCATTGTGTGACGAAGAATATGCGAACCTTTCCAGCCAAGTCCACAGTATAAAGTATGTCATATATTGATTAGATCATAGAAAGCTTTACTATTTAGGTTTTTTTACTTACCTATGGCTCCAAAATTTTTATAATCCCATAATATGGTATCTTAAAAAAATTACGATTGTATGGGTTTATTTTCTGAAATAGCCACTCTGTGTGACGATTTCAGACATCTAAATTTATTTATTTATTTATTTTTTAGGTCTTAAATTGCCACCCAAGGTGACAATTTCAGAGTTTGAAATAGTCACTCTGTGTTGCGATTTCAGACATCCGAATTTTTTATTTTTTTTAGGTTTGAAATTGCCACCCAGGATGGCAATTTCAGACTCTGAAATCGCCATGGGCCCCGGCAATTTCAGACCTGTTTTTGTTTTTTTTTTTTTNCAACGTTTAGTTATTTATGGATTTAATTAATTTCCTTGGCTTTCCATGTAAGCAGCTTCGGAAGAGAAGGAACCAAAACAGAATTGTTGGCGCATCAGTAAAACGTGGCCCCATGCAAGATGCTTCCACTCTGCAATTTGTAGTCATCATTGTCAGAGCGTAGACAATGCAATCACAGGACAGTGTGGATTCTTTTTCAAAAAATGTCAATGCAAATTCTGTGATGATCCAGCATCTCTTAATTGATCTACATAATTCATAGCACATCTTAATAAGTTAGAATCCCTCTTATGTGTTTTAGGTGATCATATCAAGTTTTTCAAGTTGTTTAATTTCATGAATAAATTATGAGCAGTACTTTCTTTGTAACAGATCTGTAGTATAGGATTATGAAGCCAAATGCCCAATTATTTGATATTTGCATACCTTAGTAATAAACGGATCACAATAATTAGCCCTATATTGCCATAATTAGTGTTATCACTTCTTTACCGACTAATGGAGAAACAAATAAACTTAATTAAGCCAAAAAATTTGCCTTCAATTAATTATGAGAATGAAAAACATTTTATAGCACGAGTTCAATTACTATGAGAAGATTAATCATTATTATGGGAGATGAATATGTTTGGTTCACCCAAAAGTCCACAATTTTTTAAACATATTGAATATATATATATATATATATATATATATATATATATAAATATAAGAGTAAGACTATTTTGTCAACATTATTTCATCTTGCCAATGGAGTTGATCTTTATTAGAGAAGTAACAACAATTATTGTATGAAAATATTTTTATTTAATTTGTGGAAAGGAACAAGAAAAAGGAGATTAACTTTAATGCAACTTCATCTTATATGCGTGTGATTTTTAAAATAGTGAAAATAAAAATTAAATATTTTTGTTAATATGACAATACATTATTGGTGATTGTGATTTAAAAAAAAAAGATAATATTTGTCAAGTGAAAATTATACATAACATTATCATATATATATAATTATCTCTACCAGCTTTTTTCATTAAGACAACCTGCAATGGGTAAAACAAGGACACCACTAAAAAAGGTAACCGCAACCTACTAAGGCTTGACAATGCTCAGTCAAAACAAGTTGAGTCTAATTAAAATCTTTCTAAAAAAAAATTTAATGGGACAAACCTTTTGCATCATGTCATGTCATTATCTTTACCATTTATTTATGAAATTGACTACCTTAAAATGGTAGAAAATTAAGGATGCAAAAGTTCAACGGTGTAGACAAGTATATAATAACGTCATATATAAATTTCAATTGAGATGATGTATTCATATAATTTAAGATAAAATCGAGTATTGGTATTTCTCGAGTCATGTTGCACGCTTGGTACAAATCATACCATGTCCTATATATAGAAAGACTCCATATGCCATATGGTGCTTCAGTCTTGTTTGACTAATAATCATCTCACCCCTAAGAAGTAGATATGAGTGATATGCTTGTCCTAATCGAGATATTTGTTGCCATAATTGATAAAGCTGGTTTTTGCTTTCCGTCTTCAATGAAATCTACTATTACAGTTTCGTAACTACCGAGTACACATGATGATAATGACCACCATATATGAATGAATTATGAATACGAGACTATACATGGTGGTGATGATGAGACTAGTATATATGTTGTTATGGCCTGTTATGGACTGAGCCATGAAGGCCAATCCAGGAGAATCATAACCCAGGGTCCGCAGATCAACCCGACCCGAAACCCCTCCTCAAGCATCACTACAAGGATTCGCGGATCAACCCGACCCGACTCGAGCAACCCCCCAACAGCTAGCGAGATCCTCGTCTGAGATATACTCTCCCCAGCGAAAAATGCGTCGTGATCTCCAAAGGCGGAATTAATGGAAAGATCCCCGGAATAGCGAAAGTCACAGATACCACCCAGGTATTTAAACCTAATCAACATGAAACACCTTAGCTAGCTAATCTACGCTTAAGTTGCAAACCTGCCGACTAGGTTGTTATCTCTTTTGGTTGGGATAATACTTAGTTCCACTTATGAGTTTAAAAATACAGTTACCCAAAAATATGGACCAAATTTCAACTTTTCTTTATATGTATCATAACATAAAATATGAGCATTGTTTTCGATAGAATATATATTGTGAGCGGTAATGTAGCATACTTTAACTATATCAGGCATATTCAACATTTATAGCAACCAGAGGTCCACGGCATACATTTACAAGCAGTTACACATGTAATATCATAGATGTTACACACAATTTCATAGTAGTACAAAACATATAGCCTAGGGATTAGGAACTAATGCGACATCTCTAGTGTAGCTCTGATTCCCCTATTCCTTTGTCCATCTTCTTCAATGCCGCTCGTCCTCATATTGCTCTTATTACTCTGACGTCTTCTTCACCCTCGTCGTGCTCGCCTAGAACCATAAAGGAGTGGGGGATGAGAACACATCGTTCTCAGCGGGAAACCTTAATCGTCATAACTCGTTTTATACTCAATTATGATTCCGCTGCTCCGGGGTCTCTAGGTGTCACAGTTATACTATAGTCCTACTAGTTATTGATATCCATGCTAGACCTGAGCAGCTTTATCTATATTACTAGGTGACTGGGGAACCTATGCTTTCATTATCTATGTCATCTGTTCTCTAGTCTAACTCCTAGATTACATAATGTCACGTAATTCACATAGCTACACTACTGTCTCAAAAACCTCCATTTTTGAAAACCATTTTGTCTATAAGTTTCAGCTAGCATCCACTTATAACCGTACCCATTTTAATTATAAGTTTCAGTTGGCATCCACTTATACTCCTGCTTTATTAGGCTTGCCTTATAAGCAGATATGCCCTTGTCCCTTGTAGCCGCGGCCACACCGCTACAACCACACTTACAGCCCGTATCCTGGTGACCAGGCAATGCTTAACCTGAATGGTCTTGACCATGTAATCTCGCTAACCACGACCGAGGTTAGCACCCTATAATGGCGTTGGGGTCGGACTTACGACTCGACCGGGACTTAGACCTTCCCCAAAAGCCGAACCCTCAGCCCTGCTAGAGGGGGTTCTCTCATCATCATCATCATCATCATGTGCATAGTTCAGTCTTTGATGCAACAATTCATATATAATAAGCACAATTCATCATCTTAAAGCATTCATATACATGGCAATTACAGCTTAATATCCCATGTTATCATATTCATCATATCCCTCAAACAATCATTATTGTATGACTCTAACATATAGCTTCCCAAAATCATAACATCTACCATATATTATCTCACATAACTCATAGATATATCAAAACCGTTTCTTACTAATATTCTGCGGATCCATGGACAATTGCAAGTGGTCTAGAAAGATTTCTGTTAAATTGTGAATTCCTGAATCTTCAGTCAGGCCGCTCAGCGCACTCACAGGTTGTTCAGCGCCACCCTGACGAAATTCAGGCCTAAGTCTTGCAATTTTCCATGTTCTGCATGGTTTCTCATATAAAATCTCAAGAGAGTTTCTTCTAACATCTACCATTATTTTTAACACATATTGAGAACACATCTTCATGCTCAACATCTTCATGAACATAAACAAATGTAAATCCACAACCAATAAAACAGACGTTTGGTTTTTGTCAGAGATTAGCGACCATAAACCGGAGAGGTCCAAGACCTTAACCTAAGGTTTTTGGTAGCCCTAAGATCACTTTTCATATCTAAAAACTCAGATTCTGATCCCAACTGCACGAATTTCCAGTTTTACCCCCTTTTTCTAAAATTACCATTTCGCCCCCGTAAAAGTCTTGTTTTCTTCAAATTTTTTGTTCTCAAAAACCTGATGGACTCAAGACTTGCCTTTAAGGTTTTTGATAGTTCTAAACCCCTATTTCATGAAAACCAACCCAGTTTTTTCAGCCCAAAACACAAAATTCCCATTTTGCCCTTATTTCCTAAAATTCCCATTTTCTGTCTGTTTACTAATAAATTCATCGGGGATTCCAAAAATAATAAAACTTAACATCCTCACTCAATTTTTCATGTAGAACTAAAAAATAACATTATTTTTTCATGATAAAAATCTCAGCATACAGTTCCTTCCAACATATTGTCATAGCCCTAATATTAGCTTAGGCTTTCTTAACTTCTGACAGAATCACAGACAACACCAACAGATGTAACATCCCGAGTTCCCATGTGCGGGGAACTCGTAAATTTCGCCGTCGAAAACGGCCGGGAAACGTCGAGAAATCAAGGGTGGAGGAATTAAGCCCCGAAACCCTAGGGATTTAAGGGAAACGGGCTAGGTCTAGGTGTCCCGTAATTTTCTGGAGTCACTGGGCGAGTTTCGACTCGAACGAGAATTTTTTGGATACCGAAAATTGCCCGTGGGATTTCTCAACTCGGTAAGAGAGTCCCAGATCCCTGGAAAAACTATCCCGGATTGAAGGGAAAAATAAACGGATCACGACGGTATGTTTGGAATATTTTTAGGGCAACCGAAGGTGAGACGTTTCGGACAAAACGCGATCGATCGAAAACAGAGCCAGACCGGATTAGGTTAACTTCTGAAGGAAGCAAATAATAAATAATAAATAATAATATAATAATAATAATAAATAACTGAAGCAGAGCTTCAGCAAAACAAAGAAAAAGGAAGGAAAAGAAAAAAAAAGGAAAAAGAAAAAGAAAAGATTCACTGTGCGTGGTTAAAATAACCACGTATGTTTCAAAAAAATATAATGTTATTTTCCATCTCTTTCACAAACACCCCCGTTCTGACACATCTAGGTTTCGTGCCAGAGTCCCGAAAAAATCGCCGGAGCACGCCATCGCGAAGAAGAAATTCTCCCATTCAAGCCTATCGATTTGGAATCTCCATCGGATGTGAGTAATCCTAAGCCCACTGTCTATGTGGTTTAATTTTTAACTGTATATGTGTTATGTTATGTTTCTGACTGTAAAATTGTTAAGTAGTATTTTTGGGGAAATCAGGGTGAAAAGGGTTTTGAGAAATTTTGTTGAATGAAATGTATAACTGTACTGATTGGAACCCTAGGAACAGTGGTTTTTTGTGGAAAATTGAGAACTGGAGTCTCGGGGAAGCGATTTTTCAGCTTTCATTCGAATCCCTGAGGTTTTCAGTCGAATGAAAGCCAAAGAAAGCCTTCATTCGATTGAATTCCCTTGTAGTCGAATGAAAGAAAATTTCAGGATTTCAATCGAATGAATCCCATAGTATTCGAATAAAAGAATGCTAAGGATTTCAATCAAATGAAACCCCATTCCAATCGAATAAAAGAACCCGTAGGGATTTCATTCGAATGTATACCTAGGCATTCGAATGCATCCTGGCAGACTTGAGATTTTAGTGGTTCCAAGGGATCCAATGAGCACAAATGCGCTTATTGTGGCACAAGAAAGCATGCATCATGAGAATAGATCACTAGAGGTTATGATGGAATGAAAACCTAATAAGAAAGATGATAAAAGGTAGGAACCAGAGTCCAATGAGAAAGATAAAAGCGCATGAGAACATGATTACAAATAAATGAAAGTATGATTTCTGCCTGGTTTAGCCCAAAGGAATGCGACCAGAGTGTGTATGATACCGGTTAAAAGAAAAGATAATACACCCATGCATAGTGCGCAATAGCAGTCTCGAAGGGAACGCAGGCATTATTGCACGTCACCATGCTCGAAGGGAATGCATGGGACTCGATCACGTCACCAGGCTTGAAGGGAACGCATGAGACACGATCACCTTGCATTCATGTATATGCGGCTATTATGTGGTTATGTGGTAACGGTCTAGGATAGAAAGCGCGAGAACCTAGATAAGCAAGACTAGATCCCTAGTCACCTAGACAAATTAGATAAAGCTGTTCAGGGTCTTAGCAAAGAAAATAATCAGTAGGATTTTAGCATGCATGTTCACTTAGAGATCCCCTGAATGGCCTGGAGGATACCCGAGTAAAGGAAAGATTGATGATGCGAGGGAACCCCACTAAGGACCAAGAGTTCTTACCCCCACTCATGTATGGATCCAGCTTGTAGCGATGACTTCCCCACCAGCGAAGGATGTATGGTTGTTTACTCGCACACGCCAGCGCAACTACCACACGGATACTCTACTAAAGACGTGTACTTTTGCTCCTGCCCGCATGCCAGACGAGCCCGATAGACCCCCCAGACGGAGACTTGGAGCCCCAGGGTCCTCTCCGATGCGGCCGATCTAGATCGACGAGCGCCCAGGGAGCAACAGCCGAGATCCCATCCACCTTAATGGAGATGAGGGGGTGCCTCCATCGGAGCTGGAGCCAGAGATCGAGCCAGTTCTTGACCCCGCTGCCGCCACTCCCCCAGTACGAGGTCGAGGCCGGCGCACGACTGCAAGAAAGAGAGTACTGTCAGTTTTACCGCGCCGGTTTTCTCCGCGAGACTTCTCAGCAGTCACGGACTTGTCGAGCGAGGAGGAGGAGGACTCAGCCGAGCGGGAGGAGGACAACGAGTAGACAACAAGACCCTAGGACTCGATGGTAGCGGTGGACGTAGGTTTGTACTGCACACGAAGTGAGTAGTACCACTCGTGTGTGTAGTCTTTTATTTAGCCGGTGTATATGTATATTATGTGAACTCTATGTATGTATAATATTAACACTTATGTACTTGTAATATATGGTTATGTGTGTATATTCGGGCCCCTATGTGTATGTTCCGCCAACAGATCTTCCGATTACAGGTATGTATTCGCACTTATTTTATCCTTGAATTATGTCGTTATACGACGTATTACCCGCATGGCTCTTTACTTTCTATGTAATCGTACTTACCAAAGAAATTTCAAAATGGCCCGTAATTTTCGTAACCCTAATTTGAGCAAGTAAACTAGAACGGTAATAGTTCACAGCATCAGAGGTCAACCACCTAGCCTAAACAGGCCGCCCGCTAGCCTGTTTATTTTTTTAAAAAAATTCAAAAATTCAAAAAAAATTATTAAAAAAATTTCACGGGCTCACGGGCCGGTCCGTAGGCCAAACGGGCCGGGCCAAATTTTTTTTCAAATTTTCACGAGCCTATTTTTTGCATGTAAAGTTTTCCCATTTAACCGGGTAAACGGACTAGGCCCATTTTGACAGCCCTAGTAGTGGGGTAACTTCTTGGGCTCTCTTTCTTTTTTGTAAATTTTTGTTTTTGTTTCTTTGTTTTTATTTGTTTCCTTTTGTTATGGTTTGGTTGTGTTCTGGTATGTGATTATTGCATGAACAAATGGTGGCAATTGGTTGATGCGGCTTGCCTTTTTGGATTTTTTCCTCTCTTGTTTATCTTCTGAGCTATCGGGGCGGGTCACCCGCCGACCCGCCAAATCCGACTCGACCCGAGCAGGTGACGGGTCTGGCGGGTACCCATTTAAAAAACGACAAATTTATCCGACCCGACCCACCCGCTATTAGGCGGGTCGAGTCAGTGACATGGTCGGGTCCTACCCGACCCGACTCATGTTCACCCCTAAGTACATCTTTATGATTGTGATTGTTGCTATTCAAAATTATTAAATAGTTATCAAACAATATAACTCAACCTAGAAGATCTAACAACCAAATGAATCAGGAAACCTAGCTCAAATTAAGCTGAAGGTGGGTATAAACGCGTACTTGTTGTCTTCTCATCCTCTTAGGGTTCTTAAGTATACTTTCATTAAGGTTTAAGTATTTTCATTACAAGTTTACAACCATCTTCAATCTCAGTCCCTAAGCTTATAATTTTGGATAATACATATTCTGCTACGTTACAATAACGAAGGTACAAATAAATAAGTGAATAATATTCTAATTGAGAAGTGATTGAATATGGTTCTTCACTAAGTTCAATATAACTAATTAAAAACAGTTAATTAGTCCTGCGTGATAGAAGTATTGTAGCTTTCAAAGGTATGTGTGTGTGTCCATCAATCAAACACGGAACAAATTAAATTAATTATAAACGGTTTCATATACCCAAAACAAACAGTATGATACAAAACAGAGAGAGACCCCTGAAAATTACAAGGAACAAAATTGCTAGCTGCCGGCTTCGATCGTGTCCTTAATAATTAATTAATTATAATTAATTAATCTAATTACTTTTTCACCTATTATTTATTTTCCTTGTCATGAACAAGCGTGTTCTAATTAGCCCTGCGGAAGGGCCTCCTAATTAATCAATGGCACCCTAATTAATAATGAAATTTTCAAACTAATGCTCTAAGGACATTGGTTAATGAATCACAAATAGTAAATTTTTTGGGGTCTTACAATTTTCAATGCATTGGATCTTTAAAAATCTCACTTTTTAATAAAAGACTTGATACAGATTTTTACAGCAAGTATATTGCATTGTACCAGTAATATAATTAGTGAGAAATGTTGCTGTACCCATGAGGACAAATTAATTACACAAATTACTCAATAGTTACAAGTATTGAAAGAGAATGATGTTTTAACTGATTTGGAGAATGAACAATAAACAATAAATTTAATAATTAAGAAGATAGAAAACAAAAGGGTTTAATTCTAACAAAAAAGAGATTAGGCTACTTGATTTCACTTATTCTAAATTCACTAATTCTAAGCTCAGCTATTCAGTTCTCGTTTAACTCAGTTAACAATTAGAAATCCACTCTTAATCACTAACCTCTCTCGATAATTAGTAATTTTCTTTCAACCTAACTGACTACCTTATCTCTTACTATGAATAAGCTAGGCTTGCATTAGTGTTCTATATATGATTTCGCTAACACGAATGCACAAACCACACAAATTATCTCTAATTATAGCTAGCTTGTGGTTAATTCCTCACTTGCACTCTTGAACTCTTAGCAAATTGTATACAAGACTAGAGTTCATATGATTGATGATCAAGCAACCAAAGCATTAAGCACAAAAGAATTAACTTAAAAGGAAAACAAGAGTAACCTGGAATTAAAATTAGAAAATCAACATAAGTAACATCAAGACCCTAACCTAAAAAGGATTAGTTCATCCTTGAAATAAAAACAACATCATGTAATAAAGAGAGGGAGAAAAGTAATAATTAGAATGACAATAAGGAATGATGAACACTCCTTAATTCCCTTCGTAGCTCTCAATTTCTCTCCCAAAAACTCTAATTTTAGTGTTTCCTATGTCTAGATGCTGATTTTCTTCTGCCCCTCTCTGCTCTTCTTATAACTCTAGCTCCTAAATCCCAGAAAACATGTTGATTCTGTGTTCTGTGTTGGAGCTTGCAAAGTTAACATCCTAGCAACCGAGCGTCAACCTCCTTCATTAAACCTGTGAGTACTGGAACTCCAAAGACCGAGCGCCAGATGCAGCACTTGGTCACCAATCTCTCTTAATAGGATTTTGAACACTGGAACTTCAGCGACTGAGCACTAAATGAAGCCATCGGTCGCCAAGTCTGAAGGTTTGACTTCTTCTTTTTGGCTTGTGTTCTGAATTCCTCCTTGAGCTCCATATTTCTCCCAGAGATCTTGGGACTTGAAAATCCATGAGCAAGCCTACAATAGATGCTTAGAATGCATGATTTTTGCTAAGCCTAAAGAGGAACGCACTTATTCAAAAGTCCACTAGATATGATGCTAAGGTGCCTAGAAAATGTATGAGTTAGTCTAAAACAGATTATAAAGAATAACCAAAGATAACTCTCTTAAGAAAACTATCCACACTTCTACTTTTGATTTCTTAACCAATGTCCTAAGGACACTCTTTAGCCTATCCCATTAAAATTTGCATTAGGAATTAAGGGGAAAGTGAAAAGAAAATTTAGATGTTGGAAACTGAGTATATACTATCTCTAGAGATTGTATTATTCCTTAGATAACTTTTACCAACGGAATCTTAAATAAATA